>CM046344.1:1339152-1672926 GCA_025403435.1 Artocarpus heterophyllus
CTCAACGTCGAACTCGGCCCTTAATGTTGATAATAAGGGCAGGAAACTTGACAGGCATTCCAACAGGGATAATGGCAAGAGAGGCAAGTCGAGGAATGGGAGAAGCAAGTCAAGGAACGGTAGGACTATGGAGTGTTGGAATTGTGGGAAGACTGACCACTTGAAGAAGAACTGCAGGGCTCCAAGGAAGAACGAAGACAAGACCAAGACGCAGCTAACACCTCCACTGAAGAGCAATAGGATGCCTTAATCTTGTCAGTTGATAGTTCTTTTGATTCGTGAGTGATAGATTCAGGAGCATCATTCCACACCACTGCACACCGCCATGTCCTGGAGAATTATGTTGCTGGAAATCATTGTAAGGTATATCTTGCTAATGGAGAACCTTTGGATATTGTTGGCATTGGAGATGTGTAACGCCCTTATATAGGGGTTAACAGTTTTTAATGAGATAAAATAAAAATAAATAATAAAAGTAAAACCTTAAAAATAAAATTTGCCCGGGACTTAAATGAAAACTCCCAACTCAAAAATAAAAATATAAACGACAAATAAACCACAGTTTTAATGTAGCACCTTAAATTTAATAATATAAACTGTTGTCATCATCATTTTAACCCTCAACACATTGTAATACAGTCACAGAAAGTAACAATTGATGCTTACATTATCATGAAGAACATTCTCAACGATTGAAGCAGTCCCAATGTAATATAGTTACATCACTTCCTCAACTATATTTCTCGTAGCCACCTCACACTTAGTGAGTCCTGAAAAGATATAAACATAAGGGTATGAGCAACACTATGCTCAGTAGAGAAAACCATTACTCACCTTTATCATTACCACATTAAAATCTGCATGGTTAGTAAGTTACATCATATTCCAGATTATGAGGTTTATTATGATCACATCTTATGGATACCGTAGTTAATCATTACCAAGTGTCATAATTACACATTTATACAAATATTACCAATCATCATTGTTCCTAGGTATCCATGTTAAATTGAGTATCACTCAACTCATCGAAACCCAAATGGGCGCACTTGATCACCCTATAAACATTCCAAGGGTGTTCCGGTGAGGGGACATCAAGCCCCGAGTCCTCACCAAATCGATTCCTGTACAGTGTGTTCTGGGACTTTCAACCCAAGGAAGCGTCATCGCCTTCCCCCTATTTTACCTTTTAGGGTATTCATGCCCAAGGACGTAACCGTCGCCCTCTTCATGTCTCACAATTTCTCTATATTGAATCATTATCAATAGAGTTAGTTTTCCTAACCATGCTTCTCAATTTATAACATGTGTCAATTCATTATGTTCCTCGCCGTACAATACAAGACGAGTCCATGTCATAGTTTCATATGTGATACACATATAATATCAGTTCAACATAGATATATATATATATTGCAGCAAAACAATCAATTTTAATTCTATAAAAACCTCACAAAAGATGAGTAATAGAATCCCTACCTTTTAAGCTTATCAACAGTCTCTTAATCCTGGAATCAATTAACGTTAGCTCCATACTCCCTTGATCCTAAGGCGTGCATAAGGACAATTAAAACTAAAGCACAACATACAACTACATTCATAAAATTTATTTTAATTTAATCTTAGAATTTCAAGAAATAACCACTGCCCATAGAGGTATTATAAAGTTTAACAATATAAATTTTCTGTCTAGGGCATATACACTTAGACTTCATACATATGCTCCAAAATAGCAACAAACATATACTTAGGTTTAAGAACGCAAATTTGAATAATCCTTTAGTATAAAAGAAAATTTATAAATGAAAGACTAAATTTGTTCATAAGATTCTAACCTCAGATTATGGTTAGTTGGAAGCTTGAAATGGTTTCAAAACAGGTTCCTTTACTTCGGTATGACTGAAATTCTTGCTCAAATGGAGGTGATGGTGGCTGATTTTTATGGCTGCCTTGAAGAAGTTCTCTAAGTATTTTGCTTTAGCAAAGAAATGAGAAGAAGAGTGTGGGAACCGTGGAAGAGAAAGGAAGAAAAGATGAAGTCTTTGAAGAGAAGTGATAGAAACAATTATAGAGGAGACATGTTGAAGCATGTCACGGAGGAAATAAAGAAAATGAGGGTCAAGAGTAGTTGGAAAAGATATCCTTATGTCTCATCTAAAGACTTTAACACACATAATGCCAATATGAAATTTTTGAGATTTATTAGAAGTTCTAAGACTTTTTAGTAAACATACTAAATAAATATAGGAGAATTTTAGAAAATTTTAAAAAAATAGATAAAAATAAATATTATAAAATAAATTTAAATGAAGCAATTTTTTTTATACATTAAAAATTAATTTAATTACCTCAATACCCGTTAGGAGAATAACGGGTGTCACAGCTCTACCCCCCTTAAAGAAATTTCGTCCTCGAAATTTCAATTCTAGCAATACTAGTAAAAATTATGATTCCACTATGATTCCAATTCTGAGTCTAAACCGTTAATGTTATTTGTCCTCCAAATTTAAGTTATCGTATTTCCACTTATTTACTTGCATAATAAATCTTACTCCTAAATCCCTCAATAAGAGTATTTTTGACAAGTTTCAACTTATAACACCGTATAATAGTCTAAGAATCTGATCAGGCATACATATTGACCATATCATGATTCCAGTCCTTCATTGTCCATGGACTGTGATTTACAATCACATTTAAGGAGATTGCCAGAGAAATTTTATATACTTCATCTTTAGGTTCCTTTTCCTTTTTGAGTAAGGAAAAGTCAAATATATTTGATTTCATACCTCAACTAATAAACTAAAACATAATCATAAAACATATATCACAAACACTTATATTCAAAACCATACATTAAACTTATTCATAGAGATATTAAACGGAATCTCTGGTTGCAAACATACCCGACATATTTTTCATTAAACAGCTATCCTCATGACACAAACATTCAATCCAAATAATATACTCATATTTCATATGGAATATCCCCATAACTGACTCTGGTACTTCCACATAATATTAACAGAATATTACACATTACAAACATAATACGGATACGTTTCGAGAGTACAAGGCACTCCGTATACCAGCTATCCATATCATGCATGCTTATAGAATACAAAAACATCGATAAACAAAAGATCGGACCTTAAGAAGGATGCGTTTCGAGAGCATCAAGTACTCCGTATCCAGCCATCCCGGCATTAGGCTCAATGAATCTAAAAGATTGAACAACAACGTACCACAAGAAACACAGAATACAAGGCAAACGGTTATTCGTAACACACGGAATATGGACACACATGCCTACATGCCAAAGATAAAACAAAAAGATTACAGATGGAGATTCAAATCAATTGGCCGCTCCCGGCTTTCCCTTTCCCATTCAAGCTTGGATGTTGCAGTGTCGGATTCTGGATGTATGATTTGCATTTTATCTATCAATTCCTCAGCTGTTGAAGCAGTGACAAAGATTTGTCTCTCCGATTCTGTAGTGATGTTTTCTTCCACAGCGTAATCTAGAAATTTCAAAAGACCGTCATAAAAACCCTTTACGTTCAGCAGTCCCAAAGGTTTGGAATAAAAGCCCAACAATTGCCCACAAGCAACTATAAATATTTCCTCAAGAGTACCTAGACCACCAGGTAATGCTATAAAAGCATCAGAATTATAGATTATGTCTTTAAAATTTTTAGGGATACTCCTGACTCCTTCTCCCTTACCTATGGCTTCCTTACAAAGGTTTCCTTCAACTGGAATATGAGGCCAAATTCTTACATCAGTAGCGTCGCTAGACCTAGCTGCTAGTGCCATATTTACCATCATTTTTATACTACCACCCCCATAGATTATGTTAATCTTTTTGCGTGCTAGGACTTGCCCTAAGTGATTTGCAGCTTCTAAATAAGCTTTATCTTTTCCAAAGCTGGAACCACAAAAGACACAGACATTCTTTATTTTCTTCGTGGACTGGGAGGTAGACATATTTGGTTTATAGAAGTGGTTGCTTAATGTCTGCTCCACTTAGACTTCGGGTTCTACATGAGATTTTAAAGATGAGAAATATACAAAAAGGGCTAAAGAGATAGACGAGTAGGAAATGAAAAGGTAATCCAAAGATTTAAACAAAATCTTGTGCGGATAAGAAAGTAAGATAAGGTGATTGATAGTTTACAGAAAATCTGATTCACTTTTTGAAAAAGATTAGACTCTAATTGTATAACTTTTGACAATTGAGAACAATTCGACAAAAGACCCTCATGACACAACTGTAAACTTTTTGACAAATATACACCAAGTCTAGAAATTTAATATAAACGACAAATACTGTAGAACTTTTGAAATTTGAGACACAATCTTGAAATATCTGGATAAGCTTTTCAAAATTCAAACATATTACTGTACCGTATGTAACGTGTATGATAAGATAATATATTTTATTATATATATATTTAAGAAAATCATAAATTAAATAAGATATTAACACTTACTGTATCAATCTAATAATCACAATTATTTCAAACACAAAAGCAAATATTCTGAGTAAAAGAAAAACACAAACTGTTGAACATCAGCTAAAACTGCTTCAAATAAGTAAAGACTAAATAACCTTTATAGAGCGATGACTTATTTCCCATCCAGTTTTCTTATGGCTTGGCAAACAGGATCTAGAAATACCATATTCCTGAGGCGTTGTCTTTCTGTATAAAATTTAGGCCAGAGTTTAAAAATAGCTCCTTGAACATATCCACTAGGGTGACCGTGGAGAGGAGGATGGATGCTATCCAAGTTCTCCTTTGAAAGTCCATTCCTACAAAACCTTATTTTATCCTCTCTATTCGTAGACATATAACCAGGTGAAGTACATTTACCGTTACAATTTTGTCTTCCACATTTGTTACAAGTGACCACGATGGCACGAGCTCTTCTTTTCATTGCACTACGACTGGTACCCGTTCCTGGTAAACCGACATCTTGACTAAAGTCACTCGGACGGATTTTCCCCTCTATCAACATTCTCACATCACAAGGGATACCAAAACGCATAAGAATCCACAACCGAGTAATTCTAGCCTTGTATTTCTTTCTGAGAATCTTTTGGGAGAGTGATGGGAAATACTTTCTCAGGTGTTGATACTTTGGGTCCATGATGAGATGAAAGAAGAGTAAATAGAAATGAAAAATTAAGATAGTAAATTGCAGAATCCTAGAATTCCTTCTTCTTTTATAGGAAAAGAAGAATTTTTAATGAAAAAGAAGAGGATTTGCGATTTAGAGAAAAAATAACAAATTAAGAGAGAAAAAGTGAACTCGGAGAAATAAGGTCATACGCACAGTAAACGTATATGTAAACAATAATTAAACCACTGTATATGACACGTATAGAGACCACGTGGGAGAGACAGTGTGAATCAAACTGATTTAAGATTTGAACTAGGCCCAAATGTTCTTAGTTGAAAATGGTCAGGTTGTTTCGGGCCTTAACACATTTAGAACAAGTTAAATAACAAACATAAAATTGAAAACCAATTCGTATGAATCTTAAACCCAATTCAAAGCCCACTATAGATAAAGTTAATTATGAACAACAAATCTAATTTAACGACAACAAGGATCTTCCTGAATGATCCAGCAACTCAATAATTTTGTTTTAATCAAAACCTTATTGAACAATGCATACACCCATATGTTATTCATAATACTTAACATCTATCAATGGATTCATCATCATTACTACCAAGGGTTTAGAATGCGACTAACCTTGAAATCAATACGATTTACGTCTTCCAACGTAGACCATATCAATGAACAAAGACACTTGATGTTACTACTTAAGAACATCTACAATCCCCACAATTCTACTTATACAATATATAATTTCCTCATATAACAAAACCTTAGGTAACCAAAAGATTCACTGATACACTTAAATACAATGTACGTAACGAAATATTCCAATTTTGAGATTCATGCATTCTAGGCTTTACACAGTCTCAACAGACCAAAAGTCTAACATTTATCTCTCTCAAGATTCAATACCATGATTCCCAACTTATATCATATTCCTCAAATAAATAGAACTTTTAAGAAAAGACATTGACACTTATGTGCTCCATCGAATCCACACATAATCATTACTTAGGTTTGAATCAATTACGAAAAATTTGGCATATCTATGTCAAACTTTAAAATCAATAAATCAAGCCTTATATTTCTTATTGTTTTTCACGAGACAAGAGGCTCTTAAATCCTCGTATCTATACGAATTTCTCATCGTTTATACGAATTAGATATGCTTATAGATCCAAATATTATACGAATCTCTCATAAGCATTCTACTTATAAACTCATTCCATATAATTATCATTCCCTTATAACTATTAATACTTTCCTTCTATATAATTATTGTACTCATATAACCATTGATATTTTCATTCTATGGCCTTTCCATGTTACATCCTTCTAGACTGTATAAATCAATGTGAAGGTTCATTTTGATGATGACAATGAAAATTCAGCTTCAAAACCATCTCAAAAATATATTTTTTTAAAGTGGTGCTACACTCCCTAGGTTAACCGAACCTAGGCTCTGATACCAAAAATTCTGTAACGCCCTTATATAGGGGTTAACAGTTTTTAATGAGATAAAATAAAAATAAATAATAAAAGTAAAACCTTAAAAATAAAATTTGCCCGGGACTTAAATGAAAACTCCCAACTCAAAAATAAAAATATAAACGACAAATAAACCACAGTTTTAATGTAGCACCTTAAATTTAATAATATAAACTGTTGTCATCATCATTTTAACCCTCAACACATTGTAATACAGTCACAGAAAGTAACAATTGATGCTTACATTATCATGAAGAACATTCTCAACGATTGAAGCAGTCCCAATGTAATATAGTTACATCACTTCCTCAACTATATTTCTCGTAGCCACCTCACACTTAGTGAGTCCTGAAAAGATATAAACATAAGGGTATGAGCAACACTATGCTCAGTAGAGAAAACCATTACTCACCTTTATCATTACCACATTAAAATCTGCATGGTTAGTAAGTTACATCATATTCCAGATTATGAGGTTTATTATGATCACATCTTATGGATACCGTAGTTAATCATTACCAAGTGTCATAATTACACATTTATACAAATATTACCAATCATCATTGTTCCTAGGTATCCATGTTAAATTGAGTATCACTCAACTCATCGAAACCCAAATGGGCGCACTTGATCACCCTATAAACATTCCAAGGGTGTTCCGGTGAGGGGACATCAAGCCCCGAGTCCTCACCAAATCGATTCCTGTACAGTGTGTTCTGGGACTTTCAACCCAAGGAAGCGTCATCGCCTTCCCCCTATTTTACCTTTTAGGGTATTCATGCCCAAGGACGTAACCGTCGCCCTCTTCATGTCTCACAATTTCTCTATATTGAATCATTATCAATAGAGTTAGTTTTCCTAACCATGCTTCTCAATTTATAACATGTGTCAATTCATTATGTTCCTCGCCGTACAATACAAGACGAGTCCATGTCATAGTTTCATATGTGATACACATATAATATCAGTTCAACATAGATATATATATATATTGCAGCAAAACAATCAATTTTAATTCTATAAAAACCTCACAAAAGATGAGTAATAGAATCCCTACCTTTTAAGCTTATCAACAGTCTCTTAATCCTGGAATCAATTAACGTTAGCTCCATACTCCCTTGATCCTAAGGCGTGCATAAGGACAATTAAAACTAAAGCACAACATACAACTACATTCATAAAATTTATTTTAATTTAATCTTAGAATTTCAAGAAATAACCACTGCCCATAGAGGTATTATAAAGTTTAACAATATAAATTTTCTGTCTAGGGCATATACACTTAGACTTCATACATATGCTCCAAAATAGCAACAAACATATACTTAGGTTTAAGAACGCAAATTTGAATAATCCTTTAGTATAAAAGAAAATTTATAAATGAAAGACTAAATTTGTTCATAAGATTCTAACCTCGGATTATGGTTAGTTGGAAGCTTGAAATGGTTTCAAAACAGGTTCCTTTACTTCGGTATGACTGAAATTCTTGCTCAAATGGAGGTGATGGTGGCTGATTTTTATGGCTGCCTTGAAGAAGTTCTCTAAGTATTTTGCTTTAGCAAAGAAATGAGAAGAAGAGTGTGGGAACCGTGGAAGAGAAAGGAAGAAAAGATGAAGTCTTTGAAGAGAAGTGATAGAAACAATTATAGAGGAGACATGTTGAAGCATGTCACGGAGGAAATAAAGAAAATGAGGGTCAAGAGTAGTTGGAAAAGATATCCTTATGTCTCATCTAAAGACTTTAACACACATAATGCCAATATGAAATTTTTGAGATTTATTAGAAGTTCTAAGACTTTTTAGTAAACATACTAAATAAATATAGGAGAATTTTAGAAAATTTTAAAAAAATAGATAAAAATAAATATTATAAAATAAATTTAAATGAAGCAATTTTTTTTATACATTAAAAATTAATTTAATTACCTCAATACCCGTTAGGAGAATAACGGGTGTCACAAGATGTCAGTTTAAAAATGCCTAATGGGTCTATGTGGAAGATTCATAAGGTGAGACATGTTCCCAAACTAATGCGCAACTTGATTTCGGTGAGACAACTGGATGACGAAGGACATAAAGTGACCTTTAATTATGGAGGTTAGAAAGTCACGAAAGGAGCGATGGCTGTTGCTCGGGGACGCAAGGCTGGAACTCTCTACATGAACTCTAGTTGCAGAGATACCATAGCAGTTGTTGATTTTGCTGCCAATACCGAGCTATGGCATTATAGGCTCGGTCACATGAGTGAGAAGGGTATGAAGGTGCTTCACTATAAAGGAAAACTGCCGGATTTGAAAACTGTTGATCACAGTTTGTGTGAAGCCTGCATCTTTGGTAAACAGAAGAGAGTTAGTTTCTCAAAGATGGGTAGAGAGCCTAAGTTCAGGAAATTAGAGCTAGTTCACACTGATGTGTGGAGGCCTGCGCCGGTGACTTCCCTTGGTGGTGCAAATTACTATGTGACATTCATAGATGACTCAAGCAGGAAAGTATGGGTTTACTTTCTGAAAAACAAATCTGATGTCTTTGATGCTTTCAAGAGATGGAGAGCTGTGGTGGAGAACGAGACAGATTTGAAGGTGAAGTGCTTGCAGTCTGACAATGGGGGAGAGTATTTAGATGAAGATTTCATGCGGTACTATGCTGAGAATGGAATAAAGATGAGGAAGATCATTCCAGGGAAACCACAACAGAATGGGGTAGCTGAGAGGATGAACAGGACTTTAAACGAGCGTGCCAAAAGCATGAGATTACATGCGGGGCTGCCAAAGATATTTTGGGCTGAGGCAATTAATACAGCCGCTCATCTGATCAACAGAAGTCCATCCACACCACTAAAGTTCAAGCTACCGGAAGAAGTTTGGAGCCATAAAAAGGTTGATCTCTCTTACTTGAGAGTATTTGGGTGTATTTTCTATGTTCACATTGATTTTGCTGCTAGAAGTAAACTTGATGCCAAGTCAAAGAAGTGTTTTTTGGGTGGCTATGGTGGACTTGAGTTTGGTTATCGTCTCTAGGATGACCAAAGTTGGAAGATTATCAGGAGCAAGGATGTGATCTTCAATAAAAGTGTTCTGTACAATGACAGAGACAGCACTGACTCCAGGGGTTCAGGTTCTGAATACAAAAAGCCTGAGGTGATTCCATTGAAGGATCTTCCTAAAGTGGAGGTACAAAATCCAAAGATTGAAAACCAAGAAGACATAGCTCCAAAAGGAAACTAGAGGACTCCTGTCATACTAGTTAGGAGGTCTAGTAGGACAATCAAACCGCCACAGAGATACTCCCCATCTCTGAATTACATCTTGTTGACCGACAAAGGAGAGCCAGAGAGCTATGATGAAGCCGTGGAGGCCGAAGATTCGGTCAAGTGAGAGTTAGCCATGAGGGATGAGATGGATTCCTTAATATCCAATCAGACATGGCAATTGACAAAGTTACCACAGGGCAAAAATTCCTTGCATAATAAGTGGGTATACAGGATTATAGATGAATCTGATGGCAGCAAACGGTATAAAGCAAGGTTGGTGGTAAAAGGCTTTCAGTAGAAAGAAGGCATCGACTTCAATGAGATTTTTTCTCCGGTGGTGAAGCTAACCACGATTAGGATAGTACTTGCGCTAGTGGCAAATGAGGACTTGTTCTTGGAACAGTTGGATGTGAAGACAGCTTTTCTCCATGGTGATTTGGAGGAGGAGATCTACATGAAGCAGCCACAAGGTTTTGAAGTACCGGGTAAGGAGAACTTGATGTGCAAACTTTAGAAGAGCTTGTATGGCCTCAAACAAGCTCCCAGGCAGTGGTACCAGAAGTTTGACTGGTTTATGTACAACAATGGTTTCTTGAGGTGTCAAGGAGATCACTGCTCTTATGTGAAGAATTTGGGTGATGCCTACATTATATTGTTGCTATATGTCGATGACATGCTGATAGCAGGAGGTTGCAAATATGAGATTGACAAGCTGAAGAATGAGCTGTCTAAGGAGTTTGCAATGAAGGATTTGGGTGCTGCAAAACAAATCCTTGGGATGAGAATAACGAGGAACCGTAACAGTCTGAAACTGTCACAGGAAGAATATGTTGAAAAGGTGCTGAGCAGATTCAACATAGGTAAGGCAAAGCTTGTGAATACTCCTTTGGCCAGTCATTTCAAGTTATCAAAGGAGCAATCACCAACCACGGAGTAGGAATGAGACCACATGGCCAAGGTGCCTTATGCTTCCACTATAGGCTGTCTTATGTATGCCATGGTTTGTACCAGACCGGACATTGCACATGCAGTGGGAGTTGTGAGTAGGTACATGAATAATCCAGGTAAACAACATTGGGAGGCAGTGCTCGTGAGTATGTGGCAATGGTACTGTGGGTACTGCAAGTTTAGCATTGTGTTTCAAGAAGTCAGACTTGGGACTACAGAGCTATGTTGATGCTGATATGGCTGGAGACATTGATGCCAGAAAAAATACCATCGGTTATGTCTACACTTTGGGTGGCACTACAATTAGTTAGGTCTCGAAGCTGCAAAAGATAGTTGCACTCTCTACAACAGAAGCAGAGTATGCGGCACTGACAGAAGTTAGCAAGGAGATGATTTGGTTGCGATCGTTTCTGGAAGAACTGGGTCGCAAGCAGGAAAGGAGTGCATTACATAGTGACAGTCAGAGCGCCATTCACTTGACAAAAAATCCCGCATTTCATGCTAGGACGAAGCATATACAATTGCGGTATCACTTCATCAGGTCAGCTTTGGAAGATGGAGTATTGGAGCTTGAGAAGATTCTTAGGAGTCAGAATCCAACAGATATGCTCACCAAGACGGTTCCGATTGAGAAATTAAAGTTGTGCGCAACTTCAGTTGGACTTCTCCATGAGGCGTGAGAAGTCGTTGCCACTGCAGTTAGAGGCATGGTGATTGATTAGTCTCCAAGTGGGAGATTGTTGCAGATGTGGAGCCAAATTAAGTCGATACCCCAGGCAAAAGGAAGAAAAATGGAGAATCGCAGTGCTCGTGAGGCAAGAAGCCAGCGCCGCGGCGCTGGGACGAGGGCGCCTAGGCGCCAATTGAAGGGCGTCTAGGCGCTAGCAGCCAAACGTCGAGGCGTCGAGTGAATGGCGCCTAGGCGTTAGGTGTATGGCGCCTAGGCGTTAGGGGCGTTAGGCGCTGCAGGGGAGCGCCGCGGCGCTGATGCGCTGTGTTGCGCGATATTTTTTGAGTCATAGTCGAACTCAGACGCCCCAAAAACTGAAAACTACTAGGGTTTCTCATTAGTTGCTATTTTTCTCTTCCTTTGGGTATAAATAGACATAAGGTGGCTAGGGTTGTGTGTGTGACATTGAGAGTGACATTATTTTGTGTGAGATATAATTCTTGAGAGCTCCATTATTGAGAGAGAAAAATTCCCATGGGGTGCTAGATAGAAGAGAGTTTTGGTAAGCATAATTTGAGAGTGTGTGAGAAACTTCTCTTGTAATCTGTAATCTCATTCATCATAGTGGAATCTGCAAGCGGCAGAAACAGGACGTAGTCTCAATTTTGAACGAACTTGTATAAAATTTGGTGTCTCTTTTTCTTCTTTACTCCTATTTATTTTCTGTAATTATTCTTTCTTGCAATTCTTGAAATTATGAGTCGTCTAATTCTCCGACATTTTTGTGTCTTTCCTTTTCCAAGGTTTCACTCTCCGCACTCCGACATTTTTGTGTCTTTCCTTTTCCAAGGTTTCACTCTCCGCACGTTTATCGTTGCTTTCAATTTTCTGCACATCGCATTGTTCCTACATTATTTGATTTTCGTTTTCCATTTGTTTTCGTTATCAATTTCGATCTCCACTTTCTAGAAAAAAAAATAAAATCGATCGCCTATTTTCTCTTGTATCGTCGTTTTTTTTTTTTTTTTTTTTTTTATGTTGTTCGATACTTTTGTTGTCGTTCACCTGATTTACTAATGATGTTTGGTTGTTTCTCGATTCGATGTCGTTTTCCAGACTATTGTCGTTTACTGTATTATTTTCGTTTCCATGGTTCTCATCGTTTCACTATCGTATTCCAGCTATTCTCCTTTACGGTTGTTTTACTCTTTTGTTGTTCCAATTGATTTTGTCGTAGATCTATTTCATTGTCATGCTTTGTTTCCTTGTTGTTTTCCCTTTATGGTCGTTTGTCATTTTTGCGCTTTTGGGTATTGTTATTGTTTATGTTTATTTTAAGTATCGTTTTATATTTTTACGTTTTTTATTTTCAGGTATTCTCATGTATCATCGATTTCCAAACTCCATTTATATTGTCGGTTGCCAACCTCTATACTATTGTTCTTGTCGTTTTGTATTTTGCTGTCGTCCGGCACTTTCATAGTCGTTTCCACTTCATTTCGGCGTACATTTTCTGTTTCTCCCAATTGAATTGAAGATAAGAATGCAGCTAAAAAGAAATTAAAAAAAAAATCATTTCTATAGAATTCAAACACTCCAAAAGCCCATAAAAACAGTGTCGTGGTGTAGTTGGTTATCACGTGGGTCTAACACACCTAAGGTCTCCGGTTCGAGTTCGGGCGACGCTACACTACTCACTCAAACTCTCATTCTTTTATTTCCCCTTGGTTACATTTCTGTTTTCAATTAAATCCTCTGTGAAAACTTGAAAGAAAGCTTTGTTAAAATCTCTTGCTTCATGCACGGAAACAAAAGCCATGCCCCTAGACTAAGAGGCTCAGACACGCAGACAAAGACAGAGACAGAGACAGAGGTAGTGACGGTGTGTGATTAGCCATAAATATTGCGGTTGGGTTACACATCAACTACGGTCACGCGTGCCTCTTCTCTCTCTCTCTCTCTCTCTTCACTTTCTCTCTCTAAAAGTAACAAAACAGCAGCTCTGACATTTGTCAGAAGACCTTGCCAGTGCCACCTCAATCCTATTATCTTATCTCTCTCTCTCTCTCTCTCTCTCTCTCTTCACTTTCTCTCTCTAAAAGTAACAAAACAGCAGCTCTGACATTTGTCAGAAGACCTTGCCAGTGCCACCTCAATCCTATTATCTTATCTCTCTCTCTCTCTCTCTCTCTCTCTGCTCTTCTTTTACCCTCTCTCATTTGTGAGAGTATGAGAAGAAAGAAAAACATTAACTCAAGCAAAATGTGGCTGTGATTCTTTGCACATAGACACTTTTACTCCTTCACCCCCCCCAAAAAAAAAGAAAAAAAAGAAAACCCAACTGGGATTTTCCTCTGTTTTATAGATTTTCTAGTCTTTAAACAGAGAAGCTTTTATCACTACTCTTATGACTGCCATCTTTTTGCAGTGGATGTGAATTGTAATCTAAACGCTTTTGTCGGTATACTCAGTCACAGGCAGTCCATACTGTCTGGCGTCTGAAACCCATACTCTCTTCTTTGACCATATTATTAAGTTTTGTAGTACTTATCATAACAACTTCTTCATATTATGGAGTCTCAAACTCCTCTTTTTGGTATTGCCCATTTGCCCGTTTCTTTTTTCCATTCCAAACCGCAAATTTTGCTTTAGTTTTGTATGATCACTGTTTTATTTTACAGGCTTTAAGGGAATGGAGAGTAATGATATTATTGCTACTAGTTGGTCAGTTGAACAAGAGGGGTCATCTCCAATTGGGCTAAATCTTGAGCTTGGAAGAGGGTCTTCGGGTCAGAAACTTGATAGTAAAAGATCATCATTTCTTGGGTTCACAATTCTTCAGCTTCAAGAGCTTCAACTTCAAGCCCTTATCTACAAGTACATAGAGGCCGGTCTTCCTGTTCCTTATCACCTTGTTCTCCCCATTTGGCAGAGCTTTTCTAGCTCCTTTGGCAACCTCGCCACTTGTAAGTGTTCCAAAAAAAAAGCTTTTCTTATTAGGGATTTATAGCCTGTTAAGCGACTGATATGAACCATAAAGTTTGAATTACAAATTGATTTGAAGCATAAACTATAATTAGTATTGGACTGGTTGTTAAAAAAGGTACGTTCGAATTTATTTTGAGCCACAAATAATAGTTTGAACCACAAATTTCAATTTAAACTATATTCTTTTTCAATAATCAAAAAGCTAGTTGCGGTTTGACTTATAACTTTCAGTTCAAACGGTTGATGACAAATGGGAAATTAATTTTTTGCAATTTATGTCAAATTTGACATTTTGGGGTTTTTTTTTTTTAATTTTGTTTAAGCTATAGGAATTAGCTCCATGCGTTTGGACTCTAGGAAAGGCATTGAGGCAGAACCATGGAGATGTAGAAGAACAGATGGGAAGAAATGGAGGTGTGGGAAAGAAGCTCTTCCTCATCAAAAGTATTGTGAGAGGCACATACATAGAGGTCGTCACCGATCAAGAAAGCTTATGGACTCTACTCGTTACAATACTTCTAAAAATGCAATAAATATTGGTCATGGTACTGCCATTACAACTACAACTTCCAACGACATCATGACAAGTCATGGAGATGTTAATATTGGCTCAAACTTGACGGACCTTTCCATTTCACTCCCGGTGAACAACACTTCTGGTGCACTTTTCCCAAGGTTTGGTTTTTCATCCTAGTTAAGAGCACGTAGTTTTACTTCTCCATGAAAGATGGATAAGAAGAAAAGCTTGAGAACAAGTTTTGTAACCTTTTTCAGAATTTTGGTTTTGGGTTTTTTTTTTTTTTTTGTGTTTTTGCAAGATAATATAAGTTTAGGAGACTGTTTTATCTTATGTTACTTTGGACGTTTTTGAATAAAGACAATGAACTAGAGTAGAATGTTTGGTTGAAATAGTGTTTTTTTTTTTGGGTTAATGAAATAGGTTGAAATTTGCTAGTTCTTCCATGTTATTTACTGCAACCATGAAAGCTTTCCCTTTTGGAAACCCTGGTTGAAGCAGGTATCTGGATATGCCACGTGATTTTAAGCATTTGACCCTACTTAAAGAGTACATGTGTTTAGGGCATGTAGTAGAAAGGTGCCAACTACCAAATAACTTTGTAAGAAGCGTAATATTTATTTATTTTAATGTAGAGTGAGAAATTTAAGAATCCACATTTTGCGATCAGATGTGTATTGATCCCTCGATTATGCACATTTTTATTTAGGTCATTTATCTATTGTTTTAAGAGAACAAGAATGGAAAAAGAAGCACACAACCTTTTCGCCCTGACAAGAAAAGAAAAAGAAAATACAAGAGTAAATTTGGCCGTATATCATCTTTTTGCTAATATTATTATGTTTTATAATTTTCTCTCTTTTTAATCCATACCATTTCTTCTAACTCAAAAGGTCAAAGTACACTTAGATACTACATATTTACCTAATTTTAATCCAAAATGCTCGGTAATAATGATGTCTTTATATTCTTTGAAGGTGAATGTTTCAAACTTTGAAATTGAAAAATAATACCACAAAAGTAATATTTCTCAAATTAGCTAAAAAAAAGTTTTATAAATACGTCATATTTTTTAGACTATAGATTGAAATATATCAAGTGAAAAAATAACTCTTTTGAAAAAATACTAGCAATCAGCTGTGCAATAACGTGGACATAAAATATCTCAAGAAACAAAGGCCTATTTCGGATGTGTAAAGTCCAAGCCTTGAGGAAGCCCAAGCCTGCAATCAATACAAACCTTGCCCATGGGTGAAGTTCCTATATCTCTGTCCGCGCCTTGTGTTACATGGATATTTTAAAAAGATCGATCCATTCATGCAATATTTAAAAGAAAAATTGTCGCATGACTTATATTTACCATTGAAGTCGTATTATACTTGAACGTATGCTATATAAATATAAATTTGAAAAAAATTACATTTATCAAAAGAAAAATTACAATACATAACCAAATAATTGTTTTAAAATTAAATTCAACACGCATTCAAAATATTTTAAAAATGTTTTTCATTACATAATAATTATTTTAATAACATCATATTTTATACTATATAATTAGTAATAATTATCTTAATAACATCATTTTAAAACATATATATAATATTTACAAACTAGAGGAATATTCAATAAACATAACTCGCTGTCAACTTAAAAATGTGCCTCTTCTCTCTCTATATATAATCAGACTGGGTCCCAATGCAAGCACATGACCCCACATTTCCATTTTAATCAGGCGCATAGCATGACGCCACAGATCATGAATCGATTATTCACTAAAAATAAGTCCTCATAAGACTCTCACATGCATATGCAGGTGCAACATTCGAGCAAAGATCCAATTGATCTATTATTGAGTACATCTCAATATTAATTTGAGTGCGACTTAAAAAAATGAAAATACTATAAATAATTTTCCAAAAGGAAAACATGCACAAATCATTTTTTTATGGGTGTTGAATCACGTCAAGTAGTTTTAGTAAATTTTATCCCACTAATGGTGCTAGTAATGTACCAAACTACCAATGAAAAAATCTTCTTGAAGAATTATACTCTTGTTTAAAAACAAAATATTTGAACATGTTACTTTTATGTATTTTTAAATGATAGAACGTGTTAATTATAAATAATTTGCTTTGAAGCCCCCCCCGCCAAAACAAAGGGGGAAATACTTGCCTTGACTTGTAAGGTTCTTCGTATGATCAGCAAACGCAACTGTATTTGCAACCACTAGCTAACAAAAAGCCTTATTCAATTGCCACTTGGCTTGTAACTAATGCCAAAGTCTATCATGTTTTCAATGTTCAGCCATAAATAAACTTCTATTTCCATCATCCATTTAAAACCCATGTAATTTTGGAAACGGGCTTGGGTCCTTTTCAATAATTGATTGAATTGTGCCCACCAATTAATGTATAGTTCTTCTTTGAATTATTAAACCAATAACGATACAGTAGTTCTGAACACTATATATTAATATAAAATGGGTCTTATATTGTAAGATTTATAGATGAGACATATTTTTTATCAATCACGAAGCTTAACATCAATAGTGCCCCTAAATATTTTTTTTTTAACATTGTGTTTAAATCCAAGTCTTAGATTAGCAAAAATTAAAATAATAATAATAATAAATAAATTTTAAAAAAAGGAATACAAGCCTTGGTACTAAAAGGGGCTGTCTTCCAGACTGCTGCCTCGTATTCTCAAAGGAACACTACTGATTTTCTTTATATAGAAAGCTATACATTTGAATCCATATCTTCGATCCAATCAATTTATTTCACCCATGAAATAAGAATTAAACAATAAAATTGGTGAGCATTAAATTTAGATCTCGTTGTAACTAAGAATTTATCCATTTTTTTTCTACTCTTCCATCCCAAAATTTTAAGGCGATTTTTTTTAATAGATACTGAAAAGATAAATAAGTATATCACTTTGTAGCCATCAAAAGTGTTCAAAAAAATGATTTTAATTGTACTAATAATTAGAAACAAAACTCTATCCTGGGAGATTCTACCAAGAAAAAGATCCAAATTTTAATCGAAAAAAAAGAAAAACAAAAAGCAAACGACCAATTTGACTATTTATTGTTATTATAATATGTAAGAATTTTATATTATAGTAATTTTATTATTATTATAACGTGTGACAGTTTTATATAGTTAATAGTTGAGTTCGTAATAAAACCTTCGGCCAAACATAAAGCCGTTCTCCGCACGTGCGTACTACGTGGATTATAGTATATTTACCAGCAAAAGTACTGCACCGGCACCGTAAAAGCAAACGACACCGTAAAAAGCTGTAATTAAAAAAATAATAAAAAAGGAAAGTCATTAGTCAGACCAGAGTCGTACAACCATAACTGGGGCCCACACAAAAAATAAAGATCAGCCAATACCGACACTATGAGTCGGCGGACTCTTTCCCCAAGGAATCGAATCACTCCGGGCCTTTTTCTTTTTTTTTTCCTTCCCTAAATACCCTCCGCCCCATTTTCTAATCCAACGGAGGAGTTTCCTCTCTCCCTTCAAATCTGAATCTCCACCGTCGGATTAGATCCCCTCCTGTTTCACTCACTCCGTTCTCAATCGTTTCGTCATCCTTTCTTCTTTCTTTCCTCCTCTGCTCCCTGTTCAGATCTGAGAATAAACAACGCAGAGACGAGAAAACTCTCTGTCTCTAGCTCTTTCTCTCTCTAGAACCCAAACTTCTTGGAGAGAGAGAAAGCTCAGTTGGTTGGTTTGAGTGCAATGCTGGAGGCACAATCATGGACGACCCGTCGGATGAGCAACCCGAGGCTGGACGCCACCACAGCCGCCGCCACCGCCGCCGCTTCAGTGAATGACCAGCTGATAGACATTCCGGCGACGCCTCCGGGAGACGTGCGGAACAGCGGAATCTACGCCGTCGGATCGAGGATATCGCCGACGGTGCTGACGGCTCTGATCATTGCGTCGTGGTACTTCTCCAACATCGGTGTTCTTCTCCTCAACAAGTACCTGCTCAGCATCTATGGCTTCCGCTACCCGATCTTTCTCACGATGCTCCACATGATCGCCTGCTCAGCCTACAGCTACGTCGCCATCACCTTCCTCGAGATCGTTCCCCGCCAGCACATCCTCTCGCGGCGGCAGTTCGTTAAGATCTTCGCCCTAAGTGCGATCTTCTGCTTCTCCGTCGTCTGCGGGAACACCTCTCTCCGCTACATTCCGGTGTCGTTCAACCAGGCTGTCGGCGCCACCGGGCCGTTCTTCACCGCGATCTTCGCGTTCCTTATCACCTGCAAGAAGGAGTCCGCCGAGGTTTATTTGGCTCTCTTGCCTGTGGTTTTCGGCATCGTGCTCGCGTCGAATAGCGAGCCTCTCTTCAATCTGTTTGGATTCCTGGTTTGCGTGAGCTCAACAGCCGCCAGAGCCTTGAAATCCGTGGTTCAGGGGATATTACTGACCTCCGAGGCCGAGAGGCTTCACTCGATGAATCTATTGCTCTACATGGCTCCAATGGCGGCGATGATTCTCCTCCCGTTCACGCTCTACATCGAAGGAAATGTCGCGAGCGTTGCAATCGAGAAGGCTAGGAGTGATCCGTTCATGGTGTTCTTGTTGATTGGGAACGCGACGGTGGCGTATTTGGTGAACTTGACGAATTTCCTGGTCACTAAACACACCAGCGCGCTGACGCTGCAGGTTCTGGGAAACGCTAAGGCAGCGGTGGCGGCGTGCGTGTCGGTGTTGATCTTTAGGAATCCTGTGACGGTGATGGGAATAGTCGGATTCGGCATCACCACATTGGGAGTAGTGCTTTACAGCGAGGCTAAGAAGAGGTCTAAAGCGATACAAAAGTGAATAAAGTTTTCAAAAGGATTCGTTTTGATTTGCCACCGAGATTGGTATGGCCACTGCTTCCCTTTCTTTTATTCTTTTATTTCTCGCTTCTTTTTTTTTTGGTTTTTAATTCATGTAATCTGTTAATTTGATTCCTGATTAAGGGAGAGAAAAGGAACGAAAATTTGCAAGCTAGTATTGCAATTGAACTGTATAGGATGAAGGGAAAAGAAAGGCCGAAAGGATAATAGTCATTTTTTTTTGTATGCCCTTTGATTTTTTTTTTATTTCTTCTTAAATAGGGTTGGACAGAGAATTTTATCTTTTCAATTTATCTTACGCTGTATAAGTCTGCTCTTGAACACATACAAGCATATGATTAACATATCAATCTCAGTGTATTTTGTGGGGGGAGAAATTAATTTCTTTCCCTCTTTAGTTAGACAAGATTATGTGGTTGTATTGATTTTTGCACGATATATGTGTTTTATTTGCTTTCTTTCATTCATTTTACGTAAATAACTGTTTGAATTGGTTGCCTTAAATAACTGTTTGAATTGGTTGTATTGTTTTGTTTTTTTAATTGTCCTGTAACTCGCAACCCTAGTTCTTGAGGAATATAGAGAATTGAAAATCATAGCCAAAGGGGAAGAATCCATCTTTACATCTGTTATTGTGTTGTTTTTCATTTTGCACCAACAATTCATGAACTTGTTTGAGTGCTTGATTTCCCGGCGAGGTTGAATTTTAGTTAGCAGTATACTTGTGTCTCTTAGGATACTTGATTTCCTTAGCGTCATCATTCAAGTTTTCCGGAGTGGGAAATTTTGTTTATGCTGCTCAAGGTTCTGTTGGATTTTCTAACATTTTGGGTGAAATTAGCATAAACTGTTCTCATGGTTTCTTAAAGGTACAAGCTTGGTCCCCGTTCACTTGACAATCTGAGGTAACGTTTATGGAATAGTGAAGAAAGCATTAAAGTTCTCAACCTGTGAGATTGAAAAACCGACAAACTATTATCTTCAGTACAGTAACACCAGTTTTGGCCCTAGATTACCGTTAGCTAATCTGGGAAGTTCAAGAGTATGTATGTGCACAGAGAGAGAGAACCATCTGGGGTTGTTCAGTCTTTGTAGGTTGTTGTATTAGTTGCCGAAGTTAGAACTAACCACATGATTCTGACCTTCGCCTTAATGGTATATATGTTTTGTCATACTAGCAATTCCCGGTCATAGAGAAATCCGACGATTCCATGACTGCCAAATGGCACTTATTTACAAAATAAAACAATTTGTTAACTTGGAGACAACGTACTTTATCTCTAGCTTAAGACAGACGCGTCCCAAACTTTGGTTTTTAGCTGATATGTTGTCTGTAATAACAAGCACGTCTAGTTTGCCGCTAATATGGTTTTTGTCTTTGATTATGTGGTAGTTTCCTCTCAAAAATGCCCTTATATTTATTTACTTTGAATTTTATTATTGGTTGTTAAAACTACCTTTTCTACTGTCTAGCTTAGCTTGAATTTACGGTCCTTGCTGAAGAATGAAGTTTTCCGTCAACCTTTATTTGAGTCTAGTGTTCGGTCTCAGTTCCAAGTTCTAACAAAATTTGTAGGAGAGATTAGAAAGTTTAGGGGGCTCTCCTTTTCCTTATATTTATGCCAATTTCTCTTTTGGGTACTAAAAAAATAACTTGCTGGTAAATATTTTCTTTCAGCCCATCAGATGTACATTAAACAAATACTTTTGAAGATCCTATATTTGTTTTTGGGGACAATATCAACTTTTACAGAGTAATGTGGGCGGCTAATTATGTGATAATAATCGTGATAAGATTGACAAATTGGGGCTGTTGTCGTTCTCTTTCACTTGAGCTGTTGCTCTCACTGCGTGGTAAAATAGTAGAGTGTAATAGAAGTATACAAACACATTGCTCATACGTTGCTTACATGGCAAATAAATTGTTGTCGTTGACTTGGACCTCTGCTGCGTCATGCGTGTTGAGCAAGCTTCCTTTGGGGTGCTAATAATAAGTCATTTTAAATAGAGCAATAAAATGATTTCTCTTTTCAATATAACCTCGTTAACATCTTTGCACCAACCACACATACATTTCAGCTAATATATACGTATATAAAATTATCTTACAAATCTGAAGTGCCATTTAAAACGCAGTAGTTTTTTTGAAAATGGTAATTACATTTCGAACTAGAACAAGACAAACATTAATTCGATAATCCTCAAGGAGAAGTTTTTCCTGCTTAAGCTATCTGCAGAATGGAAATACTCGATTGAATTAATTGCTGGCGGTCAAGAGAAGGCAGTTTTGTCATCAATTGTGATCTTTTTCCGACAAAACGACAACTTAATAACAAATGATATCCTCCCAAAGTCAGTAATGGAGGATGCGGGTAAGAAAAAATTATAACAACCCATTAACGAGCCATTGTTTTAAGCCGTTAAATTTTTATTTAGTTTTTTGTTTTGTATATATAATGTTTTCTAATTTAATATGATTTTAATTAGATAATTAGATCTAACATATTAAAACATGGATGGTTTCATCTAGTCATAATCTGGTCTTATACTTGTTACTTATATATATTGTCCCTTTTGGATACCCACTCATATGTATTTTTCCATTTAGACACCTAGTGACCTTTAAGGGTTTCTTCGCGTCCCAAAACTTAAACTCAAGACCTCCATACTTATAAGGTAAGTATATGATCACTTTTTTGTTTTTTCCTTGGCGAAGGGCAAGAAATGTGAGAAGCAATAGATGTTTCATGGTCGCAAAATACAGGTCAATATTTCATGATGAGCAATAAGAATTAAAGTGTTTATATGGCCACTATTATTCAAGTGAAAACAAGGGGGAAACGTCCACCCATTGTCAAATTCTTTGCATAAATTATTTTTCTCACTTTATGACCCATTTGCTTCTTATGTACTTGTTTTGTCGTTGAATTGATAAAATTAGTGCTGCATTATGCATTTTCCTTATTGATAACACCCTTTTGCCTCTCCGTATAAACATGTTGAGATTGATACAACCAGTGATAGATCAAAAGTTCAATCTAAACGGCAAGGGCTAGTGATTTAAAGAAAACTGAATCTATTTTATTTTGAAAAATAAAACATGTACCACAACAAAACAATCAATCCAATTATTCCAAAATTCCCACCACCAAAAAAAAAAAAAGAAAAAAACCCTCAATATCACTCAAACAACACTGAACAAGACAAAAATAGATATTACATCATTTCCTCGCTTAACCATCAAGCTAGGAATACACCAAGAACGCCCACTATGATCACCATCAAGCCGAAATTTGATGCAGGGGTAATACTCGCCGCGGAAGGCCCATCTTGGCTCGGAGGAGGAGGAAATGAAGGTGCAGGCACAGGAGAAGACACTTGAGGCAACACAGTGAGAACAAGCTTCTGGCCCGTTTCGCAGTGCCCACCAACGCCACAAATGTACCATTTCCTTCCGGTGGTTGCCAGGGTGATCACATCGTTTCCGCTAGTCAGCGGCACAGCATCTTCCGGTGCCTTGCATTGTTGAAAGCCGGTGCCGTTGACTTTGAACACATTGTGAGCTCCTTTCGGGTATTTGAATACTACACACCAAACCATTTGTCAAACAATAATAAGCTAATGGTCAAATTTAAATGGTACATCTAATTATTGTATTGCTATAGAGATTATGAGCTTACCAAGTTTGTCACCAACATGAAATTCCTTATCCTTAGCCCACGCTTGGTAATCGAAGTTGGTAGTCCACCCCGTCTCATCTCCGACGACGAATTCGACTGCAGAAATTGAAGGGACAAAAATTGCCAGAATGGCAAGAGCATTGAAGAGTTGTTGGGTAGAGGCCATTGTCAGTGTTGATTTTCTTCTATTGAGTGATTGGTTCTCTCTTATTGGAATTTGCCTTGAGGAGATTATTAAGTGCTTGTTAACGAGTTGAAATTGTTGAGTATTTAAAAGCTTTGGTGCCACAAGCAAATCGATGAAAAGGAGAGCATAGAAATCATCAAGTCTGGCCTTGGACGGCAGTGTTGGCGGCACCTCTTGCCTGCCGAAGGGCACAATAAGATTTTACATACCTAGTTACAAAAATTTTAAATTATATAAATGACACGTATAAGACCAATTCAATGTTGGACTTACATGAAAAGGGTAGAAGGAATTTTCCTCTAAGTTTAAACCAAGCTGCCCTGTCGCTAGAATTATGGGAAGAAAATTGAAGCTTCCTTTTTTCCTACAAATTTTTTTAGGATGCTTGGTAAACCAGTTATAACTAACAGTTTTAGTTTAAAAGTTGTAGCATGTAAGACTTTTAACTGTAGCTATTTTTACTTTTTTATTATAGCTGCGGAGAGCTTTACACTACCAACCAATTTGCCAAACATGTATTGCTACACTTTGAGAATGACAAAAGATATATCTTGACAGCCCAAAATTCAAAAGGCTCTATCATATTTTGATGAGTTATTTACCCTTTTAATGCAATCATATTGAGTCTATAAAATGTCCTCCTGATTTTGAGTGTGCTCAAGATTGTACACATTCCCTTTTAATAATAATAATAATAATAATAATAATAATAATAATAATAAAAGATTGTACACATTCAATTCATGTCAAATTTGTACTTATATTTAGGAAAACAACTGATTTCAACCTCTGAAATTTAGTCGTTTACTTTTATAGCTTTTCGATGAAGTTGTAACTGCATAATACTTTAGCATTTTAAAATAGTGTTTTGTCGAAGAAAGTGCAATTACTTAAACTTACGAAACAAAAGACAAGAGGTTAAGTTTTTCTTCATCTAGAATGAATAAAGTAGTGAGTAAAAAGCATTCGTCTCTTTTTGTTATTATTTTTGAATAAGTGACACACTAATTAACATATAGATAATTAAAATAATATTTATAAAGAATAGGATAGATCACTTACCGTTTTTTCTCATTCGTTTCGGCAATCTATCAAAGTAACGATACCTCCCTGTTAATAGCAGTAAAATTTTTGATGTATGGCCCAAAATGTTTCTCTAAACATAGATGTTTGTAGTATAGAAAGGATTGTCTATCTAAGAGAGGAGAAAATTTTGTAACTCAGGAAATTGATAAAAATAAATAAACATTCAAAAAGATAAGCGGTTTTTAAAAATAGAGTTCAAAATAATAGAAATATTTTTGTGATTTTTTATTTAAAATATAAAACATAAACTAAGCTTGATAAGGCGTCAAGGATCACTTATATGTTTCATAATCGATATACAATTTAATTCTATTTATAAGTTTTCTAAAGCATTTGAAATATCAATTTTTTTTTTTTGTTAAAACAAGCACATTTATTATTCTTACAAGTCCTCCAAAAGTGACAATATAGCTAGCGATAATGCAGTAAGGGACTTCCCATGAAAACAATAACATAATCATTTCTAACTAATGATTTAGTGCACTAACTATAACAATTATAACAGTTGTCACTACAATTATAACGAATATAATTTTAAGATAGAAAGGATAAAATAAATCAAAATTAATATATTTAAATGTAATAAACTTTTATGTTAAATTCTGCAAAATCTTGTCTTATTAAATAATTAAAGAATACACCACATCATTCTCTATCAACAATAAATTAAGTATTAATTGTACAAGTTCATGTCTATAATGTAGCAAAAACTCAACTTAATAAACAAACATGATTTAAATATTATTATTTTTAATTATGCAATACAATTACATTATATAAAAAAAGTATGACTGAATTTATGCAAAAATTAAACAGCATAGCAACATAAATAGTAATTTTAAAAAGATAAAAATGTAATTTACTCCATAGAAATATAAACATTACAGCATAGATATAGAGTAAAAAATCATACTAAACTACTATGCATACAAGATCATCTCTGTGCTTCACCACATTCTCTACACTAATTTAGGCATTATTTTATATAAAAAGTGAGGTTGAAGGAGTGCCCTGATAGCATCTCCTAAAAAAAAAGAAGCTTTCATTTTTTTTTCCTACATTAGTTTTCGTTAAAGAGATGTTGCTGTAATTTTGCTAAAACACACAAGGTGCCGGGCTAGTGTACTATCCAATTTAATATTATCACACTTTTAGAGAATGATACATGATATACCTTAACAGCCCAAAATTCATAAGAACTCTTGTTCTTTTTGCCCAAAGCTGTATCGTCTTTTGATGAGTTATTACCATTTTAAAGTAATCATTTTGAGTCCATAAGACATGTGCTCCTCATTTTAAATGTGGTCAAGAATGTAGACACCTGAAATTTCAATCTGAATGGTATTACAAAATATGGCATTTAAAAGGGTAAATGTGGTCAGGATTTTAAAGTAATCAATTGGCATTATGTTAAAAAAAGAAAATATGAATATATAGTAAAATTGGTATTTAAATGGGTAAATTTGTCAATTTAAAATTCAAATCAGCCGTTTATACAACAAATGTACAAATTTAACATGAGCTTGAAATTCAAAAGTGCCATCCTAAACATATCCAAAATATAAGATATAAATTTACAAAGCTTGAAAAAAATCCCAAATAAGAGCTTCGTAACAATCATAAAATATCCAATCCCTAATGTCAACAGTTATACATATCTATATAATGCAAGTTGTAATGACCTGTATATTCTTGCTCATATCGAAACAATAATGAATTGAAAATATAACTACATAACATGAATCAAATTAATAATTTTGAAGCGATACTTTGACATCATTAAAATCTGAGTATTTTCTCAAAAAAAAAAATAAACTTTGCAAATTTTCTGTTCAAATCCATGAACTATAAATGAATCACTAGTTACTTTGAATCCCATGTTCACTCGGCAGGAAATGAAAACGTCTAACTCCATCCCAGTCTACCTAGTTTGCAATTTCAGACCCAAAGGCGACAACAATTAACAATGTTACTAATCCTATTTCTGACACCTTTAAGTACTAAAGTTTGCAAATGTAGGCAGGTAGAAGGAAGAGTTACCACTCTTGCCCTTAATTAACTGCTTATATGCAAGGTACGTATCAATTTCAGAAAAAATAAGGGGGAAAAAGTCAACATTTATCAATTTATGTGACTTTACTACATATTTTTAAATTCAAGTAGCTAATTGTCAAATGGGTGCCAATGAACAAGAAGCTCACGACTACGTTCCTTTCTTGTAATCTTTTTCGTGTGTGTTTTTTATTTCAGCTAGAAACCTAGAAATCTAGAAGTCGGCCAGTTGCCATAATTTTTGGTATTATAACGGAGTACTTTGAGTATTATAGTAGGATGTTGTTGGTAGCATGGTTGTCTACCGCCGGATGCCACAATTTGTTGTATCATGGCAGATTACCCCAAGTATCAAAGTAGCATACTGCTATTCATGGTGACTGCTTCCGTTATCTCACTGTGATACTCTGAGAGATTTTCATTTTTTTTTTTTTTTTGCTGCAAAATTTTCCCATCACATTTCCAGGTTTTGAACCTGCTACCACCTACTCCCACCCTCCACTATCTAGCCTAGATCGGCGAGGGATTTCTAGTATTCCAATATGTTAATGTGGCATTTTCGGCCAGAATATTTTCTATGGCAATCAATACAAGTAGTGTGAGTGGACATCGTCATTTGTGTAAAGCCCCAAACCAGAGGTCCTTTTTTCCTAGCTTTCCACAACTACAACAACACACAACCCGTGACATGCTCAAAGCTATTCTTTGCGTTATGTCAAGAGCTCTTTTTCCTTTCCCCCAACTTGGCATGCATCAAAATATGAAAACAAGACTATATAATGATCTTAAACCACAAAATGATTGATCGTCTCTCACGAGATATCCCTCCAAAAGCCCACTTTTTTTCCTATAAAAGTACTGGCTCCCATTTCATCCACCAAACAACCCCCACCTTCATAGCTCGTTAAACATACACATGGACCAATATGCAACTAAATATTACATATATATATATATATGTTACTCAATGCACAAACCAGCTCAAAGGGCATTCTTGTTTCATTTTACATTGGCTAATGGAGAAGAAAAAAATGGACAAAAGGCCAATCTCTCCAAGTTCTGTCCAAACACACTTTGTTGACATTCATGAGGTCTTGCCAGAAGAAGAAGAGGGAGACACAACTCATGTGGTTGAAAAATTGGAGAAGCGGTTTAACCGACCCGTTAGAGGGAGAGAAGTGAAGAGAAACCACAGGAGTTTCAGCAGGCAAGTTTCTCTAGAGACTGGCTTTTCTGCGCTCAATAGAGAGTCCAAGGCTAGAGATCATGAGAGGAGGGCCCTTGTGAGAAGTGGAAGGAGTTTCGGAGGTTTCGATTCAGTTAATAGGATCGGAGGCATGGAAGGAAGGAAAGGTGACCAGTTTAATATTTTCAAGACCAAATCAACTCTGAGTAAGCAGAACTCTTTGTTGCCATCTAGAATTGGGGACCAAAAAGAGATGGAGTGTCATAGGAATGAATTAGGGTCAGAAGGGCTTGATGAGTCTGTTAATAAAAGCGTTCCTGCCGGGAGATACTTTGCTGCTCTTAGAGGTCCTGAGTTAGACCAAGTAAAGGTAATATAATTATTACTACATGATCAAATGAAACCTTAATATCTTTTGTTTTTATGTTTTTGAGTTTGGCTAGTAAGTTGCTGCGATGAAACTTTGAACTGATATGAAAATGTAACTTTGGCTTCGATATGGTCATATTATAATCAAACACTTTTAAGAATATGCCAAATAAATTAATTTATGTTGCATTATTTATGCATCACCACCTGTGATTACAACTATTGATCTTTTTTTTTTTTTAATTTATCTACGTATTTATTAGAAGGAACCATATAGTTTTAGAGCAATATTATAGGACACCAGTGGTGTTAACACCATAAGCTAATAGAGGATAAATGAGTCTCACTTTCTATTAGTTGTAATGCTTCTCACTGGTCGATACCCCATGCATTTTTTATGGTTTTATATTACAACTTTTTTTCAATTTAAATGTCATAAGTGATGTCAACAAAAATAGTATTTGAAGTTTGTCAAAAATTTTACTTTACGATAGGATAGGTTGTTTCAATAGGGTAAATTTCATTCACTGTTTGCGAACTGCCTGATCAACAAATATTCACTTTCAAATCAGTGCCCTATAAGACACAAAAGTGGTCCCGTACATAGATCCTGCAGTTAATTCTAATCAAAGGGTTAATCTACCATTAAGGCAAATGCCGTAGAATTCTTATAGAAAAGAAACAAATAAAATATGACGAATTAGCACAGCTGATTTTATTAGTATGTCACATGCTCATATGCCAACTCTAGCACTTTAGATCGTTGCTCAAAGGACAACAAAATTTTACTTAATGGGACAAACCAAGCTTGAGAGAACGAGCATTCCTTTAACTATATGCTGCTTTGTTGTGCTACACAGGATTATGAAGATATTCTTCTTCCAAAAGACGAGCTATGGCCATTTCTCCTTCGGTTTCCAATTGGGTGTTTCGGTATTTGTCTGGGCCTTAGCAGCCAAGCCGTCTTGTGGCGTGCTCTAGCAACTAGCCCTGCCATCAGATTTCTCCACATTAGCCCTCTCATAAACCTTGCCCTCTGGCTATTAGCCCTTGCAGTTCTTGTCTCAGTCTCTTTCACTTACATTCTCAAATGCATATTCTACTTTGAGGCTGTTAAAAGAGAGTATTTTCACCCGGTGAGGGTCAACTTCTTCTTTGCGCCTTGGGTTGTCTGCATGTTCTTGTCCATTTCGGTACCACCAATGCTTGCTCCTGCCACCCTTCACCCTGCAATTTGGTGCACTTTCATGGGACCCTATTTCTTCCTTGAGCTGAAGATCTATGGCCAGTGGCTTTCGGGCGGTAAAAGGCGGCTTTGCAAGGTGGCGAACCCGTCTTCCCACCTCTCAGTCGTTGGGAACTTTGTTGGAGCAATTTTAGCCGCAAAAGTGGGGTGGAAGGAGCCTGCAAAGTTCTTGTGGGCAGTTGGTTTTGCTCATTACCTTGTGGTGTTTGTCACTTTATACCAGAGATTGCCAACTAGCGAAGCTTTGCCGAAGGAGCTACACCCGGTTTACTCCATGTTTATTGCAGCTCCTTCGGCTGCTAGTATTGCTTGGCACACTATCTATGGAGAGTTTGATGGGTTGTCCAGGACTTGTTTTTTCATCGCTTTGTTTCTCTATATTTCATTGGTTGTAAGGATTAATTTCTTCACAGGGTTTAGGTAATAATCTATTCCTAAAGTATGGTAGCTATTTCATAGTTTCATAGTTGGCGGGTTCTCTCAAAGTATTGCAAGAATACCTTTCTTTTCCTCCTTCCATAATATGTTTGGAGTTCAATATTCCAAAGTAAAAACTAAGCTCATCTTTTTAGTAGAATTAAGTTAGCTCTTTTTGTTCTATCAATGAACTTCGAGAAGCTCTATTTGTTCTATCAATGAACTTCAAGATTTCTCTGAGATAATAAGTGTTGAGAAGCATGATAACATTGATGATTTTCTTTTTTATGTTAGCTTAAAAAAATCATATTTTTATCCACTTTGTGATATAATGTTCTTCAAATTCTTAAGTTTCCAAAATGGCTAACAATCTAATCTCAACTATTTGCAGGTTTTCGGTGGCGTGGTGGTCTTATACCTTCCCAATGACGACTGCCTCAGTAGCTACCATCAAGTACGCAGAAGAAGTCCCTTCGTTTCTAAGCAAAGGCCTTGCACTTACTCTTTCTTTCATGTCATCGGCAATGGTGTGTGTTTTGTTTGTTTCCACTCTTCTCCATGCCTTTGTATGGCGCACATTGTTTCCAAACGACTTGGCAATTGCAATAACAAAGAGAAGGCTTGCCAGGGATAAGAAACCCTTCAAAAGAGCTTACGATATTAAGCGATGGACAAAGCAGGCTCTCAACAAGAAAAATTCAATAAAAAAGGATTTTGATGCGGAGAAAGAAGGCCAGTGATTCCACCTTTATCAGAAGAAGCCAGTTATGCAGTGCTACTTCCTATGAACCACTTAAAACCATGATTAAATGAAGATCATTTTTGGAAGATCAGAAATCTATCATGTTCTATCGTTTAAGATATCGCTTTCATAAAGCAATTTACTTGTAGACCAAGTGAGAAAAATGTGAGAGCATTAGCGATGCTAGAAGTACCGCATACATGACAGTTATATTTTATATCACAATACGTTCATACAATATTAAAGCACCACCACACAAGGTGCTAAACAAAAAGATTGCCACGCCACTTGACGGTCACTCAAGTGGTTAGGTGTGCGTGTGAGAGGGTGTAAGACCAACGGTGAAACCTTGGCAGGGACTAACGTTAAAATATATATATATATACATATATTATAGGACTGCCACCACGTATGCTCATTGCATGTTCCCTCGGCTGAGTTGGTTTTGGTACGGCTAAGGTAGTGATGCGTTGAATGCAAGTACTTTTACTCCATTTTTTTCTGCCCTGAATGAATTATCAACGATTTTGCCGGGTATAATTTACATGCCGTTTGAAAACGTAATTCAAATCAAGAGGTTAAAATGATTTTAAAACATACAGGATAGGTTTAAGACAATTATATAACATAAGAGAGACTGTGAGTGGAACACGACATTTCTATAAAGCCCGGGGAGGATTTTGTTATTATTCCAACTATAAATTAGGAAGGGCTGCCAAATTTTTATGTATCGGTAAGAGGGACCCGTTGTACTCTGTATACTTCGCTGAACTGCTAGCCATTTTCATTTCTAGAAAAAAATACAAGGGGAAAAGATGGAAAAAGACCCACAACAAAAACACGTCAAAGAAGAAAATACGAAGTGAGTTGCCACAATTGCTATACAACACAGGCTTTTGAGCATATTATTGATTTGAAATGAAACCTACAAATTTTGAAGGATACAAAAACTAGTATGTGGGGTAATTTCAAAGGTATGTGGACTTCAATAAATTCCATATACAACATAACAGCCGGATGATCTAGGATTGAGTTGTTCTATTCCAAGTCAAACTTTGCCTCTGGCAGAATATACTAAAATCCGATTGTGTTGCCTATGCAGTTTAAGAATTTCGTCGTCTTTAATTCTCAGCGGATATCCATCCTCCTGTTTTGATTTCAATGTGAAAAGTTTTAACTTGGAAATACGAGGAAAGTAAAGGGAGAGAAAATTTTAGCAGAACTGCCTTAAATGAGTTGGCATACCTTGTCCGCAATTGGTTACCAATTTCAGACATGCCCCCGTCACACCCACACGGGATCTGCTTGCGACCAAATATTGATGTTTTTGCCGTTGCAGGATCTGTTACCTATAGCGTAGGATGTGGAATATATGAATGATAGACGACTACTCAAGGAAAGGGCGAATGGCTAAAACAATACTTGCTTAAGCAACAATTTCAAATGAATAGCAAAAGAGGGATCGCAATTACTTAAAGAACCAATTCTTCTTCATAGAATGTACCTTATTTTCTGGCTGGAAAGAATCCAATCTATTTTCTTTTGAACCCTTGTGCCAAAAATTGGAATAACTCAGCATGTTAATAGGCAAATTAAATTGAAAAGGATTTTGATATTCATCTAATAAAAGAAAGTGAAGAAAAGCAAGGATAACCTTTACGGGTAAAGAATTCGACCGGGGCAATTTCAGGTGAGATCCGTTGCTCGGCTGGAGCTCAGATGTCAGAGAGAGCTGGCAGTAAACATAAAAATAAATGAAAAACGTAAGGTACATACCAACTCTGTATGGCATAAATGAAGGAAAAAAGCAGAATTCATTAGCTGTTGCCAAGCATACCTTACTGAAAAGATCTGTTAGTGGGTTATGCTGAATTCTCCTCTCGGTATGGAAATTAAATTCCTATACAGAACTCAAAGCACTTTACTAACTTAGAGATTTCTTTCAATCAGTAATCTAAACATACAGTGACAAGGAAGTGATAAAAATCTCTACACTACCATAGGTATTGTGGGTTCTCGCTTGCTATTCCGGAAAACACCAATGTCTCCTTTACTAGAAAATATCTGCATTGAAAAGGAAGTAAATTATCTTTGATAATTGCTAGAACGAGCTTCATAAATGACTAACAATTTGTGACAATGTAATACCTTCTTATTAAGAGGAAGAGCTTTGAATCTGTGCATTACATCACCATCTTGCTTTAGAGCTTCCATGGTACTTGGCCTGATCAAAAGCAGCATAATTCCTAAGTGCTATTTTCATGACAGGCAAATTTCAAATGCAGAGTGCGCACGACTCCTCTTTTTTTTTTTTTTAAACTCACACTCGATAATGAAAGTAATCTGTTTTATTACCTTCTGGATTCCCTATTTCCATTTTCTACCATTGTAGAAGTACTAGGTTTGTCTGGCCCCTGCAATGAAAAGATGAAGAAAATTATTCATATACTCGCTTTCACAAATTTACAACTATTCCCATAACTTCTACGTTTGAAAAGAGGAAGGAAAAACTTAAACTTGAGAATGTACAAAACGCAAAACATTAAATCTAACTTTTAAACAACCTTGTCAGTGTCGTTGCAATTATTTGATAATGAAGCAGTAGACCCGTTTTGCATGGCCCTTTCCATTGTCTTCAGGTGAAACACCTAAAAAGCCATGAGGAAGAAAATGTGAGCCACAAATTCTACATGAGAAACTTCAGTTTGCCAATGCTTGTTCCTTTTCCACTTCTAAGGATAAAGACATCAAGACAAAAATAAATGTAAAAGTTTTGTTAAGAAACAATGAAGAAATAAGTATCAAAGCACTAACTTGAAATTCTGGCAATTTCGGAGTACTCCTTTTTAGGAGTGGCAATGAAGGGGCTTCAAAAATCTGCAATTCAAGACAAACTAAGTAAGAAGGGCAAAGCAAAAAATTTACACAAATTTGAACCGAGTGCAAGTACAGACTTTTCTGTTTAATGGTCTTGCTTTAAATCTACGAACAGCTGATGTCACTTGCTCCACTTCTGTTCCACTCCTGGGCCTGATATTGATGAAACATATTAAATTCACCACAATGCTAGACTAGATTTTTTAGTGTGGCTTAAACAAAATAGGCCATAGACATGCTAACCTCTTTCTTTCTGCCCGAAGTGCAGTTTTAAGTTCAGGCTCTCTTGGTATAGTAAGCTTCAACTTGGCATGTGCAGAGATTTTATCAACAGTTTCAGATAAAACAGTATCATCCTGCAAGACCACCTAGGCACACTTAGGGGCCTTCTTTGACTCACTTTAATAGTATGACATTCCAAAAGAAAATATAATGCAGATAATACATATAATATCAAAGATTTACACACATTTAGAATGCAATTTTGAGGTATGCTGCCTAGAGTTGAGCAAAGACCAAATAATTTTTTTTCCTTCCCGACAGTTAAATCAGTTCGTGGACAATGGTGACCACTATCGTGGAAATTTATGAAAGAGAAACATCTTAGTGGTAAGGTTATTTAGGCTAAATATATGACAGATGTGTAACAATGTAGGATTCCATCATAATACAAGTGATACAATTTGAGCGGCATCACATACCTTTCTAGGGATTTTGTGGACAAAACTAGTTTGCTGCTTTCCGTCATTGACCTGAAATCAGGAAGAATTCTGAGCCAACCACGACCTTATTTTTACAAACAAATTTCTAGTTCATGTGTGAATAATAAATATGCCCATGAACAATTTCTAGCATTGCTAGAAAAAAATTAGTTCTTTATGTAATTATAAAAAAGTCAAACATCCTTAGCACAAATCACTAAGGACGCAATCTCTGTACCTTACGTAAGTGACCTCCCTCTAGCTTTTGTCTCTTGGGCGCCTGGCTTTCCACTCCAGAAGAACTACACAAGCTCTTCTCGCTATTTTGGACCCGTGGCATTTGAAATCTAAAAAACCAAGAGTACCGCAATATTAAAATAACAAATTGGATTGCAGAAAGTCCAGTGTGTATCAAGCTTCGACACCAAGTTGACTTTATGGCAGTTCGTACCTAGAACTGCCAAATTGGGGGGGTCGATTGTGCTTTGCCAGCTGACTTGCTGTTGGCTTCAATAAAGTTGAGCTCCTTGGAAGAGACGCCTCGGTAGAAGGGTTAGCTTTACCTTTTGGTTTGTAATTGGATAAGCAATTGTATAATCCTGTAAAGCAAAAATAAAAATACAAATCACAAAAGTACATTACACATTAGCTTTGACCAAGTAAAACGTTATTTCTGAATATCTTGGTTAAACTATGGCAGATACACATTATGTAAGAACTGAAATATTTCAACAGTTTGCAGATTGTAACATGGATTTAGCAAAAGACTTCATAAATAATGCAAAAAGAATGAAGCACGTTGAAACATCAGCAAGCATTCAAACATGAAAATCCACTTTTTAATTAATCAAGCAGGCAAATAATCCGCTTTTTTTTGTCAAAAAGTAATCAACTTGGTCACCTGTAGATGATCCGTGTGGTTGATTCAGAACTTTCTGTAAATTACCAAAGATTCCTCTTTCCATTGCTTCACAATCTAGCATATATAGCAACACATCAGGCGCAATAATTTAGGCTTGAAAACTACGGTAAAACTGCTAGGTAACTGCCAAAGGAGATTGCACAGTACTATCTAAATATATTCCAAGGATCAACTAGTCTTTTTGCCAAAAATCTTGAACAAAATCTTGTACAGTACTATCTAACTACCTCTATTATTTACATCCTTTGAACAAAAATCTTGGCCCCCACTGTAAAGCGAAGAACTCTGATTTTCTCTGTCCGATTTCGGTGAAACATTCACATTTTCCAGGAGAATGTCCTCTCCTAGAACCAACTTCGTTACAAAAGCTGAAATACAAGGAGAAAAGGAAAATGAGATTCTTTTCACGGATTTTCAAGAGAAAACAGAAATGAATCAAACGAAAACCAGAAAAGTTAAGAAATTTCGGTCTCCAGAAATACGAATATAAAAATTGAAAAAGAATCGTGCTTGAGCTAAAAGAGAAGACTCACGAGAAGGCGGATAGCTCTTGGCTGACTCGAACCAAATCTCGGCTTCGCGAGCCTCAGCCGGAGTCTCCTCCCGAGTGAAATCGAAGCACCTCGCCGCTTCGAACTCGTACTCAAGGTCGATTTCGTGAGCCTCGAACACCGGCTCCACCTCCATATCCTCCTCCATCTCCATCCTCACTCACTCTCTCTCTCTCTCCCCAAAAACCTTCGCTTTTGCTTTCTCTCTCTTGACAACTTTCGATTTCTCTCTCTAAAGTGCCAGAACCTCAACTGAACGAACCAGAAAAAACCAAAGGCAAACAACACGAAAACTCTCCATCTCCATCCTCTCTCTCTCTAAAAACCTTCGCTTCTGCTCTCTCTCTGTAAAATGACAGAGCCTCACGTTAACGAACCAGAAAAAAAAAATCAATCTTTGCAGAGACACAGAGCTTGAAGGAGAATAAAAAATGGAGGTTCCGAATCGGACCGGCGATGGCGAAAACCCTTAAAATCCGGAAATCCGAGCTCCAGTTAAACACTGGAGAGAGACGAGAGCTTCGAAGAAGAGTTTTTTCTTGTTTTTTCTTTTTTTGTCATTAAATATTTAAATATATACGATTTTATATAAACCGAAGGTACAACAACCCATATCATATAGTACAAGTCTTTTAATGCGCTTTTTCATTATTCACTGCGCCAGTAACGATACGACCCTAAGACTTTTCCGTTGTGTAGCGTCCAGAGTTTTGAATTTTAGAAAATATTATTTAATTCTAAATGACTATTACGCCCATGTCGTTTTCCTATAATGGTGAGCTCAGCATCCGGCTTTGGGTCTTAAATTTGAACGGAGATCGTGGATAAGACCGTCATTTGGCTGTCTTCCGATGGAGGAGCAGCGTTTCCGCTTTCCGAGCTGGGTTTTGGGTCGACGAGAAGCTGTCGTTTTTTCGAGGACTCTGAGTTTTCGGCGCGGGTAGGACTTGCCCTTGGGGTTGGTGAAAAATTGCGAAGTTTGCCACTGACAGTTTTATCGTTTTACTTGCTAGTGGATCGGAGGGGCCCCGCCTTGTGCAGAATTTCAAAAAAATAGTGGGATTAGCCGAACGGTCCTTGAAGGGTAATAAGGGAATTTCAGCTAGCTTTATCCAAAATTGTACGTAACAAACTTACAACAAGTGAGAGCTCGTTTCTTTTTTCTTCTTCCTCGGATTTATTGTTGAGCCTCTCAAATTTTTCTTATAGACAGATAAATCCCTGTTTAAGCAAAATATATATATATGATTTTTGTATGCTTATATGTATAATTATATACATAGAACTTTATTTACCAGTATTATTTTTTTGCATAATTATATTTTAATTTTTTAAAAAATAATATATTTATATACCAATTTCCTTAAAAGTCATATAGTGTTTAAGAGTTTGGTTTAAATCAAAAGCTTTAATCATTTGTTTAAACAATTGTAAAATGTAAGAGTTTTACATTGTAATTCACTTTTTTGACAATATAACATATGATAGATTCGCATTGTAGCAACTAAAAGTTTTGGTTGAAACTAAAAATACCAAACACCTATTATAATTTTGTTTAGCTCACTTGCTTATATGTTAGAGAAGTGTTAGCTGCACTCTCTTTCTCATTTTTTTATACTATTTTTATTTACTACCTGACACATAAATTTTACGATCTTATTTTTTGTTTAAATAATAATTTATAATATTAATATTAAATGGTAATTGGAGAGAGCATGAAAAAGAATCTCTATGTTATTGAAACATATCAAAGAAATAAACCCTTTACACTTCAAAAGCCTTTTCAATTTTGTCTCAACCTTATTACGCGGCTTTTTCACATATATTTACAGATGACTGAAGCTCATTTACCCCCTGTTTGGTATTGTGGTGGGAACCACGGTTTCCACCACAAACTCAGTTATAAACAGTGTAAAGCTCTCACATGCTACAGTAACAATTTAAAAAATTGCTACAGTGTAAAGCTTTCACATGCTACAGTAAAAATGGTTCCCACCACCGGTTCTCACCACCTTCCAAACACCCCCTTAACCTCTGGTCATCTGTGAGTTATTATAGAAAAAAATGATTTAATTTTTTTAGCTAAATCATTGGCCAAACATTTTTCAAAGCAATTGTAGCATTTGATTCTTTTTCTGTCGAAAGGACAATCTAAAATGTGGACTTTTATGGGTTTTTGGGGGCGTCTTTTGAGGAAGTAGTACATAGATGGAAGATCAGTAAATCTCATTAAAAATTTCCTAATCAAGACAAGAAAAAGCACATTAAAAATGCCTAATCAAGACAAAAGTCAAAAGAAGTGACACAAAATCTTTAGAAGGCAAGTAAATTTTTGACTTTTTTATATCCTTAAAACATTTGAAATTCCCCCTCAAAAAAAAAATTGATATTCAAGTTTATAGAGCAAGGATTGCAACCCACCTCACGTGGATGTCGACCCACCGCAACCCAAGTCATTGCTTGCGATAGGGCGCACCCACTTAGGTCACGGGCTTGCTATTGGTTATTTCTCACCCATCTCACTTCTTATGTTACCAAACTACTAGTTCCTCTGTATAAGGTGTTGCCCTTCTACATCGCGACATAGGTCTTCTTCTTTAGTAGTTATTTCATTTAGGAAGAAGATTTCATTCTTTCTTTTTTTTCACTCTACATTTTACAATTTTAGATATATGAATTTTGTCTCATGATATATTTGATTTTTTTCACAAACATAAGTGTCTTTTACATTATTGATTTATAATGTAAAAACTGGCATTTTGACAAAAGATAAAAGATATCATTGTAATTGCTATTATGTTCAGGTTGTAATTCAACATGATAAAGTTTATCACGTACACTCTTATTAAGATTCATTAATTACACATGTATTAAGATTTACCGGCTGTTTTCTACCACAAACTCAATTATAAACAGTGTAAATCTCTCACATGCTATAGTAACAATAAAAAAAATTGTTACAGTATAAAGCTCTCACATGCTATAGTAAAGTTGTTCTAACTAACGGTTCTTGCACCCTTCCAAACACCATCTAATAATAACCTTTGACTTGTACCGATTTATAGAAAACACTGAAAAAGGGAAGAAAGGGGTAAATAATATTTTTTGACTTTGTTGAGCAAATAACATGTTTTAAAATATTTACAATGCAAATAAATCATATTTAATTACCTTAAATAATTTAAGACTTACTATTTACTTTTTTCAGGTTTCAAAAAAAAAAAGTCATTCATTGCAATTTTTAGGAGAAAAATATTACGCTATGGAACTTCTCAAGAGGGAAAAAAAAAAAAAGGCAACTGATTTTCCTTCTCTAGCATTGATTTGTGAGTCCTCTTCCTGTCTGGTTTATTTGCCACCCCATTACACAATTACTTACGTAGCTGAGAAATTATCAGAGGAATTCAGAAGATATAAATGCAGATTTTAGTTTCCTGTACTTTCCATTGTAGCCAAAACTTTATTTAATTTGGTCAATGAATCTGCTTTGGATTCCTCTGTCATCCAACAGCAGTCAGAGAAGTAGGCTTACAATTCCAGTGTCGTACTGAGAGCACAATATACATTAGGATCCCAAGACTGTAATTTGCCATGGCATCGTTAAGTGACCAATACAGCTCGGCTTAGGACAGTCCAATATTCGCAACTGTACAATTTGCCACGATTGTTTTATAATTGTTATTGTTGTTGTTGTTGGCTTACTTGAAATATGCCCAAATTTTGTTGCTATTAGGATGTAAGTTTGAACAATCTATGTATTTTAACAATTAGGTCTACCAGATAAAGGACGGAGGTAGAAAAATTAGTGAAGGATGCAAAAGTGTAATTAAACTAATAAGGTGAAAGATGAAATTAAATTTAGAGGCCGGAATATAATAAACGAGAAATAAGATGCAATTTTTATAAAATTATATATAAAATCATAAAAAAAAAGAGTTTAGAAAAAGCAGTTATTTACCCTCGTTTTTATATGGCTCCGTCCCTAGTTAAATATGGATGACTGATGAGAGTTACAAGTTTGAAGGCCCTCAAATGTGAGGGCTTTTGTTTTCTCATATGGTTGGGACCAGGTATAAACAAGGTGTGTGTTTTAACAATTAGGTGAGTCAAATATGGATGACTGGCTTGAAGGCACTCCAATGTGAAGGCTTTCGTTAGTTTAGGCTTTTATTTTTGTAGCATTCATTGTAAAATAACACGTGAGAATTTGTGGTCGATATGCGAAAATACTCTATTGGTAAGGTATAGTTTTTAATCGTCAAAAAAGTCTAACAGTTTTTAAATACCAGATTAATCAAATCAAATCAAATTTATATTTATTAAAATATAATATAATAATTTAGTAAATTATGGTTCAAAGAATGCATCTAGAAATTGTATCCAAATAGCGTATGAAACTCAGCACTTTTCAAATAACATTTGAGTCCTTCTTTGATGGGAATATTTTAGTGTATGTTTTAAAATCATTCAATATGATCAAGATCACTTTTTTTTTTTTTTTTTTTACTTTTTAGATCTAATAGTTACAAAATAGATTCTTACTAATAGGTTATTTTTGGATAAATTTTACAAATTCTCCCTAAACTATATCATTTGTGTCAAAATGTCTCATAAACTTTAAAACATACGTGTTATACTCCATGAACTATAATATTATTATATATTCACGTCTGCAACTTTGAAACGTATTATTTTTTTGATAAAATAATACTTGTTGCGCTCATTAAAATGATAAATTCAGTTTTTTGCTCAAAACCCTTAAAGAACTAACTTGAATTACAGTATGCTGTTCACTTTTCCTCTTTCTCTTTCTTGCTTTTAAACAGGTACTCTAAAGATAGAATATACAAGAGTTTGATATCCAACTATTTTATTTAAAGTGACAAAAACATTTATATTAACTCCTAGATATCATATTTAATTTTAAATCAAACGAAATTCAATAATTTCATCCAAAAAATAATATGTTTCAAAGTTCGAGGTGAATCTAGAAAAATATTATAGTTTAAATGACACAATATATACATTTTAAAATTTCAAAATATATTGACACAAATTACATAATTCGAAAGAAATTCTTGAAATTTCCCCTTTTTTTTTCAACCAGCTTTTGAATTTCCCAGTAACCAATGTTATTGGCACTTCTCCAATGTTATCAAATTCTTCCCTTCTTCTTGTATAGATTGCTTCTTGTTGCCATTCAGCAGTATGGAACAATATCCATCACAACGCGTGTTGTACCACCAAATGGCAGCCTCAGACACTCTACATATCAGAGGAGGGCTGTGACCGTGAGCCAGGCATTTACTCACTTGGCCATTGTGCGTCTAGTTTTTGTCGAGACATATTCCTGGCACTAAGTTGGTTAGATAAACTACTCAACTTGTTAATAATTGAAAGATTACTATTTTCTCTTTAACAAAATCCCAGACCCTAGTTGATCAAGCAGTGAATGATTATGAGGATGATCCTCTTCATGGTGGTTTGTATGCTATGTAGCAATTCATTTTCTCTTCCTCTCTTCAATAAAATATTTATATGTTACACCGAGATACCTTATTTTTCTAATAGAGATTTATAAAGTGTTTGGAAGAAAACTTCAAACCATGATAATTTGAATTGCACACTGTAGAATTTAAAAGCACTTTAATCTTCAAACCCGATAATTTGAAACGTATACTATAGTGTTTGAGAGTTTTACATTATAACATATTTTATTTTATACTATAGTATGCGAGAGTTTTATATTACTCACAGTTGAAACTCAAGAGTTCAAACCGCCCTTCCAAACACTCTATTAAATAAATAACATTTTAAACCTAAATAATTGAAGTTAAGTAGTGAATAGAAAAATTAGTCGGTAATTTTTTTACTTGTAGTAAATGTATTTTTACCTAGTAAATATATTCAAAGCTTGTTATTTATTTACAATTAGTTTTATAAAAGTGTTATTTACTACAATTTTTGTTTCCTCTAAACTAATTTAAGTATACCACCTTCTATTCTTATAAGTTATGAGTTATATATCTTCCATTGTCTCCCATCCAGAAATAGAATTGACCAATCATAAGGCAAAAGGTCGAGAAACTCAACGCTGTTATTCTTGAACAACTTGGAATCGGGTCTTCTTTTTGCACTATTATGGATACGAAAATAATGGAAAAAAATGGATTCAATTGTCAAGTATTCCTGTTAGAAATAGGATTGACTACGAATTCCAGCCATAGCACATGGTTTTATAAAACCGTACGAATAAAATAGGAAGAAGATTTGGCTTAACAGGTATAGTAGTACATTTTTTCTTTTTTTAATAAACTTTTATTACGTTCTTACTCTTAAATAAGATCTAGTTTCTTTTTATTTTTTTTTCATTTTACGTAATTGATTGCATGAAGCGTGGGTATTATTTCTTTTTATTTGTTTTTTCCCCTCAAAATTTTCAAAATCAATAGCTTTTTCCCTCCCTCTTATTAATTAACTCGTTTCCCTTCCACGTAGTCCAGGTTTTTTTTTCTTCTCTTTTGTACTTGTATTAGGGATAGATTTTTCCATTTATACAAAAATTTTGGGATTTTGATTTCTTGCAAATCTAATCACTTATGTTTTTACACCTTTTTACGATGAATCTGTACTTTGTTATTCATACTATTTTGACATGGTTATTATGAAAATAATTCTTGGCAGATTAATGACTTAGAGGGTGTTTAAAAGAATGATGGGAACCGTTGGTTAGAAATACTTTTACTGTAGCATGTGAGAGCTTTACGCTGTAACAATTTTTTTTTAATTATTACTATAGTATGTGAGAGCTTTACACTGTTCATGACTAAATTTGGTTCCCACCACTCAGCCAAAACAGCCACTTATAATGTATAGATATATAGTCACATGATGGATTCAACTGGACAAACACCAATACCTCATGCTTCCAACGTATATTGACAAAATCATAAATCATAAATTACATTCTAAGTGTCTATATTGCAAAGAACAATGCCATGCTCCTACTAGGATAACATAATTCATTTTTTTTTTAAAGATAAGAGAAGTAGTAGCAGACGTAACATAACATTAATTCTATACTTTATCCGATTACACGATAGTGCCGCAGTAACGAAGCAAGAAAACTTTTCAAGGGGACTTGAGTTAAATGGATATTTTAAACTAAAATAATTGTTTAATAGAGTATAATTAGAAATGAAAATTAAAGGTGTAAATGTAACTTTTTAAACCATTATGCCTAAAATTTAGTATTAAAAAGAAAATTAAAGGGACATATTGATAAATTTTAGATTAATTTAAGGATACGAATAAAATATTAATAAAAATAGAGAAAAACACATAGCATATGTTATGTGTTTTGTTTATGTCAAACTTCCGCTCGATTTAAATTATATCATACTTAAATATAATATCTTATATACATTTATAAAAAGTGAGGTTTTAAACATGTTTATGAGAAGTCCTTTAGTTCGAATCCCCTAACAAACCTTATGGAGATAATTAGTGAAGCACCCTTTTCACCTCCAATAAAAAGCAAATTTTCTTATGAGAATAGGGGGAAAAAAACATTAGCGGATCTTTATTGTTTTGCTATCAAATCTTAAAAAAATAATTTTAATCATATTTAATAGTTTTAAAATTCACATAACTGATAAAGATTCTTATCAGAAAAGTTCCTTGATAAAAAGGATAGCTTTAAAATTAGCAACCTTTTTTGGGTGGACCTGCTCATTGATGTGCGTGGTAACATAAAGCCAATCCTACACACACAACCCTCCAACAGTCCAACTAGACAGCTTGAGGAGTCCCACAAACTTATTTTGTTAAATATTATTTGCAAAAGCTACTTTGCACACAAGCCGCAAACATCCACATCGCACCAACATTCTTGATCTGTGCAATTGCCATCCTCCTTTTATCCTTTGTATTTTATATATCGGTTCTGTCATCATTATTGTTTGAAGTTTAGAAAGTATCACAGCCTTGAAAGGGCATATTGTCTTAAGTGAAAAATATCCTTCTAGATTCATTAGCCATTAATCTCGTTTCTGGGGAGGATCTTCAAGTAGAAAAGAATATTAGGTTTCTATATTAAGGTCAATATTTTATCGGAATATCAATTTTTGCAATTCTGCAACTAACCTATCTTTTTTCAACTGTATGAAAGGCATATTTGTTTAGAAACTAAGTTTTAACTGCTAGTCTGCTACAGTATCAAGCTCGTATATGTTACAGTATACAGTAAAAATATTTTATAAGGTAAAACTTTTATATATTATAATATTTAAGTTTCAACTTCAAGTTTTAACTTTTTTTTTTCAATCACTTTTTTATTTTATTTTGTATTTGTTGCTAGAAGAAAGGCACAAGGGCAGAATGTGTTGGTTTATACTATGATTACATGACACCTTTTAAGACAATGATGAGGATCTTTCTATTATTACAAAAGGAAAAGATGTTACGTTGGGAATGATTGTAAGAAGCTTTCTGATAAAAGGAATTTTTATTTTGATGATTTTCTCGTATCATGTTTATTATTTAGTATGAATTCCCTTTGACCACATGATTGCACAATTATACTCCCCTCAACCTGCTTGAATAGCTTGAAAAATTGGAATACCATGCGGCATATAGTAGTCAGAAAGCTTCAACTATTGTCCCTGATTTAATCTCTCACACAAATGTGCTTGTGTTGTTTATAAACATATGCCAATTTAATACGCAAAGTTTGAGTAATAAATATCTTTCAGCCCATTTTCCATTTTGATTGGAATGAAAGGTGGTCCAAGCTAAAAGCCATAGAAAAGTGACATGAAAATGATAGATGGGAAAATTAGGGCTGCATAATACTAGGAGGAAATGAGAGGAGAAGTAGCCTTTGGGTTCAATAACTAGTAGTGGTTTTATATATGTGTATGTATATCCATATATATATATAGACTTGTTTTCAACGATTATGTTTTTTTTTTTGAATGTAAGGTGAGGAATTCAAATTCTTTACCACTAGGTGGACGTACGAATTTACTACTAGATTATACCTGCAACCATTTAATGCTTACGACTTCAATGATCACATTTTCATTAAGGGTATATTTCAACAACAATTGATGATTTAGCATGATAAGGTTTAATCTTATTAATTATCATAATTTTTTAAAAAAATTTATATCAATTATCTACTTTCTTACAACTGTTCGATTTATATTAAATGATTAATAAAAACAATACCAATTGAAAATGGAAAAGGTAACCGTTGTGAATATAAGCATAATTAGTAGCGTGTTGATGATGGATATTAGGATATTTGATGGCTTGCCTTGTTGGACTTTGCTTGCTTAGCTTGAGGATGTGGTAGACATAAGAAGGGACAAAAGAACCAAAAGTTTGATTGATAGTGCCAAGGCATTGGATTAGGAAACCAATTATATTAGTAGATTCCACCTTTGTTGAGATTCCTTGTGTTTTTAAAAGGAAGGAAGGACCTTAGAAACATTTGAAATTGGCTTGTGGCTGGCATTAACGAAAAAAAGCCAATTATTTGTGCGGACAAACTATGGCATACAACTTATTCATTTTGGTTTTACAAACTACCTTCAAATTTGTGATTTGGAATTATGATTTCACTAGTGGAATCTCATTCCAAAATAAACTACTTAAGAATTTTAACAATTCATGGTGAGAGGGCATTGTTTTTGAAATGTAACATTTTACAAGTGCAGAATTTTATCGAAATTAGCTACATTTGTATAGTGTTTGATTCTGATTTAAATGTTGATGTAAATTAAGAACATATATTATTAGTAAGTATGCTCTATGTATTGAAGTCTTATCTATTGATTGCCGCCTATTCTTTATTTAGTTATTGATTTACATGTGCATGTCCTAATCAATGTCATCAACGGTGATATATAACATTACTCAAAACAACAACATGTATAATTGTAAGCCAGCAAACCAAAAAAAAGAAAAAAGAAAAAAGAGAAAAGATAAGTGATGTCCTTATGCTTCAACCCTTAGCAATCTATTAAAATCACAAATAAGATAAAAAGGAGTTGGCTTATGCTTTCATCAACTTGCATTTAGGAAAAGAGGCCTAACTTCAACCTCGTTGCTGTTAGAAATCAAAGCAATAAGCAACAAGAAATAGAGAGAAAATTACACACAAGATTTACATGAACAAACCCTAATGAAGGGTGAAAAAAACCATGGGCAGAGGAGAAGCAATCCAGTAATGACAAAAGGAAATTACAACGGTATTTAGAGCGCTCAAATACAGAAATTCACTCACTCAATCACTTACAAACTCACAAGACTGAGTTCTCTGTATTACTCTCAACACTATGATCTCTATGAAATTTTGTGACTTTTGTAACTTTCTAATGTGACTCTCTATAAACTATAGAGAATATGATGTATTTATATATATGAGGACTCAAACCCTAGCCCAAAATAACCAAAAAACGCGTAAAAACGCAAAATACACGATCATGCCGCATTAGAGCGCTGCGACGCTACTTTCTAGCGTCGCGGCGCTTGTTTTTTCTGAATTAGAGCGTTGCGGCGCTGAATTGTAGCGCCGTGATGTTGCCTTACTGTCAAAGGATTTGAGGGTTTTTGGGTCACAAAATAACAATTGCAGACAATGACAATCGATTTATAGATGCTAGTTGAGTGTTTTAGCGTCGTCTTTTGCAATTATATCACCTTTTTTTTTTTTTGTTTAATTTAAAAGGTGAAAGATTTAAACTTTAATATTAAAATAAAGTTAAGGTGTGAATTTACGTTAGTCTCTATTGAAAATTATTGCCACATTTTTTTACTTGGGCCGGGATGGGAAATTATATTTTACGCCTATGCAATATTGAAGCAAAATTTTCCTAGAATTGGGCACCAATAGCAAGACAATTTAGAATACAACTTTTTATTTCAAGTCCAATGCTAAAAAAAAGAAAGAGAAAATTCGCAAACAACTAGGTAGAGCCAAGAGCCAATTTTCGCCTCAAACAAAGGACCGGCGCATAAAGCAACCCGAATCAAAATCCCCACTCTCAGAGCCAGAGAGCGAGCGAGTCTCATTTCAACACCACCCACACTACAATCTCTCTCTCTCTCTCTCTCTCTCTACATGGCTCATTCCTAGTTCTCTCCGACGACAACCCAGAACTTCCCGAACAAGAAAACCAAACCATATTCAAACAAACGAGCCTCATGAATTTGATTCTTCTTCTTCTTCTTAGTCATCATTTTCTTCATCTTGCTCACGTATAATGACCATAACAAGAATTGGGTCTGAAGAAAAACAATCGAAATCCACAAACAACCCCTCGACGAGCAGTTCCATGAGAGTTATCGTCCCTCTCCAAGGCGTCGTTCAAGGCAGAGGAGGTCTCGTCCTCGGCTCTCTCATCCCTTGCGCTCTCTACTACTTCCTCCATCTCTTCCTCAAACGACGTCGTCCCAAATCTCCCCCTCCTCCAACACCGCCGCCGCAATTCTCGGATTCTCCGCCAACGCCGCTGGTTCTTCCGAGTGCCCTTTCTCGGACGCTCCTCTCTCCCAGAGGATACGGTGGGCCCGCCAACGTGTCGGTCCGGGTCGGCTCCATTTTGAAGGGAGGAGATTCTCCTTACTTTGTTGGGTTGAGGAAGGTCGAGGAGGATCCGTACGACGAGGTTGGTAATCCGGATGGGGTTGTTCAGCTTGGCTTGGCGGAAAACAAGGTGGGTTTTTTTTTTTTTTTTTTTTTAATAATTAAAGTTTGGTTTTTTCAAAATGTGCGTTTGTTTATTTTTTTTATTTTATATTTTATTTTTGTAGTTGTCGTTGGACTTGGTAAGAGATTGGCTTCTGGAGAATGCTAGGAGTTCTATATTGGGCGGAGGAGGAGTAAGGAATGGTCGGGAGCTGAGCATAAGTGGGATTGCTAGTTATCAGCCTTTTGATGGATTAATGGATTTGAAAATGGTATGCTGAAAATGTTTAACTTTATGTAATGTAACTTTTCACATTGATATTCTCTGTCTTATGGTTTTTGTTTTTGCCTAAATGAGCAATTTAAGTAACACTCAAGCCTCTCTGTTCTGTGGCTTAAAGTTAAAGGAGTTGTGGGAGTGTAAAAGTTGTTTTATGTGGCTTTGTTGTTGTCATATATGCTGGCTAGAAAAAAAAAAAAAAAAATTCAGCTTCATTAGAGTCATGTTCATGAAAATGTCCAAGAATTTGAAAATGTCGAGATTTGTCAAGGGAGTGTATTTTGTATGTGTCATTTTTGCCCCATTGGGTTAATGAACTAGTATGGTGTTAGTTTGTTGTGAAAGTGCGTATCTTGTCAAGCACCTTATGTCTATCTCAATTTCTAGTGGATTTTTTAAGATAGAAGTACGTTTGTATCTTTTGACTTAAGTAGACCGACTTATAAGTGTTAGTTCTTAGTGATAGAGTAAGAATCAGTGTTCTATCATATGATTGATTCATTCTAGATTGGGGAATAATTATTTGAGGAAAATGACATAATTGATTAAGAGTGATTATAGCTTCCGTTTTCCAATTTGTGCTTCCATTTACAACTTGCCTCCCCGTCCGGCCGCATTATCGTTCTCTCTGGTTAGGGAGTAGTTTTTTATGTCATGGTGAAGTTGATTTTTGGCATATTGTATGCATTTACACATGTACTTAGGGAAGTTGATTTTTTTTTTTTCCTGGCTGTGCAGGCTGTATCGAATTTCATGTCTCAAGTTATGGGAAATTCAGTCTCCTTCAACCCCTCGCAAATTGTACTAACAGCTGGTGCATCATCTGCGATTGAAATGCTGAGCTTCTGCCTAGCAGATAGTGGAAACGCGTTTCTTGTCCCTACACCATGTTGCCCGAGGTAGTGGTCACTTAGGTCTCAATTTCTAAGATGTCTATGTAGGTTACTGGTTATGCTTTGAGAAAACTAAAGTTTCAAACTTTTCATGCAGTCTGGACAGGGATGTCAAATGGAGAACTGGAGTGGAGATAATACCAGTTCCATGCCGTAGTACAGATAATTTCAGTTTAAGCGTAACTGCTCTGGACCTTGCATTCAACCAGTCAAAAAAACGAGGCCTAAAAGTTCGGGGAATCATAATTTCAAACCCTTCAAACCCGGTTGGCAATCTCCTCAGCCGAGAAACACTGTACAGCCTGCTAGACTATGCTAGAGAGAAAAACATACACATAATATCGGATGAAATATTTGCGGGCTCCACTCATGGAAGCGAGCAGTTCATAAGCATGGCAGAAATCGTCGACTCTGAGGATCTTGCCTGTGACCGGGTTCATATAGTTTACAGGCTATCGAAAGATCTCTCTATTCCGGGATTTAGGGTTGGCATAATCTACTCCTTCAATGAGAATGTTTTGGCTGCTGCTAAGAAGTTGACAAGGTTCTCATCCATATCGGCTCCATCCCAACGGTTGCTTATTTCTATGCTTTCGGATGCAAAATTTGTTCAGAGATTCATTGAAACAAATGGGGAGAGGCTAAGAAGAATGTACTGCAAATTGGTTGAGGGATTGGAGCAATTGGGCATAGAATGCACAAAGAGCAGTGGGGGTTTCTATTGTTGGGCAGACATGAGTAGATTTATCTTTTCTTACAGTGAGAAAGGTGAGCTTGAGCTGTGGGAAAGGCTGTTGAGTGTAGCCAAGGTCAATGTAACTCCTGGATCTTCTTGCCATTGTATCGAACCCGGATGGTTCCGTTTGTGTTTTGCAAACTTGGCCGAAAGCGACATTCCCGTTGTCATGGAACGAATTCGGAGAATATCCGTGGCGTGTAAATCTCACAGTTGAAAATTTTTGTTGGTTAATGTATAGAGGTAGGGGTGCCTACGAATTCTTTTAAAGATAGGAAGGCTTACAATGGTATGATTTGCTTGGTACTGACGCCATTGTGGACTGGTCATCTTATCAAAGAGAGAGATGTTAAAGAGTCAAAATAAAAGGAATAACTAATGGGATCATGCAACTTCCCCCAAAAAGGAAAGAGATTAAACAACCTAATGAAAAATTGGGTTTTTTGGCGCCATCAGTTTTAAACTTTATATCAAGTGACAGTTTCTTAATTAAATTTATTCTTGGCCAAACAATCCCTAAACTTACACACTCAACTACTAAATTTTAGAAAAGTTCATAACTTTAAAAAGTTTTGATCTCTCAAACTAACAATCAACTTTCGAAATTTACAAACTGTAAGGTGCAACCGCATTACCTCCACTGAATTTTCACAGGTTCATTGATAATTGTATGGCTAGAGGTCTAATCTGCAAAATTAAATATAAATAAATTTAGTGTTCGGTACATTCAGTTCTAATGAAACTTTTGATAAAAGTGAGCTACAGTGCAAATCTCTTACATGCTTACAGTATTCACTTTTCATTTAAAAAGTTTTCAAAAGTTTTAGTTCTAATTACATTTCTTAAACACCCTTTTGGGGACTAGTTAGATAAGGGTAAAAAATTGAGGACAAAACTAACAAATTACAAATAGTTTTAAGGACAATGGTGCCAACAAACTACAATCCTAAAAATTTAATGGAAAACTTAATATTAACGAAATTTCTCTATACATGAGCACTTGAGAACAAGCAAGGCTTTGACTTTGATTCCGTTCCATGCCTTTGTCTAAGAATGAGATACAATAAGGAAATGATTTTTATTGTAAAAATCACAAATATCAAACAAAACAATTGATTTTTTGGTAAATCTCAATTTGAATACAGAAAGAATTTTTCTATTTGTTTTTTATCTAACTCCTTTTTTCCTTTCCACATTGCCCAAATTCTGTCACAGCTAGACTCCTATTTATTGTTCTTACTCTGATCTTTGCTCCTTAAAATGCTTCACTGAGGGGACAAATAAGACCTTTGTGTTTAATTTTGGTTATTGTGATTCCGATCCATTTCTAATGGACTCAAGAACCTGAACAACCTCAGCCATGCTTGGCCTTCTTGAAGGAACCTCAGATGTACATATAAGCCCCAATTTCATGACCTGAATAAGCTCATTCTCTACAATACCCCTCAAGTTTCTATCAAAACAATCTGAAGCAGAACCACTTTCCAACAATGCCCTTACATATTCACACAAGACCACAACCTCACTAACCCTTGGACTCTCAACTGGCTTCCTACCTGTGACCAACTCCAAAAGAATCACCCCAAAGCTATAAACATCGCACTTCTCGCTCAACCTCAAGCTTTGCGCCAACTCTGGCGCAACATACCCCACTGCATTATGGAATTTGGTTAGGCCATAGTTGTCCAAAATGGGAAGCAACTTTTCCAAACCGTAATCGGACAACTTGGCATTGCAAGTCTCATCTAAGAGAATGTTAGTGGACTTAACGTTGAGATGGAGGATCGGAGGCCTACAATCATGGTGAAGGTAGGCAAGGGCCCTTGCCGTTCCAAGAGCAATCTTGAACCTCCTTGACCAATCCAATTCACTATTGCCGCCACCGGTGCTGGTGCCTGGATAGTGAAGGCCATGAAGATTGTCGTACAAGTTCCCATTTGGGACAAACTCAGATAGAATCAACTGCATTGTGGAAGACCAATAATAACCTTGAAAGGCTACTAAATTGGGATGCCGGAGATTGCCTAGCCGTCCAATTTCCTGCTCGAATTCATCTTGGTTCCCAATCCTTCCCAATGTCTCGAGCTTTTTCACCGCAATGGAGACTCCACCTTCAAATGTGGTCTTGTAGACTGTCCCAATTGATCCACCACCTATTATACACTCCTTGTCAAGCAAGGCCTTTGTACCAGACTCCCAGTCTTCATACTTTGAAGGCAAGCTTTTGCTGAAAAGAACCAGTTTTCCAATTATGACATTCGAATCGGTTGAAGCAAGTGGGGTGCTCTCAACAACCATTGACTCCTCATCTTTCTTCCTCCTTCGGGCAACAATGTTCATGACAGACACTAGACACACCCCTGTAAGGATCACTGCAGCGGCAACAATTGCAATAATGGCAGACACAGTTAGGGGATGTTTTGTTTTCTGACTTGAAGTCATTGTACGATTGCCTGTACAAGGCGTGTCCAAAGGGTTGCCGCAAAGCAAGGGATTGTCCAAAAATGCGGAGATGCCAAATTGCTGAATGGTTAGAGGAATGGTGCCTGAGAGATTATTAGAGGAAAGGTTAAGCTTGGTTAAATTTTTTAGGTTCCCAAGAGAGGGAGGGATTGGCCCTGAAAGTGAATTTTGTGACAAATCGAGGATTTGCAGTTTTGACAAGTTTCCACGGGTTGGTGAGATGCTTCCATTGAGATGATTTCGATGTAGGTCGAGGATTTCCAGGTTGGCCATATTGTAAAGAGTCTTGGGAATTTCTCCCTCTAAGGCATTGCCAGAAAAATCCCTGCAGAAACAACACATATTAGGAATTCTTGCAAGTCGGAAAAAAAAAAAAAAAGCAATATCAATATGAACTCAAAATCAGGTACTAGATTATTTTGGACTCACAACTCACGAAGAAGTTTGCTATCGGTTATATCGGCAGGTATTTCTCCAACAAGGTTGAGATTGTGGAAATCCAAAACCTGAAGCGCCAGAATACTAGAAAACCCCGTTGGGATCACACCACTTATAGAGTTATTACCCAACTGAATCACCACTAGCCTCTCTAATCTGGCAAGCTCAGTTGGGATACTCCCACTAAGCCTGTTAAACCCCATGTTTAAAACCTTTAGACTTCTACAATTTGCAATTCCCACAGGGACTTCCCCATCGAAACTGTTTCTTGAAACATCTAAATACTCCATTTTGTCACTGCAAGTTGTCATATCAGGAAGCCTCCCAGTAAAACCATTGTATGACACATCGAAGTGAGTGAGATTTACAGATCCAAGAACCCCAAAAGGCGCTAAACCGGAGAAAAAATTGCTACCAAGATCCAACACTTTCAAGCTCCGGCATGCTGCGAGTTGCTTCTCAGCATCCCCTGATAATGCATTGCTTCTTAATGAAACATAATCAAGCCTCGGAATATCACACAGCCTTGAAGGAATCCCACCACTTAGATTGTTGAAAGAGAGATCAAACCCTTCAAGGTTGAAGCAATTGGACAAAGAACCCGGGACCGGACCCGAAAGCAAGTTGTGAGACAAGGAAACAAACTTGGTTTTGTAACAATGCTTGAACAAAGATGATGGTATCTCGCCAATGAAACCGTTTCTTGACAAATCCAGAAGCCTGATGTGTGGCAAGTCACCGATAAACTCCGGGATTGACCCGGACAAGGCATTTGAGCTCACATTGATCTTCCACAAGGTTTTGATATCGCCATATTCTTGTGGGATATTGCCACTAAACAGGTTTCCAAATAGTGTCAGAATCCTCAAAGACTTTAGCCCTGACAAAGCAGGAGAAAGTGTTCCACTCAAACTAGTGTTCCACAAAACAATCTTCTCCACAAACCCATCAGAGTTACACAAAACACCAATATAATCTACACAAGGATTTTTACTCAAAACCCATGAGCCCAAGCTATTGTAAGGATCATCTGTGACATTCCCTTTGAATTGAAGCAGAATCTCTCTCTCATCAGTTGCAGGCAAAACACAATTCAATAATAGCCCAAGGAAGCACAAAAGAAGAGAATGATGACAAGGACTAAAATGATAGAGTTTTCTCATGCTCGGGACAAGGGCGTGAATGAAAAAAAGAAAAAAAGAAAAAAAAGAAGAAACAGAATCTACCCGTTTGGCATTATGGCATTTGAACAAGATTAATGAAGGTAGATCCGAGCTCCGCTTCTGCTATAGTCAGTTGTTGTCGTTTCTTCGGGTTCTTTGGATTTCCCAACATAAACAACGAATGAGAATGAAGAAACATTCAGATCGTAGCAACCACATGACAACATCTTTTCTTCATTCAAGCACATTTTTTTGTGCATCAAGAATTAGAAACCCAAGTGCCCATCTGAATTTAAAAAAAAAAAAAAAATCTCCTGGGGTTTAACAAAATGACCCCAAAAATTTGATCTTTGGAAGAACAAAGAGAGGAAAAGAAAAGTAACGCAAAGAAAGAGAGAAGGGAAATGGTGGGCAGGAAGTTATGGGCTTTTAATTGCTATGAGAACTTACAAAGTAGAACAAAATTTAATTATAAAAAAAGGGAAAAAAAAAAAACCAGCAAAGAACAGCAGTTTTGCCACGACCCAAGTGAACAAACTGAACCACGTGCATGTCCATTTTCTTCTCTCTCTGTCTCTCTCTACCTTCCTTTCTCTCTCTACTTTCCTTTTTATTTTACAGACACTTTCATGTATTACAATGATATGAAATTAAGACAAGGGAACTAAAAAAAACTAAACTAAAACCCCTTTGAGTTTCTCTCTCTTCCTCTGTCTGAGCACCAAGTAGGACCTCTCTCTCTCTCACAGCATTTATTCTCCCTCACCAACCATGCCATTAACTTCCATGATCATCAGCATTTCCACACCACAGAAATTTTCTCTCCCCATAAAAGAAAAAAAGAAGAAGAAAATAACAAAGGAAGATACATAGTGAAGAAGAAGAAGAAGAATGAAGGGTCTTTCACTGTTTCTTTCGCCTGTACTTTCTTCTCTCTCCATTTTTCTTTTTTCTTCTTTTTTTTTTAATTTTTCTATATATCCGTTTTGATCAAGACTTTGCGAGAAGACATTAGTTGTTTAACTTATTATAATGAATATACTTATCACGTCATTTTTTCCTACTAATAATTATTATATTAATTAAAGTAGATGAGACGTCAATTTTGTGCCTTTCTGAGTTTTTTTTTTTAATTTATTTTTTTTCCTTTTTCTCTGGAGACAATGGTCCATACAAAATGAAACAAATGGTAAAAAGGTGAAAAAAGAAATGCTATAAAAAGTGTAGGCAAGTATGAAATGCGTTTTGTACAGTATATTCCAGCTGGAAAAAGATCAAGAAAAAAAAAATGGAACACTCCTGTGCATTTTCTCTTAACTGAAGGGCCACTAACCCATATCAGTCACCATGCCACGTGTCCGTTCTTTTTCTAAAGGATTTTTTTTTCATTTAATATTTTTCCATTAACTACCTTTTTTTTTTAAAGGACTAACTACCTTTTGTTTTTTAGAAAATTTGTCCGTTAACTACTAATATTAGTTTATGTTATTTTTTTATTTTAAATTTATTTTTTAGGGTTTTTTTAATAGTTCTTGAGAATATCTATTTTTTTTTAGGAATATCTATTTATTTTGCTTTGGCTTGTAACGTTTAAACTTATTTTTAGATGTCTAACTATCCGGACGTCTATGAAGTACTAATTTCGACCATTTCATTGTAAGCGATGTATTTTGAGAGAATGTTGCATGAGAATGGCACTCATGGATTTTAAGAGAAATAAACTGGTTTAAAAAACAAGAAGATCTAAATTAAAATTTTAATAATAAATATAAGACATGGGTTAGTCCATGCTATCTAGCTTTTTATTGTTACATTTTTTAGCGATTTTTTTTTCTTTTACCATGCAACTTCTTTTTAATCTCTCACCTGTCATACTCGCATCAAACTTGCCTAAAACTATATAATTTGTTAACAGAATGGTCAAAATCGTATATGTCAAAAACGTTTGAGGTATTAAAACTTTATAAATAAAAGTTGTTAGTTAAAATAAAACAAATGAATATTCTTATACGCTCGGGGGAAAACCGTTAAATCATAAACAAAATACTATTAAAAATTATGAAATTTAATAAAAGTTGATAAGTATTTAATTGTTTAAAATTACGTATATTAAATTATCGATATCGTTTCTTTCCCACCAAACCAAAATCTCCTTTTACTTTATTTTATTATTTTTGTGTATTATTTTTTCCTTTTTAACGTTACTCTTTTACCTATTCAAAGTTTGTCTTTTTGTATTTGACTAACAAAGGTCGGGAGAATCTATTCAGTAAATGCACCAAGGAGGACAGAAAAGAAAAAATAAAAGAAAAAAGAAAGAAAAGAAAAGGAAAAAAAGAGATGAGTTTAAGAAAAGTACAAGACGGAAGACTGCATTTATTGTTGACCGTCAGATCAGTTTCAAGGTTTGATTCTGTCAAGCTTCATTCATATTGCTTATTCCGCGTTTGGATTGTATGTGAAATGGCGTGTAGTGGGGGGATTAAGAAAATGCCTTAAGTGCACCGAAATGTGACAATAACAGTTGACAACTTCATTGGTGGTCCCAAACAGACGTATCTCAGCATTTTTATTTATTTTTTATTTTTAAAAAATTTCTCATTTTTATTTTTACATCCACGTCATAGAACACTTCAAAGAACCCCTTAAAAAAAAAAACAGCAAAATACTTCAAACAACAAAACTGTTGTGAAGCATGTGAAGCATTTTAAATATTGCCCCAAGTATTGGGCAACTTAGATCAATCAACACGCGTTTCCCTAGGGATTATCTGTTCTTGCTTTTGTTGTGATGTGCTGTAGACCACAAGCAAGTAGGTGTTTGATAAATTTTTTAAAGCTGTTGTGAGTATCAAAAATTAAATTGCTAGGTGTTGGAGATTTATGATGACAAAAATAGACATGTATAATGACTAAAATAGACATACTTTATTAAGCATATGTTTATACTTTTAGTTTTTAATTTTTAATTTTAATTTTTTTTTAATTTTAGGATGAGGGATTGTGGTGAAATCAGGTGTAGTTTTACCACTAGATTATACCAACAACCATGTTTTTAATTTTAATTTTAAGGTTGACATATGTAATATTTACTAATGAAATCATAGATTATTTTTTTATTTCAATTAAATTAAAAAATAAACAGCGACTTAAAAAAGTTACCTTAAAATTAATTCTAAACTTTTTATATTGATGTAATTTTAATTTATTATGAAAAAATAGATAAATTAAGAATTATATATTATTGTTAAGGTTAATTTAGTAATTTTGAATTATTACTTGTAAAAAAATAACCCCTAACATGCTATCAATTTTTTCCTATTAGGCAACAATTTTTAAAACAACTGCACAAAAGTAATATTTATCAAATACTTTAAACTACTGTAGGCATTTATAAAAGCTAAAAATAACCTTTAAAATCAATACCAAACTTGCCTATGTCATATAAATTTTAAGCGCGTATGATACACGCGATTATTGCTAAGCCAAGTCAGCACTGCATGCAAATGGTATGAGTAATGGTGGCTATAAATGTGTTTTTCACTTGTCACCATCTTCTTGACCATCCCATCTGTCACACTTTGACCACACCCCCCCCCGAAAAAAAAAAAAAAAAAGAACACAACAATAACAACAACAACCACCCTATCTCAAAACACATTAAGGTAAAGGAGGATAACAAGAAAAATTCTAAGAAAAAAAAAAGTTTTAGTTCCAAGAAAACATATGTTGCATGAATATGCTTACTTCAATCGAAAATGATTAGGTCTAGAAGAATCCAAAATGCCCAATAAAAAAAAAAATCTGATAAAGATGCTTCATTGCAAACCAAAGCAAAAGGTTACTACAATTTTATTTTTATTTTTATTTTTTGTGTGGGGGGAGGGGGAGTGGGGATTTATTTGGGGAAGAGAGAAAGCCAGAGATGTTTTATTCCATGTTTACTTGTCACAATTTTCTTCTCAAAATTGTTGAATATTTGTCTAAAAAAGCTCAGTAATAAGCATAATTGAATGTCGTTTACATGTTAAGCGCTATTATATATGTTTTTTGTAGCGGTAATTATAATGTGATGTATGGGAGTTACATGACACATTTGGCACCATGATTGTGTCAAGGAAGAGGAAAAGAAAAACCATTTTCCCAAAACCAAAACAAAAAACAGAAAACATTATAATGTACATGTCATAGGACAAACTGTTGGCAAGCATGAAAGTGCCAAATATGTACTATAATTTACCATTTCAATCATGGACAGCTAAAATTCAAGGTTAATAAAAGCACACATCAATTTGTACATTAATTTCATATGGTTTTTGGAACCAACACAGTCCCACTCATGCATGCATGTCAATCATACAGCTATGAAACTTTCACGCGTCTCTTTCACAGTTGTCTAGTCTTTTTTTCTTTTTTTTTTTTGCCCCTTTTGTTGGTGTTAGCGGGTAATGGAGGGGGAAACACTTTTTTTTTATTTTTATTTTTTTATTTTTTTTATAAGAGGGATTTTCATTCAATAACAAAGTGATAGAGAAAAAAATATGATGGACTAGATTGACCTTAGGATATACAATGTATCTCAAACCACAACCAAGATCGGTTCTGTTAATAAGTTCCAATGATCGTCAAGTGAGAACTTGCATCTTATTCTGATAAAAGACACACCAAGTATTGAGTACACACATGGTTCTTTCAACAATACCACTACAATTGAGAGAAACTTTCAATTGATTGATAGCAAAAAACCGATAGAACTAAGGTCAACCACAACATTGCATAGAACACAGATCTAACTATTCAAAGATACCCACAATATTTGAAAAATAACTCAATCGGGTCAGATGAAATCGATTCCACTTGCAACAAACAACATATACGTGGCAAGGACACTGTCGCCTTTGTTAAAAATAAATGAAAACTATCAAAAAGAGACACGGTACCAACAACACAATTAGAGCATCTACATACAACCAGCCAACTCCACCATAGAGACGTGAATAAGCAATGCCGCAATGAAACATAGCCACCTTCTGATGCCACTACATCAGCATAGGACACACTTCGTCTTCGGCAAATACCTAACGAGGAAGTGTACCTTTTCCACTGCATCAATGAGACCACCTCTAAGGCTCAGATTCACCAAATCTGGTATATCCAGCACAAGCGGCACATCCACAAGCACTGTCGTGGCACAACTTGTTGGAAAAGTAGTATGCAGCAGAAATTTAAAAATTTTTATACCAGAGTATTTTTCAAAACACAAGTTTGATACTCTATATGCATAAATTAACCAGATCTTACTAACTTTGTTTACTAAAGAACTCCTTGCAATCTATGAAGAGAAAAGCGTTCCAAAAGAGCCTCAACCAACTGGTCTTCTTTGCTATTCTCTATCCACAATAGAAGTGCGTATAGGCGCACGTCCTATAGCTCTTCCCTGGTGACTCTCCTTCCAACTAACTGAGAAATACCCAGAATTAAGGTTCGTAATTTGTGAACAATAGCTCTTCAGGGGAGTTTCAGATACTCATAGAATATAGTGCTCACTCTTGATTTCTCAACCGATCTCAACAACTTATGAGTCTCATTCCCTATTTATAGAGGTTGGACCCATGGGTTAGTCCTTATCAGATAAGGCCTCAAAAATTCGAATCTGGATCAATATCTGATAAAAATCACATAAAAATACATGATCAAATTATCGTTTAGTCGGCAGGCCAAACTAGCAGATCGACCTGTTGAACTTACTCTATTGGCAGGCCAAACCTGAAGACCGGCATGTCGAACTTGCGATAAATGATCTCTACGAATCTTTTATTTTCTACTCGAGATTCTTTGGATAGAGCTCGGTTTTAATTCAAATAATTCAATAGAGAAATTATATGATTAAAACAACCATATCTAGATAATATCTAGGACAATAAATATTCCTGATAATTCAACAAGTTTATCTTGAATTAATTTTTCACAAAATTAATTCAACCGATAAATAGATATGAATTATCTGATCCTATTGAATTTCAGCCAATCTGATAATTTAACATAAGTCACCAATTCATTGAAAAAGCATGCCGTATTATTACAGGATTTATTATGAGCTAGCAAAGGGGACTTGAAAGACCTATATAGTTCAAGCTCCTAATAATTATGAAACCCAATATCCTTGATATACATTTTATAATTATCAACTCTAAAGCTACTATACTAAAAGCTTAGAGCTACACTCTCGAACTATATAGAATTACGAAACTCGAATAGCTAAGTCTCCATGACATATCATAATGTATCGTATCCCCATAGGATATCCATAATTGGCTTAAGGATAAATTCTATCTTACCTTCCTGATTATTTTTCTCTTACATTCCATTATCTCAACATCAGAAAACTTACCATCCAAAGAGAGTATACCAATCTGTTATACCTATGTATCCAAATGGTTGAGCGATCCAGTTTTCTAATTACAGGATAATCCATATAAGAGGATATCAATTATTCCTAAAGAGGAGCTATGGATTTCATATCATGAATAACAAGTCTACGATATCTAGAGTTATGTCTTCAACGTACCGGCATGCGTACCATCATAAAATATAGATGTCACCTTTTGGTATATCAAAAGACATAAATCAAGACAACAGGCCCACTATTCATCTTAGGATTAAGATATAACACATGTGATTGTCTAAAGTGAATTGAATTGCCAACACAAATTTATTAATCCAAATCAATTACACTTTATGTCCCGATCCAATACATTGTTACTTATGACAATGCACCAATATTTCTATTCATAGAGTCCACCTCCAATGGTCAAGACAAACCATCTCTCGTTAGGGATGTAAACAACATAACAATCTTCGTATAAATAAAGCGTCCAACTTTATTCCCTCGATTGTGGATCTTACGATTTAAACCATCACCTTTAGAATTATGTCTTCCGCATAATCTATCCATCATATGCCTGATTCTAAAGGTTAGACTGACAGTCTCATACTTTTGTTTGTTTATCATACATTCAACAAATATGAACATAAAGAGAACAATAATTTGATATATGAATAATAAATAAACTCTTTATTGATAAAAATGTCTCCAAAAATACATTATATTTTTACTCTTTAAGGCATACATATCTAACAATTTTCTACTTGCACTAAGTGAGTAAATATGACAAATTGTATATCCCCATAGCTTCCACATGCTTCTCGAAAACTCTCGTAGTTAGTGTCTTCATGAATGGATCAGCTAAATTGTCTTTGGCTGCTATTTTGCATACAATAACATGCTCGCCCTCTACAAAGTCCTTTATCACATGATATTTTCAATCAATATACTTACTTTTCTTGTGAAATCTTAGTTCCTTTGCATTAGCTATCATCGCACTATTATCACAATATAGCGATACCACCTTATCTATACTAGGAACCACCTCAAGATTCCAAGAAACTTGCGGAGCCATACTGCTTCTATCGAAGCATCACTAGCTGCCACATACTCGACCTCCATCGTTAAATCTGAAGTGCAATCTTGCTTGACACTTCTCCAAACAATGGCACTACCCTCTAGAGTAAACACAAAACCCAAAGTCAATCTTCTTGAATCCAGACAAGATTGAAAATATGAGTCAGTGTATCTCAGAGGTCTTAAATCCTCACCCAAATACACAAGCATATACTCTCGAGTCCTTCTCAGGTACTTGAAAATATGCTTGATCGCAACCCAATGGTTTGGTCCTAGATCTGACTGAAATCTACTTACAATCCCGACAGCATAACTAATATCCGGTCGCGTGCAAATCATGGCATACATATGACTGCCCACTGCCGAAGCATAAGGCACCTTCTTCATGTATTCTTTTTCTTTGTCAGACTTTGGTGAGTCTTTCTTAGAAAGAGTAATTCCAGACCTAGATGGTTGTCTACCTTTCTTGGACTCCTACTGTAACACCCTGGTATTTCAATACATTAAAAATGCATTAAGTTAAGGATTATATTAAGACGAAAAGTACAGTTTAAGAAAAAAATAACGTATAATAATATGAAAAATTATACGTTATTAAAATAATACAGTATAAGAAAGTACACTGATAAAGTTATGAGCATGAAAATTACACTGTAAAAGTAAAGCAGTATAGGAATTGGACTGTTTAACATCGTATAATACATAAATTGGACTTTTTAAGTTAAAGCAGTGTAGAAAGAATACTGCAAAGTGAAAACACAGATACAAAAAATGTCATATTTGGCCTTTAAAAGTGAACGAAAAGTAAGTCAAATATTTTTATACAGTCTAAAGATAGAAAGTACACTGATTTGACCACAATAGTACAAGAAAAATACTGCGTGACGAAAAATTACACTGTACAAATTATTGGGCCCCACAAAGTGAACACCCAACTGAATTTGATTGGGCCACCAAGCTTGGAAATATGGCCCAATAGCATGTTGCCACCTAGGGTATCCTTCTAGATGACCATGAGTCATCAAAGTGGATAAGAAGTATTAAATGCAACTTATCACAAAAAAAATTTCTTTTCCCTTCTTCCTCCCATATTTGGCCACCATGGGAGAACCATCCCAAGAATTTTCTCAACCCAAATCCTTTCAAAAATAACCCAATTAAGTTCAAGAAGTGAAGCCCAAGGAATTTTTACAAGTTTTAAGGTAAAAACCTAAACTTTTTCAAGGGTTTTTAGGGTTTTTCTTGGGAAAAAGAAAGGAAACTAATTCATGGTGTTTTTGCATGAAAATGGTGTCTTGAGAGGAGTTTCAAGGAGCCTTGGAAGGCTAGAAAACAAAAGAATATTATTTGGGTAAGTTTTGAAAATTTATGAATTTTGTTTTGATTTTTATTCTTTTAAACCCATGTGGGTTCTTGAGCATGTATTTGATGAAATTTCATGTATATGTGATGTATGGCATGTTTCAATTATGAAATTTTGGTTTATAGTGCAAAATGGTCATTTTTGCAAAAACTGTTAGTTTTGTAAATTTGATGTTAGTATTAGTAAAAATGATGTTTGAGCATAAGAATGATTTGAATAAGGCATGGAACGGTTTCTGCAGGGGTGGATTTGCAATTTTAAAGTGGATTTTTATAAAAACGCCGTAGGGACTAAATTGAAAGAAAAAGTTCTTTCTCGACAAAAATGAAAATTACCCAAAAAACCCTTGTACAGTGAGAATTTCAGAAAAGTTACAACACGAAAGTTGTAGATCTTGATGAAACTATTAGGATAGCATGAAAAGTTTCTTAAAATTCTACTCGATTTAAGAGTTATGAATTTTACAAGAATTTGTTAAAATTAAGAAAATTTTTAAAAGGGCAAAAATGTCATTTTCCCAAAGGATTTTGAATATGATACTTTGAGCAAAAATGTTCCTCATAAAAAATGGAGACTAATGGTGTAAAAAGATTATTTTTGGTTCCAAGAACAAGAATGTAAATATTTTTGTATTTCGGGCCAAAACTACGAAATTATATGAAACTGGGTTTTTACTATGAAACGTTAGTTTCCTACACTGTTGTAGGCAGTAAGTACCATAGATGTTGAGTTTTAAGGAAATTAAAGTTTAGTTAAAGAAAGAATGAAAAAAAAAAAGATTAGGGGCAAAATGGTCATTTTGTAAAAATGGTCAAAACGGACTCGAAACGCCGGATGTCAGGAAACGCTCCTTAGTGGGGATTTTTTCGTAATATGTAAGAAATGAAATGTTAAAGTTATGCAATGGGTTTTATAGAATTACGAAGTTGACAAAAAAAAACCCGAAAAGGGTTAAAACGTCATTTTTACAAAAACAGCTAGAGCGGAGTCAAACATTCTGATTTAGCAAAACGTCCCTAAACAGAAAATGTTTCGTAATACGTTAAGTAACGTATCCGTCATGTGAGATGAGATATTTAATAATGGAAAGATAACCCTGGTGGGTTACAAAATTAGTGAAGGAAAAGGGTAAACCGATAGTGCACAAGTCAAGTTAAAAGGAAAGAATGGTTACTGCTTACGTTTTATTGTCAATCGAGTGGATTGATAAAAAGAAAGTTAATTAATGAGTCGGCTGTCGTATGATCAGGACACAAAAGTCGACCAATGGAAGGAAAAGAAACAAGATGGGAACGGAAATGAGAACGTTAGAATAAAGTCCAGGTAAGTTCAAATCTCACCTACAGCATGAAGTAAATGATTTTTAAATGCTTATTTATATGATTTGCAAATGTGTTTGCAATTGTTATGCAAGTTGTTTTAAAAGTATATTTACATTTATTATGCAAAAAAGTTCTAAAGTACAAAATAAGATTTGCAATAAATTTGCAATCGTTATGTTTGAAGTCTATTTGCATATTGATATGCATGAATGTTACGAACTATGATTGGTGTGTGTATTATAAATGTGACATGACTTAAAGTATTATATGAATATAATATGAAATAGTTGCTATCCAAAGAAGAAAAATGTATAGCAACTCTATGATATGAAAGTGTGAACGACAAGTGTATGTATGATATGAATGACATGAGTATGAGTAATATGTGAAAACATGATATGTGAAAGTATGATATGAATGACATGTATATGTATGATATGTTTATGAATATGATATGTAAGTATGATACTTATACAAGCGAATGATATGGATATGAATGTTATGATTGATGCTTGTTATATAGAGTATAACAAGATATAGTATATAAGTACAATACCATGTAGTGCATAATGAACATTCACAATAAGGTCCATAAGGAACCCATTAAAGATATAACCTCCAATTTGCCTATAAGAAACTAGAAAAATTACTATAAGACGCCCTAGGTTTGATTAGAAATCGTGAGAACGATTTAGATAATCAAGTAGAATTTAAAAAATTTCTCGTGACCAATAGAGAGGTCACAAGAGTAGAGCCAAGAGATAGACTCTACGAATACAAAAAGACAAGAGCTAATTTTTCCTTTTGCCGCACCCTAAGGAAAGGCTAGACATGTTCAAGAGAGATATGAAAAGTTAAGCTCTGTTATGACCCTTAGAAGTTTTTAGACAAGTACGTAAACATGTTTTAGATAATCATTATCACTAGTCTAGAATGACTAGATGATAAAAGACCTATAGACTAAACAATAAAAAGATGAGCTTATTGGCCAGTTTTTATGTACCAGATTATGATCTAGATGCGGATGTGCAACCTAGATACGAAATAGGATTAGTATAAGTCCTGCATTTCGACAATGCATAATGCTCTATAATTTAAGTTATAAGTTTTATGAAGCATTTGTTATGTGATATATTGCATTTGTATGCAATATGATTCAGAATAAGAATTATGATTTACAATATGTGATTGCGTTATATGTTGCATTTGTATGTAATATGATTCAGAATAAAAGTTATGATTTGCAATATGTGATTGCGTTATATGTTGCATTTATATGCAATATGTTTCAGAATAAGAGTTATGATTTGCAATATGTGATTGCGTTATATGTTGCATTTGTATGCAATATGTTTCAGAACAAGAGTTATGATTTGCAATATGTGATTGCGTTATATGTTGCATTTTTATGCAATATGATTCAAAATAAGAATTTGATTTGCAATATGTGATTGTGTTATATGTTGCATTTGTATGCAATATGATTCAAAATAAAAGTTATGATCTATAAAATGTGATTGCGTTATATGATGCATTTGTTATGCAATAAGTTTTAGAGTACAAATTATGATTAGCAAAATATGCTTGCATTTTATGTTGCATTTGTTATGCAATAAGCTACATTTGTTATGCAATATATTTTACAGTACAAGCTAGGATTTGCAAGTATGTTTGCATATGATGTGATTGCATTTAATATGCTCTCCAAATTTAATAAGAATGTAACGCAAAGATAAAAAGAAAGTGTCGTACCTGCCTTCTTGTTGTGAGGTAATGAAAGTAAAGTTAAAGTTTGACCTCCTAGATATAAGGCATATGACTACAAAGTTCGATGGTCTTAAGTCTTCCACAAGGGAAGCATCATGTTTATGATCTCATGATTAAAGATGTTGATACGAACACTAAAGGTTACAAGATAAAGAAAGTTAAGGAACAAAAGGTGGAAAGTTAAAGTCAGATAAAGAAAGTTAAAGTAAGATAAGAAAAGATAAGAAACAAGGATAGAAAATTAAAGAAAGATAAGGAAAGTTAAGAAGCAAATGTAGAAAGTTAAAGTAAGAAAAGAATATTCATAAAATACTCATAATTGAAGTTAATAATTGAACATAAATAGAAATATGCATTTTAATGTTACTACTTTTCCTTGTTATGAAACATTTATATGCTATGGAAAATATTCTGAAGAATGTTTTATATTAAGTGTTTATGAAAACATAAATGACGTTTATAAAGAGCAATCAGATGATTGTTTTATGTTAAATATTTTATAAAAAGTGTTTATGAAAAACGTTACAAAAATGCTTTATGAAAACGTTTATGAGAAACAATTTAGAAATATGTTATGAAAAATGTTTATGAAAAACTTTTTAAGAAAAAGGTTTCCATGAAAAAAGTTTCTAAAGCATGTTTCAAATGATTTGTGAGAATTTGTATGAACTTACTGAGTGAAAGCTCATTAAAAGTTTCTTCATGCTGTAGGTAGTTTTATGGACGACCAGTAGGACCTGTTAGAAGAGCTGGGTGCTGCGGAGGACGGATGCGATGATTTAGGTATGGATACCATTACAGTAAGTTTCTGCTGTTCAAAAGAAATAATTTCCACTATTTAATATAGTGTTTTTACAGTTTAAAGAAAATTAGAGTTATAAAAATTGTATTCAAAGTTTTAAGATACAATTTACGAACTGTTTTATATAATTATAAAGTTAAGTTTTAAGTGATGTTTTAGTAAATGTTTCTTATTAAGTTTTAAGAAACGATTTGAAAAAGTCAAGTGTTGAGCGAGGTCTCGACATGAATGGCGACAGAGGTCGTAACAATTTTTAAGTACGTTTAAAGAATATGTTTAGAAAAAAAATTATTTTAGTATTTTTATTACTAAATAAGTAAGATTACTGTTTAAGGAATGACGTTTAAGTAAGTAAAGTGACTGCCCAAAAAGACAGGTCGTCACACCTACATTGCATACCTTTTGAGAATTTTATCTAAGTAGCCTGTTTGGGATAAAGCTATCATTTCGTTCTTCCTATCCCAAAAAATCTAGATATCGAGAACAAAATTAGCTCCACCCAAGTCTTTCTTGTCAAACTGCTTAGTCAACCATAATTAGACCGATAACAATGCCCTAACGTCATTACCAATTAGCAGAATTTCATCTACATAAAGTAGTAGAAAAACCACCTTCTCATCCTTAATGTGTTTGTAAACACATGGTTTATCCGCATTTTGTACGAACCCATAAGTCTAGATCGCTTGATCAAATCTTATGTTCCAAGAACGGGAAGCCTGCTTAAGTCCATAAATTGACTTTAGTAGCTTACAAACCTTACCCTTCCGACCCTTAGCCTTGAACCTGTTTGGCTATTCCATATATATGGACTCATCAAGATAGCAGTTTAGAAAGGTCGTCTTGACATCCATCTACCAAATCTCGCAGTCGAGAGCGACAAATATAGACAAAAGAATGCGGATGGACTTAAGTATGGCTACAGGCGAAAAGGTTTCCTCGTAATCAATTGCTTCATTTTGCGTGTATCCCTTAGCTACCAGTCTAGCCTTATAGGTTTTGAATTTTTCATCTACTCTTCTCTTTCTCTTATAGATCCACTTACACCCTATGGGTTTTTATCCCTTCGAGAAGATCTACAAGTTTCCAGACCCGATTAATCTCCATAGACTTCATCTATATGTTCATGGCCTATGTCTAGAGTTTTGAATTAATATCCTTCATAACCTCTTCGTAAGTGTAAGGATCCTTATCATGTTCAACCGGTTCAGCCAAGAAGGCCTTACCATTGAACATATACCTCTTGGGTTAATGCTTGATCCTCCTACTATGCCAAAGCCCCTTAGGTTGTTGTTCAGGTTTACACTAATTGGAACAGTTCCATTTGGAACCCCCAGAGTGGCCGAATCACTCACTAACTCCTCAAGCACCACTTTGCTTGGAGGCTTAAAGTCGTCCATGTAACTTTCCTCAAGAAAAGTTGTATTAGTTGAAATCATGACTTTATTTTCATTTGGGTTATAGAAATAACCCTATTTAGTCTCTTTTGGATATCCTACAATCACACAAACCTCCTAATGTGCTTCCATCTTATTCGCTTCCTTAAACAGGACATGAGCCTGACATCCCCATATGCGAATATGATTTAAGGATGTCTTTTTCCCCATCCATAACTTATGAGGAGTTTTAGGAATCGATTGGAAGGCACATTGTTTAAAAGATAACATGTGGTTTGTAGTGCATAGCCCTAAAATGATAAAGACAATGATGAATAACTTATCATGGACTTAACCATGTCCAACAAAGTCCTGTTTCTTCTCTCAGCTACACTATTCTACTGTGGTGTGCACGGTGCAATCAAATGGGATAAAATCTCATTATCTAATGAGTGTCTCAAAAACTCATCAAAAGGTATTCACCACCTCGATTAGATCGAAGTGCCTTTATGGGTCTACTTAATTGTTTTTTCACGTCAGCCCGAAACTTCCTAAACTTGTCATAAGTTTTGCTTTTATACTGCATTAGGTACACATACCCATACCTTAAGTAATCATCAATAAAAATGACGAAATACTCATACCCTCCTCGTGCCTGAATATTTGTAGGACCACAAACATCGCTATGCACAAGTTCTAGAACCCCTTTGGCCTTATTGCCCTTAGACCTAAATGGTTTTTTGGTCATTTTACCCTCCAAACAGGATTCAAATTGTGGTATAGATTTTACCTTTAAGTGACTTAAAGGTCCATCCCTTACCAACCTTTGAATTCTATTCAAGTTAATATAACCTAGTAGCAAAGGCCAAAGATAAGTCTTATTATAGTGAGAAGTTTTAAGTACTTTACAGTTATTATTATTAACTTCAGTGTTCAGTAGTAAGTCCATCTTATGTTTGATAAAATATAGATTATTTTACATCCATCCATTACAGAGAAAAGATTTGTTTTTACGAATTATCACTTTATTATTAAAAGAAACTACATAAGAGTCTTTAAATAAACAAACTATAGAAATTAAATTCCTTTTCAATTTCGGAACATAAAAACAATCTCGCAAAAATAAACTCTTATAATTTTCAAAGTAAAGATGGGCGTCTCCCATTACTTTAGCCAACACTAAGGATCCATTGCCCATCTGAAGCGTGAAGTCTTCATGTGGCAGACTTCTCGTTTCTTTGAACCCTTGCAGAGAAACACAAACATGATTAATTACTCCAGAATTTATGACCCAAGTGTCATTGGATTCCTCAGCCAAACAAGTTTCAATAAACCAAAGATCACAGCTACCTCCTCGAAAAAGGAAGTCCTTACAATTCTTCTTAATGTGCCCAACCTTCCCACAGAAAAAGCAATTGAGCTTCTTCAGGTTCTTTTTTTTTCTTCTTCTTATTCTTATCGTTTATAGGAATAGAAGACTTCTCGTTCTTAGCCCGATGCTTCATTCCATTTCTAAGGTTAGGATTAGAACCAGAAGCAGCTGCCAAGTTAGCTTCACCACCAGCGAGAGTTTCCCTGATCAGATTTTCAAACTCCTGTAACTGCTTTATCAACTCAATCAAAGTCATATCCCTTCTATTGCTTAAATTAAATATAGCTCTAAAAGGGATAAACTCCTTAGATAGAGTCTTAAAGACCATAGTCATCTGAGTTTCAACATCAATGTCAGCTCCATTGGATTAAGCCTCAGTGAGGTAACCTAGGACCAACATCGTATGCTCCTTTCTAGATGTCCCTGGTCTTTGTTTGTAGTTTAGAAGTTTTCGAGGAGCCCCTTGTCGTTTTGTTAGAGCTAGGCCTCCAAACATGTCTTCAAGATTATCCAAGATCTGCTTCACAGTCTTATAATCTTCATGTTGAGCCTGCAGCATGTTATTCATGCTGGCCACAACATTACAGTGGGCCTGATCATTAGCATCTTTTCAGCAATCATACACTTGGATTTGCTCATTAGTGGAATCTCCCATAGGCTCAAGAGGACACGGTGTTGTCAGCACAAATTTCAGTTTCTCAAATGACAAGATGATGTTTAAGTTCCGTTTTCAATCATTCAAATTCTAACCAGTTAATTGGTTTTTCTCAAGTATCGAAGATAAAGTACTTTTAGACACTTTAATCTACAATAAAGAATCATTTACCAAACATAAGCAAACATACCATTATAATTTAGTAAGATAATACAATCATGTAAAACAAACAATGTGTTTATGTGTCAAAACCTTAAAAATATCACAACCTTACAATGATAATTTCCAATTCAAAATTCAACAAGCCGCCTAAGGAAGACTTGCCAAACTCAATTAAGAACATAGATCCCCTCATGATTAATATATGTCATCTAGGACCTGTATGATCCAGTATATATTAATAATTGTTTCATAACCATCATTTTAATATTTTATCCATTATTTATAATTACCACCTAGGGCTGTGCAACGATAAATCATGTTAAAATATCTTATCCATTTAGAGATCTAACTCGGTACATAATGAAGTCCCTTCTTAGAGGTCCGAACCACCATATGCTACCTATGGACCAATGATGGAGGCCGTAGGTCCTCTCTTCGAAAAATTTCTCCCACTCAATCTTTTAAAATCAAGGTTTTATTTTAAGAACATGCATAGACGATTTTTAATGAGCTGCACTCCCTATTCTATATGACACGTTATCAACATACATGACAAATCATATTATAATGCAGACAAGCAAAGTAATCATGCAAAGCTATAAGTAAAATAATAATAAATAGCCGTAATATTATGGTCCCACCCTAGAGATAAGAAAATAAAGATTACAAGAGATAAATCAAAACATATTATCGATTCTTCATCTTTGAATCTTCAGATTGTATCCTTCTTCATGTATTATTCATCTTCAAGTCTTCAATCCCGTATAGATCAGATACTCCATATTTTTGGTCATATCTAAATTTAATATTTCTCAAAATTATCCCCAAAAACTAAAACACAAGTTTGATACCCTATATGTATAAATTAACCAGATTTTATTAACATTGTTTGCTGAAGAACTCTTTGAAATCTGTGAAGAGAAAGGTGTTCCAGAATATGCTCAACCAACTCGTCTTATTTGTTATTCTCTATCCACGATCAGAGTGCGTGTAGGTACACATCGTACAGCTTTTCCCTAGTGACTCTCCTTCCAACCAATTGAGAAATACCTAGAACTAAGGTTCGTGATTTGTGAACAACAACTCTTCAAGGGAGTTTCAGAGACTCACAAAATAGAGTGCTCACTTTTGACCTCTCAACTGATCTCAATAACTTATGAGTCTCACTCTCTATCTATAGAGGTTGGACTTAGGGGTTAGTCCTTATCAGATAAGGCCTCAAAAATTCAAATTTGGAACAATATTTGATAAACATCACATAAAAATACGTGATCAGATTATCGTTTGGTCGTTAGGCTGAATTGGGAAATCGGCCTACCGAACTTACTCTATCGGTAGGCTGAACCTAAAGACCGGACTGCCGAACTTATGATAAATGATCCCTGCGAATCTTTTATTTTCTACCCGAGATTCTTTGGATAAAGCTCAGTTTTAAGTCAAATAATCCAATAGAGAAATTATATAATTAAAACAACCACATCTAGATAATCTCTAGGAAAATAAATATTCTCGATAATTTAACAAGTTTATCTTGAATTAATTTTTCACAAAATTAATTCAACCGATAAACAGACATGAATTATCTGATCCTATTGAATTTCAGCCAATTTGATAATTTAACATAAGTCACCAATTTATTGAAAAAGCACGTTGTATCGTTACAGGATTTATTATAAGCTAGCAAATGGGACTTGATGGACTTATAGAGTTCAAGCTCTTAATAATTATGAAACCCAATATCCCATATATAGATTTCATAATTATCAACTCTAACGCTACTCTACTAAAAGTTTAAAGTTGCACTCTTGAACTATATAGAATTACAAAGCTTGAATAGATAAGTCACCATGACATATCATAATGTATCATATTCCCATAGGATATCCATAATCGGTTTAAGGATAAATTCTGTCTTATCTTCTCAATTATTTTTCACTTACATTCCATTATCTCACCATCAGAAAACTTACCATCCAAAGACAGTATACCAATCGGTTACACCTATGTATCTAAATGATTAAGCGATCTAGTTTTTCAATTAGAGGATAACGCATATAAGAGGATATCAACTACTCCTAAAGAGGAGTTATGGATTATGTATCTATGAATAACAAGTCTATGCTATTGAGAGTCATGTTCCCAATGTACCAGCATGCATACCATCATAAAAATATGGATGTCACCTTTTAATACATCAAAAGACATAAGTCAAGACAACAAGCTCACTATTCATCTCAGGATTAAGATACATCATATATAGTTGTCTAAAGTGAATTGATTTGCCAACATAGAATTATTAATTGTGACACCCGTTATTCTCCTAACGGGTATTAAGGTAATTAAATTAATTTTTAGTGTATAAAAAAAATTTGCTTCATTTAAATTTATTTTACAATATTTATTTTTATCTATTTTTTTAAAATTTTCTAAAATTCTCATATATTTATTTAGTATGTTTACTAAAAAGCCTTAGAACTTCTAATAAATCTCAAAAATGTCATATTGGCATTATGTGTGTTAAAGTCTCTAGATGAGACATAAGGATATCTTTTCCAACTATTCTTGACCCTCATTTTCTTTATTTTCTCCGTGACATGCTTCAACATGTCTCCTCCATAATTGTTTCTATCACTTCTCTTCAAAGACTTCATCTTTTCTTCTTTTCTCTTCCACGGTTCCCACACTCTTCTTCTCATTTCTTTGCTAAAGCAAAATACTTAGAGAACTTCTTCAAGGCAACCATAAAAATCAGCCACCATCACCTCCATTTGAGCAAGAATTTCAGTCATATGGAAGTAAAGGAACCTGTTTTGAAGCTATTTCAAGCTTCCAACTAACCATAATCCGAGGTTAGAATCTTATGAACAAATTTAGCTTTTCATTTATAAATTTTCTTTTATACTAAAGGATTATTCAAATTTGCGTTCTTAAACCTAAGTATATGTTTGTTGCTATTTTGGAGAATATGTATAAAGTCTAAGTGTATATGCCCTAGATAGAAAATTTATATTATTAAACTTTGTAATACCTCTATGAACAGTAGCTATTTCTTGAAATTCTGGGATTAAATTAAAATGAATTTTATGAATTGGTTTGCATATCTGAAAAGTAGCATCCTAAGCTTTCTAACGAGCTATCATAAACCTAAATCGGAGTTGTATTTTATTTTCTAAGAATTATTCAATTTTCAGATTGGAAACTAGTAAACCTGCCAGTTTGTTATGGTATACCAGCTGCTAACCTGAACTAAGAACCCATCTTTGCTCACCACCTAATTCTTTAATGTCTTGCAACCTTTCCAATATTATCCTAAGTGATTGATGAATCTTATTAGGGACTAAAACATATAGATTACTTGTTCACATTTTATATTGTGTTAAGACAAAAATTGTTTACTGTGGTATTCAAAAGAGATTTACATAAAAGCTTTAATGGCATACTAGTAAGATAGGTTTACACGTGATTTATTTATGAATGTAGTTGTATGTTGTGCTTTAGTTTTAATTGTCCTTATGCACGCCTTAGGATCAAGGGAGTATGGAGCTAACGTTAATTGATTCCAGGATTAAAAGATTGTTGATAAGCTTGAAAGGTAGGGATTCTATTACTCATCTTTTGTGAGGTTTTTATAGAATTAAAATTGATTGTTTTGCCGCAATATATATATCTATGTTGAACTGATATTATATGAGTATCACATATAAAACTATGACATGGACTCGTCTTGTATTGTACGGCGAGGAACATAATGAATTGACACATGTTATAAATTGAGAAGCATGGTTAGGAAAACTGACTCTATTAATAATGATTTAATATAGAGAAATGGTGAGACATGAAGAGGGTGACGGTTACGTCCTTAGGCATGAATACCCTAAAAGGTAAAATAGGGGGAAGGTGATGACGCTTCCTTGGGTTGAAAGTCCCAGAACACACTGTACAGGAATCGACTTGGTGACGACTCGGGGCTTGATGTCCCCTCACCGAAACACCCTTGGAATTTTTAGAGGGTGATCAAGCACGCCATTTTGGATTTCGATGAGTTGAGTGATACTCTATTGAATGTGGGTACCTAGGAATAATGATAAACTATAATATTTGTATATATGTATATGTATGAAACTCGGTAATGATTAACTATGGTATCTACAGAATATGATTATAATAAATCTCATAATCTGGATAATGATAATTATTAACTAACCATGTAGGTTTTAATGTGGTAACGATAAAAACCTAAAGGTGAGTAATGGTTTTCTCTACTGAGCATAGTGTCGCTCATTCCCTTATATTTTTATCTTTTCAGGACTCACTAAGTGTGAGGTGGCTACGAGAAAAATAGTTGAGGAAGTGATGTAGCTATATTATATTGGGACTGCTTCAATTGTTGAGAAAGTTCTTCATGATAATGTAAGCATCAATTGTTACTTTCTATGACTGTATTACAATGCGTTGAGGGTTAAAATGATGATGACGACAGTTTATAATATTAAATTTAAGGTGCTACATTAAACTGTGGATTATTTGTCGATTATATTTTTATTTTTTATATTGAGAGTTTTTATTTAAACCCCGGGCAACTTTATTTTTAAGGTTTTACTTTTATTTTTGATTTTTATTTTATCTCATTAAAAACTGTTAACTCCCATATAGGGGCGTTACATTAATACAAATCAATTATACTTTAGGTCCCGATCCAATACATCGTCACTTATGACAATGCAACAATATTTCTATTTGTGGAGTCCACTTCCGATGGCCAAGACAAACTATCTCTTATCAGGGATATAAACAACATAACAATCTTTGCATGAATAAAGCGCCCAGCTTTATTCCCTCGATTGTGGATCTTACAATTTAGACCGTCACTTTTAAAATCATATCTTCCGCATAATCTATCTATCATATGCCTGATTCTAAAGGTTTAGACCGATAGTCTCAAACTTTTGTTTGCTTATCATATATTCAACAAATATAAATGTAAAGAGGATAACAATTTGGTATATGAATAATAAATAAACTCTTTATTGATAAAAATGTCTCCAAAAACATATTATATTTTTACTTCTTAAGGTATACATGTCTAACACAACTTCCAACGCTGCCCAAGAAAGAGAGAGAGACGGCCAGGTTTATATTTTGTGCAGTAGCTTTTTAAAACCTTAATAACCTACCTAATTATTTGATGATACTGCTGTAGAGAAGCACTGTTGTTTGAACACAACATGTTCATTATTTTATTTTTTTAAAATTGATTTATACTTATTCTCAATTTTTATAATCAGAACTCAGGGACCTGGCAAAGATTCCTCTGCACAAATAGAAACCCCTATAATACTGGATTATATTCAATTACTTGTACATTGTAGCCAATTCTTTAAAGGTCTTGACTCATGCCAGCACTTGGAAGCTAAACTATTACAAAGTCAACATCTCAACATGGATTTGAAAGAATATCCACACGACAGCATCATTTTGTCATAAGGCGTGCATTAGTATTTGATAGTATTCAGACAGATTATACAATTGTCAATTTCTTATCCTGTTATTGTGAGAAAGACTACTTTAGTTCCTTGACATGGTAGATCAGGTTAGTTATAAAACTTAATTGCAACCATACGTAAGTTCTCCTCTTATCTCTCTACAAGAAAACTTGTACGCATCATCTACAAACACTTCAAGAAAAATAGAAAAAAGGAGAAATCTTACATGTATATGGAGAAATATTGAAAAAACCCTATTCATCTCCATGAGGTTAAAACCCCACTGCTCATAAAACTATGAGTCCCAATCTGATATGTAGTATACTTTTATACTGGAACCCACTATTTTGTTAATAGCAGGGTTGTGAGCCCACCGGCTTTAATAGGATTGCTGAGAAATATTTGATCCACAAGAAAAAACATCAACACCCATTTTCTATTTACAGTAAACAATCTTTTCCCAAGTCAATCCAATTCTTTCGGACCAATGTTTCAACCATATACAAGTAATAATTGAAGAAGAGAGAGAAAACGGTCGGAGAAGGCGGGGACAGTGAGATACCAAGGAGGGAGAAATAGAGGAGAAAGAAGACATTCTCTTTCAAGGGACAAAGAAGTTCAAGAATAACATAGATGTCAATCATGTTAGAACCTTGTCGCGGTTGTCTGTCCCTTCCTCAATGTTTCTATACAGTCATTTTTAAGATAAAGAAAACCCCATTTCTGGATGAAGTTGTTTCAATAATTTAACTTCATCCAGTATGTGCCATGCTCATTTCCTGGCCAGGCTCGTGTAATATATGGTTTTTCACGGAGCCAAAAGCTTTATTTACTGTAACAGCAATTCATCTTCCCTCTGGAGCTCCTTGAGCTTCCTTTTCGCGTATACTGTGATGAAAATTGTAGTAGCTGCTGCAGCACAAAATCCTAAAACAGTAAATATTATCTGCGGTGCTGAAAGACCACGGTGCTCATCTGAAGCATCCGCAAGTGTCCGTATTAGGATCCCACTGCAATGGAACAAAGGAGAAACTATTTCTGATCAAACATATAACAAAGGAGAAACTATTTCTGATCAAACTATTTCCCTATACAAGCAGGGAAAAAAAACAAAGTTTCTCTCTTTTAAGTAAACAAAGGCAAATACTCTCCAAGAATCAAAACAAGGTGAACAAGGCAACCCTCCAAATCATAAGTAGACATGTCAAATGGCAGCCAATGCAAGGCAAATAGGGATTAGGGAAGAAAAAAGAGGAAGGGAAAACAAGTAAAGAGATCAAGTGCAACAACCCAACCTAAAGTGAGTGCATTGCTTAAGTACTACAAATCCCAACCCTGCTTTTAACAGGTCCAATGATCCTTCATTGAAGATGAAGGTGACAGCAGAGGCAAAAACAAACATCAAAACATGCCATGAATGTTTAATTATTGCAAAAATGAGGAAAATCCTGACAAGTGAAACTCTCTTGAAGCTATAAAAGAAGAACAGACTATATTACATTAATTACTCTTCAGTCATTTTATGCATATAAATGAATTTTGAAGGTGAAATTTTCACAGAAAAATATGAAAGCAATGTCCTATTTTGCACGCGAATATTGTGAGGCATGGCGAGAAGTATCTGCACACGGACTGTGTGAATCTGAAGAGAAATACGTTTATGCATACACTTGCCTCGATTCATGAATAATGAATGCTACAAAATCATACACAAAAGGTTATAGCATACGCTGAAACACATGTAGGGCCCTGTCCCCAAAATGGCACACCACACAAACAGAAAGATAGACAGAGCGAGAGAGTTATCTTACGTGTAGATTGTAACAAATATTTCAGGCACCATTCCGACCAATGACCCTAGAAAGTACGGACCATATTTAACATTTGTCGCCACAGCACAGTAATTGTAAATGATATACGGAAATGGAGAAATCCTGATGAACATTACAGCTCGAAACTGATGAAACCAGTTTCCTTCGCCGGCCGATCTTAGAATTGAAGCTCTCTTTGGATACTTTTCCAACCAACCCTACAAAATGTTTAAGAAACAAAAAATGTATGAATAAGACCATGAAAGGAAAATGGGTTGGCGAACAACGAAAAATCAACAAAAGAAACGCACTTGAATCTTGTGATGGATGAGGGAACCAATGAAGTAAGGAAGAGATATGCCCACAGCTGCCCCTGATATGATTAGCAGAAACCCGAATCCATAACCAAAAGTCATTCCAGCCACCCACATTGATGGTGAAGAAGGTAGAAGTAAGGTGGGGAATATAGCCACAGAAGCAAAAACCAGAACTGCAAGCACCGGAGTACTGAATGTTGTTGTCTCCCAGTGTATTAGGGGAATAATCTCCTAACATAAACAAAATGTCATCACTCATCAGCAATAAAGCAACTGACTTTGCACGTATATAATATATAATATAATACAATGTATATATACAATCACATATCAATTAGTATTTTGAAAATCAGTAACACGCAAACCTAATAAAGCTCAGATTTTTTATCCTCAATTGCAATTTGAAGCACAAATCCATTACATCATATGAAGTCTATAAAACCCTTTAAGAAGTGCTGAAAATGTAATAGATCAAAATTTTATACTTCATATGATCGCCAAATTCGCAGAAAAACCTAACACAAATGACAAAAAGTTAGGGGAAAATCACAAAACCCACATATTACAAACCGAAAAAACAACCCTTTTCCTTCACAAAAAAGAAAAAGGTTATTTTCCCAAATATTTAGAAGAAAAAAACAGTTCTTTAGGGTTCAAGAGCAAAGAACAAATTTATTAACAACAGAAATACAACAAGAAAGAGAAATCGATTACGAAAAAAGAAGAATTGACAAAACCTTATCCATGAAAAAAGGACCAATCCATTTGATGAAAACAGCGGCCAACAAACCAGCGCAGGCGAGCAATAGAACCAAGCGAGCCCAGTACCACCACGATCCTCCATTAATCGAAGAAGACGGTTCGACCGAGCCGCCAATCCCTCCTTCTCCAGGTCGGCACTCTTCAGGCCCCATCGCCAATTTCACGTACTCCCCATTCGCGTCGCCGCCACCGAATCTGAGCCCTAGCTCCGGCACCACCTCGCCTCGACCGTCTTCCACATAATAAGTCATGGAAACTCCCGCCACCCCTCCCTCCGACAAGCTCAGGCCTTCTTTCCTCCCCCCTTTGTTTCCCCCTCCAGCGAAGACGGGGAGAAGAGAAGATCGCCGTGCTCGGAATTCGGAAACCCTAGATGGAGAGGAAATTGCACGAATCGCAGGGAATGTAGGGTTTCAGAAACCGGAGAGAATCAGAAAGGATCGAAACCGGAGAAGGAAGGAAAGGGAGACTGTCTGGTGGAGAAGCCTCGGGAGGCTTTCGATGGAAAATAATAATAAAAATAAAAAACCAAAACAAAAATAAAAACTCAGAAAAATGCTTTTAAGAAAAGAAAAATAAAAAAAAATCCGTGCGAATAAAACAGAAGATTCACTCAAAAAACAAAAAGATTTTAAGAAACTGCTATTTTTGTAAAACGGTGTCGTTACGTCAGTGTAGGAGAACACGCCCGGCGTGAAGAGGATTTGTTAGCGTGACCGGTTTCCAATAGTTCGCATAACGTATATTTGTCTTTACTTTTTTTTGTGGGTGCTTTTTACGGATGCTTTTGGTTGGTTTGTCGTGGCTTCTCCGTCACTCGCTCTTTTTTGTATCTGATTTTCAGGAAATTGAAAACAAAAATAAACAAATATATTATTTACATTATAAATTTATTTATTTTATAAATAAAAATTATTTATAATATAAATAAAAAGATAAATAAAATATTTATATAGTAAATTTAAATTTTATTATAAATATTTTAAAATAATTAATTTTAAAAAAATAACATTTATTAAAAAAATAGTTTCGACTACATGCTCAAATAATAACATACCTTTACGGGGCTTTTAAAAAAAAGAATGTGTGTAATTGACGCTTCATGAGTTGGCATATTAGAGATTGACACATGGATTTTGAGCTGGCAACAACCAGTTTAGTCGGCGAGTACAGCCTTGGGCAGGCTTGTGAAAGGTTGGATTTTGACAATTATGAGCTAATCATTTTTTTTAAAGAATTATGAGCTAATCATTTTATTCTCGTATTCCTTTTAAAAAGTTATCTCCTCGTTTTTTAAAGCAAAAAACAAAAAATGCTATAACCTACTGGATTTTCTTTAAAAAAGAAAATACATATGGCGATTATTATGTTCAAAATTCGTACCGTCTAGTTTAAACTAACAGAGTCAAATGAAGCATTTTGTGCCAACTGATTAACATTGGAAGCTGTGAAGGACACGCTTTAATTCATAACCATCTCGACTCCAATACAAACGTCAATTAAAATGCGTCACTTTGATTGTTTGCCAAAATCCTGCGGCAAAACACAAAACACGTTTTTCTTGATGTGGCAGGACCGATCGATCAGCTTTTGTGTACACCGGTCAACCAGTTGCTTCAAAGTGGCCAGATGTTTCTTTTCAAAGCACCACTGGACCCACCCGATCTATTGGCTAACCGGTTTTGACCTAATTGAATAATTATTTATTTTATTTGACATGAAAATTTTTCATAAAACTTTAATTTTAATTCAAATAACCTAATATAAAAGTTACTTGATTGAAATAATTAAATGTAGAAAATCTCATATCAAATAAAATATGTTCAAATAATTCAACACATGTATATAAAAATTAATTCAATCAATAAACCAACATTAATTATTATAATCATATCAACCGAATATGAACATATCATAAAATAAATATAAGTTACTAATTTGTTAGAAAATCATGCTATATCGTTACAAGAAAATGTGTGAGATGGCAAAGAGGACATGATGGACATACGTAGATTAAGCTTCTATAATTATAAAATAATATGTCATTGACATGTTCATTTTACAATTATCAATTCTAAAGTTACTCCACCAAAGCTTAGAGTTTTAGTCTTTAACTATGTAGAAGATTACAAAACTTCAATAAGTTTTTCGTTCATGACATATAATGATGTGGAACATCTCCTAGATATCCATAATTGACTAAAAAGATAGATTTCATTTTACCTTCCTAATCATGTTTATCTTATGTTTAATTATCTCAGCATTGGAATACTTATTATTCATAACTAACATAAATAGTAAACCATTTAGTTATACAAATGTATTTAAATGGTTGAGTGCTTCAATTTTTCAATTTCAAGATAATGCCTATAAAAAGATATTATTAATTTTACCAAATGGTTGAACGCAACGTTCCAATTTTCTAATTTCAAGATAATGCTCATAAAAGGATATTATTAATTCTACCAAAAGCTATAGATTCTATATCTATGAATAATGATCTATGTCATTTAAGAGTCATGTCTCTAATGTACTAATATGCGTACCTTCAATAAATTCAAGATGTTGCCTTTTGATACATCAAAAGACATAAGTAAATAATACGAACTGATTAGTCTATTTCAGGATTAAGATATAATATATATGATTGTGTCAAGTGAATTGATTCATTCAAATAGAATTATTAACTAAATCAATTAATCTTTAGTCCTGATTCAATATATCGTCACTAATAACAATATACCAATGTAAGACTCTGTCACGTCTCGGAGTACGGGAGGTGACGTGATGGATTATTTAAATTAATTAAAAGAAGAATTTAATTAAAATCAAGAGTTTAGTGGCTAAATTAAATATTAAAAATGCGAGAGTTTTAAAACAACATTTTATAAAATAATTCATACACATTAAGCAATTGAAATCATTAAACGAATAATAAAATAATAGAGAGCCGCGAGTATGGGCCCCACAGACCCACAACTTATGCACACACATGTTGGAAACAAAGTGCGCAGCGAAATTTTTAAAAAAAAATTTCATCAGAGTAATTTTCAAAACACAAGTTTGACATGTTATATGTATAAATTAGAAAGATCTTACTAACCTTTGTGTGAAGATCCTCCGCAACCTGTGTAGAGAAGTAACGTTCCAGAAGAGCCTCAACCAACTGGTCTTCTTTGCTATTCTCTATCCACAACCGGAGTGAGTGTGGGCTCACATGTTCAGCTCTTCCACCGGTGACTCTCCTTCCAACCAATAGAGAGAACCCAAAGCTAGTGTTTGTGATTTGTGAACAAAAGCTCTCAGGGAGTTTTCAGATGTTCACTAGAAGAGTATCACTCTTAATCTCTCAAATTGATCTAAGTAAATCATGAGACTCACTCCCTTTTTATAGCTATTGGTCCTGGGGTCAGTACATATCAGATTAGGTCTCAAAAAAACGAAATAGAATCAAGTTCGGATCAATATCTGATAAGATCCGCGTGAAAACACGTAATCTTATCTCCCGCTGATCGACAGGCCGAACATTCTGATCGGCAGGCCGAACAGGCCAGTTCGACAAGCCGACCACGTCATTCGGCAGGCCGAACTCCCGAGAAAAAATCTCCGTGAATCTTTTATTTTCCACCCGAGATTCTAAAGGATAAAGTCTCAGTTTTGATTCAAATAACCTAATTGAGAAGTTATCTGATCAAAACAAACTTTATCAAGATAATATCTAAGAAAATAAATCAATTCACAATAATTCTACAAGTTTATCTTGATCTAATTTATCCAAAATTAAATCAACCGATAAACAGATAAGAATTATCTGATCGCAATAATTCAACAAGTTTATCTTGAACTAATTTCTTACAAAATTAATTCAACCGATAAACAGACATGAATTATTTGATTCTTACAAATTTTAAACCAATCTGATAAATCCGACATAAGTTACCAATTATTGGAAAAGCACGTCGTGTCGTTACAGGACTTTGTGAGCTAGCAAAGGGGACCAAAATGGACCTATAAAGTTCAAGCTCATGATAATTATGAACCCAATATCCCAGATATATATTTCACAATTATCAACTCCAATGCTACTCCACTAAAAGCTTGGAGCTACACCCTCGAACTTTATAGAATTACGAAGCTCGTGTAGCTAAGTCTCCATGACATATCATAGTGCATCGTTTCCCCATATGATAATCCATAATTGGCTTAAGGACAAGTTCTGTCTTACCTTCCCGATTATTTTTATCTTACGTTCCATTGTCTCACCATTAGAAAACTTACCATCCAAAGATAGTATACCATTTGGTTACACCTATGTATCCAAATGGTTGAGCGCTCCAGTTTTTCAATTACAGGACAACACATATAAGAGGATATCATTACTCCTAAAGAGGAGCTATGGATTCCATATCTATGAATAACAAGTCTACGCTATCAAGAGTCATGCCTCCAACGTACCGACATGCATACCACTATAGAGATGTGAGAGTCACCCATTGGTACATCAAAAGACACAAGTCGAGACAACGAGCCCACTATTCATCTCAGGATTAAGATACAATACAAATGACTGTCTAAAGTGAATCGATTTGCCAAGACAGAATTATTAATCCAAATCAATTCACTTTATGTCCCGATCCAACACATCGTCACCTATGACAACGTGCCAATGTTTCTATTCAGGGAGTCCAACTCCGATGGCCAAGACAAACCATCTCCCAAAAGGGATATAGATAACATAACAATCTTTATATGAATAAAGCGCCCAACTTTATTCCCTCGATTGCAGATCATATGTTTTAGACCATCACCTTAAGAATCGTGTCTACCGCATAATCATCCCATCATATGCCCAATTCTTAAGGTTTAGACTGACAGTCTCAGACTATTGTTTGCTTATCATACATTCAACAAATATGAACGTAAAGAGGACAAGATTTGGTATATATAAATGAATAAATTCTTTATTGATAAAAAATATCTTCAAAAACGTATTACATTTTTTACTCCTTAGGGCATACATGTCTAACAATCTCCCACTTGCACTAAGTGAGTAAATACTACAAATTTCGCATCCACATAGCTTCCACATGCCTCTCGAAGACTCTCCCAGTAAGTGTCTTCGTAAATGGATCAGCTAAATTGTCCTCTGACGCGATCTTGCACACCATGACATGCCTGCCCTCAATGAAGTCCTTTATCACATGATACTTTCGATCAATATGCTTACTCTTTTTGTGAAATCTTGGTTCCTTAGCATTAGCTACTGGCCCACTGTTATCACAGTACAGTGATACCATTTTATCCATACCAGGAACTACCTCAAGATCCCCAAGGAACTTGCGGAGCCACACTGCTTCTTTCGAAGCATCACTAGCTGCCACATACTCAGCCTCCATCATTGAATCCGAAGTATAATCTTACTTCGCACTTCTCCAACTGATGGCACCGCCACCCAGAGTAAAACACAAACCCCAAAGTCGATTTTCTAGAATCCAGACAAAATTGAAAATCCGAATCAGTGTATTTTAGAGGAGTCAAGTCCTCACCCGAATACACAAGCATATACCCTCGAGTCCTTCTCTGGTACTTGAAAATATGCTTTACCGTAACCCAATGGTTCGATCCTGGATCCGCCTGAAATCGACTTACAATCCCGACCGCATAGCTAATATCCGGTCGTGTGCAAAGCATGGCATACATGAGACTACCCACTGTTGAAGCATAAGGCACATTCTTCATGTATTCTCTTTCTTCATAAGACTTTGGAGAGTCTTTCTTAGAAAGAGTAATTCCAGACCTAGATAGTTGCCCACCTTTCTTGGAATCCTGCATTGCAAACCTCTTGAGAATTTTATCTATGTAGCCGGCCTGTGACAAAGCTATCATTTTGTTCTTCCTATCCCGAAAGATCTGGATACCGAGAACAAAATTAGCCTCACCTAAGTCCTTCATGTCAAACTACTTGGTCAACCATAATTTGACCGATGACAACGCCTCAACGTCATTGCCAAGCAGAATGTCATCTACATAGAGTAGTAGAAAAACCTCTTTTCCATCCTTAATGTGTTTATAAACACATGGTTCATCCACATTTTGTGAGAACCCATAAGTCTTGATCACTTGATCAAATCTTATGTTCCAAGAACGGGATGCCTGCTTAAGTCCATAAATTAACTTTAGCAGCTTACAAACCTACCCTCTTGACTCGCGACCTTGAACCCGTCTGGTTGTTCCATATAAATGGACTCATCAAGATAGTCATTCAGAAAAGCCGTCTTGACATCCATCTGTCAAATCTCGTAGTCGAGAGCGGCAGCTATGGACAGGAGAATCCGGATGGACTTAAGTATGGCTACAGGCGAAAAGGTTTCCTCATAATCGATTCCTTTCTTTTGCGTATAACCCTTAGCTACCAGTCTAGCCTTAAAGGTTTCGACCTTTCCATCCACTCCTCTTTTCCTCTTGTAGATCCACTTACACCCTATGGGTTTTACCCCTTCGGGAAGATCCACAAGCTCCCAAACTCGATTAGTCTTCATAGACTTCATCTCTATGTTCATGGCCTCTGTCCAGAGTCTTGAATCAGCATCCTCCATAGCTTCTGTGTAAGTATAAGGATCCCTGTCATGTTCATCCGGTTCAACCAAGAAGACCTCCCCATTGAACATATACCTTTCAGGTTAACGCCCGATCCTCCCACTACACCGAAGCCTCTGAGGTTGTTGTTTAGGTTTGTTTGGTTTTTCTACACCGATCGGAATTGTTTCATTCGGAACCTCCGGAGTGAACGGATCACCCCTTAACTCCTCAAGCACCACTTTGCTTCGAGGTTTAAAGTCGTCCATGTAACTCTCCTCAAGGAAAGTTGCATTAGTTGAAACCACGACTTTATTTTCCTTAGGGTTATAAAAATAACCCCCTTTAGTCCCTTTTGGATATCCTACAAACACGCAAACTTTCGAACGTGCTTCCAACTTATTCGGATCCTTAAACAGGACATGAGCCGGACATCCCCATATGCGAATATGGTTTAAGGATGTCTTCCGTCTTGTCCACAACTCGTGAGGAGTTTTAGGGACTGATTTTGAAGGCACATTGTTCAAAAGATAACATGCGGTTTGTAGTGCATATCCCCAAAAGGATAAAGGCAAAGATAAATAACTCATCATGGACCGAATCATGTCCAACAAAGTCCTATTCCTTCTCTCTGCTACGCCATTCTACTGCGGAGTGCACGGTGCAGTCAAATGGGATAAAATCTCATTCTCTAACAAGTGTCCCAAGAACTCATCAAAAAGGTATTCCCCACCTTGATCATATCGAAGTGCCTTTATGGGTATACCCAATTGCTATTCCACTTCAGCCTGAAACTCCCTGAACTTATCATAAGTTTCGCTTTTGTGGTGCATTAGGTACACATACCCATATCTTAAGTAATCGTCAATAAAAGTGACGAAGTACTCATACCTTCCTTGTGCCCGGATGTTCATCGGCCCACAAACATCACTATGCACAAGTTCTAGAACCCCTTCGGCCCTATTGCCCTTAGACCCATATGGTCTTTTGGTCATTTTACCCTCCAAACAAGATTCACATTGAGGTATAGATTCCACCTTTAAGTGACTTAAAGGTCCATCCCTTACCAACCTTTGAATCCTATTCAGGTTAATATGGTCAAGGCGCAAATGCCAAAGATAAGTCTTATTAGAGTGAGAAGTTTTAAGTCTTTTTGAGTCATTATCATTTATCTCAGCATTAAGCAATAAGTCCATCTTAGGTTTTATAAAATATAGATTATTTTGCACCCATCCAGAATAGATAAAAGTTTTGTTTTTACGAATCACCACTTTTTCATTAAAAGATACTACGTAGGAGTCTTTAAATAAAGAAGATACATAAATTAAATTCCTTTTAAATTTAGGAACATAAAAACAATCTTGCAAATTTAAATGCCTATAATTATCAAAATAAATATGGACATCTCCCACTGCTTCCGCTGAGACCAAGGATCCATCGCCCATTCGAAGCGTTAAGTCTTCACGAAGTAGACTTCTCGTTTCTTTGAATCCCTGCAGAGAAACACAAACATGATTAGTTGCACCGGAATCTATGACCCAGATGTCACTGGATTCCTTAACCAAACAAGTTTCTAAATATAGAAGATCACACCTACCTCCCTTGGAAAGGAAGTCCTTGCAATGCTTCTTTATATGCCCGACCTTACCACAGAAGAAGCACTTAAGCTTCTCTGGGTTCTTCTTCTTCTTCTTCTTGCTCTTGGTAGCAGCAGGAATAGAGGACTTCCCACTCTTGGCCCGTTGCTTCTTTCCATTTCCAGAGTTAGGATTGGAACCAGAAGCAGCTACCATATTGGCCTCACCACCAGCAGGAGACTCCCTGATCAGCAGTTCAAACTCCTGTAACTGTTTCATCAGTTCTGTCAAGGTCATATCCCGTCTATTGCTTAAATTAAAAGTAGCTCTAAATGGAATAAATTCCTTAGACAGAGTCTCAAAGACCATAGTCATCTGAGTTTCAGCATCGATGTCGGCTCCATTGGTTTGAGCCTCAGCGAGGTAACCCATGACAAACATCATATGCTCCTTTACAGATGTCCCCAGTCTCTGTCTACAGTTTAAGAGTTTCCGAAGCGCCCCTTGCCGCTTTGTTATGGCCTGGCCTCCAAACATGTCCTCAAGATTATCCAAGATCTGCTTCGCAGTCTCATAATCCTGATGTTGAGCCTGCAGCACGTTGTTCATGCTAGCCATAACATAGCAGCGGGCCTGATTATTAGCATCTTTCCAGCGGTCGTACGCTTGGAATTGCTCATTACTTGAGTCTCTTGGAGGCTCGGGAGGACAAGGAGTTGTCAGAACATATTTCAATTTATCAAAGGAAAGGACGAGGTCCAGGTTTCGTTTCCAATCGTTATAGTTCTCACCGGTTAATTGGTTTTTGTCAAGTATCGATGATAAGCGTTTTTAGACATTTTCAATCTACAACAAAGAATCATATACCAACATAAGAAAACATATATAATAATTTAGTAAGATAACACAATAATGTAAAAACATAAAAATGTGTTTATGTGTCAAAACTTTGAAAATATCACAACCTTACAACGATAATTCCCAACTCAGAATTCAACAAGCTCCTAGGGGAGTCATGCCAAATTCAATCAGGAACACGGATCCCTTCCTGATTAATATATGCCATCCAGGACCCGTATGATCTAACATACACTAATAATCGTTTCTTTGGCCATTAATTTTATTAACAGAGCTCCTAGGGGAGGTTAATAATAAAATTAACGTGAGTGTATAACCATCGTTTTAATATTTTATCCATGATTTATAATCACCACCTAGGGGTATGCAACCATAAATCATACTAAAATACCTTATCCTTTTAGAGATCTAATCTGGTACATGATAGAAATCCCTTCCTAGGGGTTGGGACCACCATGTTCTTCCTATGGACCAACGATGGTGGCCTTAGGTCCTCTCTTCGAAAACCTTCTCCCACTCAATCTTTGAAGTCAAGGTTTTATTTTAAAATTATGCATGAACAATTTTAATATGAGCGGCACTCCCTATCCTATATGACATGTTATCAATATACATGGTAAATCATATTATAATGCAGACAAGCAAAGCAATCAAGCAAAGCTACAAGCAAAATAATAATAACCGTAATATTATGGTTCCACCCTAGAGAATAGAAAACTATGAGTACAAGAGAATAATCAAGACATCTATCGATTCTTCATCTTTGAATCCTCAAACGGTATCCTTCTTCATGTAATATCAATATTCAAGTCCTCAATCCCGTATGAATCGAATATTTCATATTTTCGGTCATATCTAAATTTAATATTTCTCAGAATCGTCCCAAAAAATAAAATTAAAACTGCATCGGAAAAATTACACATTTTCTGGACACTTGGCAGCTCTCGGTCGGCAGGCCGATCTGGATGATTGGCCTGCCGATCATGAAAGTTTGGCAAGCCGACAGAGCACCAAAATTTCTGCCCCACTGTCGGCCTGCCGGACCACACGTCCGGCCTGTCGATCTGTGACCTTCGGCCTGCCGAACTGTGAGGTTCGGCATGCCAACCGAGCAAAAAACCCTCATTCCAGAAAATGTAATTTTAATGCAATTTATCAATTTTATTTTCAACAATTCAAAAACATAAAAATAGAGACTCAGGAAATACCTGGAGGCGCCATTATCAATCTTCTAGATTCGTCTTCTCTGAATAATTATTTAATTACAAAATTCTTATAAATTAAAATTAAATAACAATTCCTAGACGGAGATGATAGTCTGCCATCTAATTACATGAAAAACCTAGATACACATTCTAACCTCTAAGGAACCATAACCGGTATGAATTAATTAATTAATAAATAATTAAACAACGATTTAATCAACCATAATTAATTATTAAACTTTCACCACATAATCCATGACAACATATATATATATATAGAACCCTAGAGTGCCATCTCTCTATAAAATTCAATTCAAACATAGGAGAGATTAAGATCACAAAATTTATGCATATAACATGATCACAAACTTGTAAATTTATGTAAAAACCTCGGCTCTGATACCAATTGTTGGAAACAAAGTGCGCAACGAAATTTTTAAATTTTTTTTTCATCAGAGTAATTTCTAAAACACAAGTTTGACATGTTATATGTTTAAATTGGACAGATCTTACTAACCTTTGTGTGAAGATCCTCCGCAACTTGTGTAGAGAAGTAACGTTCTAGAAGAGCCTCAACCAACTGGTCTTCTTTGCTATTCTCTATCCACAACCGGAGTGAGTGTGGGCTCACACGTTCAGCTCTTCCACCGGTGACTCTCCTTCCAACCAATAGAGAGAACCCAAAGCTAGTGTTCGTGATTTGTGAACAAAAGCTCTCAGGGAGTTTTCAGATGCTCACTAGAAGAGTATCACTCTTAATCTCTCAAATTGATCTGAGTAAATCATGAGACTCACTCCCTTTTATAGCTATTGGTCATGGGGTCAGTCCATATCAGATTAGGTCTCAAAAAAATAAAACAGAATCAAGTTCGGATCAATAACTGATAAGATCCGTGTGAAAACGCGTAATCTTATCTCCCACTGATCGGCAGGCCGAACATTCAGATCGGCAGGCCGAACAGGCCAGTTCGGCAAGCCGACCACGTCATTCGGCAGGCCGTACTCCCGAGAAAAAATCTCCGTGAATCTTTTATTTTCCACCCGAGATTCTAAAGGATAAAGTCTCAGTTTTGATTCAAATAACCCAATTGAGAAGTTATCTGATCAAAACAAACTTTATCAAGATAATCTTTAAGAAAATAAATCAATTCACAATAATTCTACAAGTTTATCTTGATCTAATTTATCCAAAATTAAATCAACCGATAAACAGACAAGAATTATCTGATCGCAATAATTCAACAAGTTTATCTTAAACTAATTTCTTACAAAATTAATTCAACCGATAAACAGACATGAATTATTTGATTCTTACAAATTTTAAACCAATCTGATAAATCCGACATAAGTCACCAATTATTGAAAAAGCACGCCGTGTCGTTACAGGACTTTGTGAGCTATCAAAAGGGACCAAAATGGACCTATAAAGTTCAAGCTCATGATAACTATGAAACCCAATATCCCAGATATACATTTCACAATTATCAACTCCAACGCTACTCCACTAAAAGCTTGGAGCTACACTCTCAAACTTTATAGAATTATGAAGCTCGTGTAGCTAAGTCTCCATGACATATCATAGTGTATCGTATCCCCATATGATAATCCATAATCGGCTTAAGGACAAGTTCTGTCTTACTTTCCCGATTATTTTTATCTTACGTTCCATTGTCTCACCATTAGAAAACTTACCATCCAAAGATAGTATACCATTCGGTTACACCTATGTATCCAAATGGTTGAGCGCTCTAGTTTTCCAATTAAGAGACAACGCATATAAGAGGATATCATTACTCCTAAAGAGGAGCTATGGATTTCATATCTATGAATAACAAGTCTACGCTATCAAGAGTTATGCCTCCAACGTACCGGCATGCATACCACTATAGAGATGTGGGAGTCACCCATTGGTACATCAAAAGACACAAGTCGAGACAACGGGCCACTATTCATCTCAGGATTAAGATACAATACAAATGACTGCCTAAAGTGAATCGATTTGCCAAGACAGAATTATTAATCCAAATCAATTCACTTTATGTCCCGATCTAACACATCGTCGCCTATGACAATGTGCCAATGTTTCTATTCAGGGAGTCCAACTCCGATGGTCAAGACAAACCATCTCCCAAAAGGGATATAGATAACATAGCAATCTTTGCATGAATAAGGCGCCCAACTTTATTCCCTCGATTGCGGATCATATGTTTTAGACCATCACCTTAAGAATCGTGTCTACCGCATAATCATCCCATTATTTGCCCAATTCTTAAGGTTTAGACTGACAGTCTCAGACTACTGTTTGCTTATCATACATTTAACAAATATGAACGTAAAGAAAACAAGATTTGGTATATATAAATGAATAAATTCTTTATTGATAAAAAATGTCTTCAAAAACGTATTACATTTTTACTTCTTAGGGCATACATGGCTAACAACACATAGTACTGATAATATAATAATACAATTACAGTCCAAATGCAAAGAAAGTTAAAAATATTACATGCCTTGTTTAATTTATACAAACAATCTAATAAATCCTTCTTCTGCTCCTGAGTTTGGTCTGTTGAATCCTCTCCGAACCTAAGTGAGAAACCACCTAGAAGAGGGGGGGGGGGGGGGGGAATTCAAAAATAAAGAAAATGTGAGTGAAAGGCTCAGTAGGATGGTATTTTATCAAATTATTTAATTTAAAGGAAAATCTCATTATTCAAGGAATTACTTAAAAGAAACATTGAATAAATAAATAAATTTAAATAAAACCGTTCTTACCCAAAACAGTTTACTCGGACAACCAGAAATATCATTTTCTTTTCCTAGGCAAACCATAAGGATACTACCATTGTAGTGGCCCAGCTGGGTTTCAGGACCTGCCCCCAAGGTCGATTGCTACACGACCCGATCTCTGATATGGTATCATGCCCTTATATTCATTTCTAACATTATTCAAAATCCATTTACCAAATGTTTCCATTATCATTCATTATGAAGTTCATCTCAGTTCATAGTTTACAAAAATACAACCAATAATTTTCATTTTCAATTAACTGTTGAAAACATTTTTATAGAAACCCTTTTTAAAGCCAAATCATTTTGAAACTAGGCTACCAAAGAATGAGATAGAAGTCCTACCTCGATACTCGTGCTGGTGTCTCACACCGAAATCCTGGTTCGCTATACGTTAGCTCCGCGGAACCACAAACAATCCTAGACACACACTAAGTCGATCAATATCTAGTTTGAGACATTCTATGTTACTAAACCATTTCATGATGTCCTAGTGTGCCATTTGTATCTTTAAAATCATTTTATAAGGTTGAAATTTCAATCGGGGTTCAAAACAGCAAAAACGGGTGAAAAATCACAAAATTTTCCTATGCCCTGCAGGCCTGTCGGACGCCTTGCTTCGGCCGGCCGAACTGTGTCGAAAATCAGGTCCGGTCGGCAGGACATTTCCCAGGTTTGGCCTGCCGAACGGTGCAGTCCGGCCTGTCGATCCTTTGAATTCGGCTTGCCGAACTGGAAAAACTCAGAAATTCCAGCCACGGGTTTTCAATCTCCCAAAATCTAAATCTTGATTTTAACCTGTTTTTCTCAAATCTCAGGCATGGAAAACAATCATAGATGATAGAAAAACATACTAGAACACTTTTGAACTCATTTAAACAAGATTTAAACACAAAATCTCAAAAATCTAAAAATGAGAAAAAATGAGGAAAAATGAAAAATCTTGAATCTAATCCGTTTTTCTTCAATCTAAGCTTGGATTCTAGTTGTTCTAAGTTCCTTTAACTCAAATCAAGGGTTTTCTAAGCTCAAACGAACTTAGATTTCAAAAATGCACGAAAATTTAAAAATTTAGAAAAAGTTTAGAAATTTCAAAACTAACCTTGAATTGAAGCTTAGACCCGAATTTGGCTTCGGGTTAGATTTCAACCACGTTTTTGGTTGTCAAATCTCATCCCCGAGCTTCCTATTCGCTAACCCGAAGCTTAGACTCGAATTTGGGTTCAAAATCTTGAAGAAATTTGAGTGAAAAAGAGAGAGACCGAGAGAGAATGAGAGAGAGAGATCACAGGCGAGAGGAGGAGAGAAAGAGTGATCAGAGAGAGTGAAGAGAGAGGGAGAGGAGAAAGAATAAATAGAGAGAAACGGTGGGCGGTTTTACTGTGCGAAAACCAAGTGCTACCCACGGTTTTGTAAAATGAAATATTTTTAACATTTTACAAATTGTTGTGCTTTAAAACTCAAAACATCATTTTAAAACAATAAGAAATCATTTGAATTTATCAAATTAACAAAACAACCTAAAATTCAAAATTCAACCAAATAATCAAATTAATGTTGAAACATTAATTATGGCACACTAATTCATCATTTATATTACAATAACATTAAATAAATTTCGGGGCGTTACAGACTCGGATGATCAAGACAAGTCACTTCCCTTTAAGGATATAGACAATATAAGAATCCTAACATGAATAGAGCACCCAACTTTATCCCTCGATTATGGGCGATTTATATTTAAACTATCACCTTAAGATTCATATCTTCTACAGAATATGTTTATCATGTGTACGATCTTTAAGGTTTTAGAATAATAATCTCAGACTTTTGTTTGTTTATGATACATTTATCACAAATGACTATGAATGGGACAAATTTGATATATGATACAAATAATAAATTCGTTATTAATCAAATGTCTTAACACAGTAATACTGTTTAATTCTTAGGGCACTAAGTCTAATAAAATAATGTGAAGAAAGATCACTGACAATGGCAAATGATGAGACAAGAAGAAGAAAGAGATGAGCAGATTAAAAAATAAAAAAAAGGAAGAAAGAGAGCGAAAAGAGTAAAATAAGAGAGAAAAGAAAAAGGAGTTTTTAAAGTGAAATAAGCCCTTTTTCTCTTTGGTAGTAGTCATTAAATATTATTTTCTAACAAGAAGAAAGGAAAACGCCATCCTCTACATGACAGCAAGTCTAAAAGAACAAAATTTGGAAAACCTACAAAGTCTAATAAACAAAACATACATTTTTTTTTATACAAGGGGACGGGGTTTTAAGTGGGGTTAAGCGTGACTCGAACCCTTAGCTTATGGTTAAGATAGAGGGACTTACAACTAACTAAGCTGCCCTCACTTGTTCAAAACATACTTCCAAATGATAAGAAGTTTAAAATGAAAAAAGGAAAATAAATAAATAAATAGGGTGATAATATATATGACAACATTTCATCCAAAAGAAAAAGAAACTAAAACAAGAATAATCAAAAGATGTACAATAAATTCAAAAAGATGCGTCCCTAAATTAAAAAAAATACAAGAAAACATAAAAATCATCCCCACAAATTAAGCAAGTTCTCAAACCCTAGAAGTAAACCAACAAACCTAGAATGTATGTTAAACAAGGCTACCAATAATCATCAATTGGCAAATTGAAGCGACAAATTGGGCAAGTTTGATTCCTTTCTAACCGTACTAGAATGCAATTTTCATTAAACACATGAGAGCAAGGCATATGAATGAGGTGGTATCCAATAATCATCTCTTCCATGCAAATCATCATCATCATCACTATTTGCGTCGCATCTAAACTTCATTGGTGCGTCCATTATCGACTCTCCTCATCATCTTCATCCGATAATCCAAACATGCTCTCTATCGTCTTTCCAGCTAATATTCTCAATCTCATTAAAGTGAACTCATACCTCGTACGATGTGACAACAACGAATCACACAAACCGAAAAAGGGATCAGGTTGTCGAATACATGAGACAACTAGTGTGCTCTTAATAATGACTGTCATGTGTAGCTTATTAAAATTGATGACTCTAACGATGCTTCACCACAAATAATCCTGCTACCAAAGTTCGAAATCTTCCATACGATGTCTTCATGACTGCTCAACGGGATAGTGCATAAGTCGGGGTTTAATACACTAAACTCAGAAAAAGGATTGATGTATTGGCCAACGTTCCTGCAATGGTGGAAAGCAATTCTGGCGATGATGCTGGTTGCAAGCGGCTAATTGGGCGCTCGAGTTTGTGAGCATACGGTTTCGTGCATTGTTGCTGGTGGGTGACGAAGAAAATGAAGGTGAATAGAGGGCAGATAAGGGGTCCATAATCATCCGAGAAATTGCTACTATTCTCTACTGTAACATAGATACTAGAGTTCTCGTTATTGGAAAGGAATTGTCACGCCTCGGAGTACGGGAGGTGACGTGGTGGATTATTTAAATTAATTTAAGGAGAATTTAATTAAAATCAAGAGTTTAAGGATTTGAGTTAAATATAAAATGTGAAAATTTAAAGAAAACCATAGCATGGATAATTAATATTAAAAAGTAAACATAGCGAGTATGGGTTCCACAGACCCACAACTTGTGCACACACATGGTACTGACAATATCATAAATACAATCACAGTCCAGGTACAGATAAAGTTAAAATCTTACATGCCTTGATTTAAATAATACAAATAAATTTACTAGTCCCTCTATTGCTCCTAGGTCTTGTCCGTTGAATCCTCTCCAAACCTAAATGGAAAACCACCTAGAAGGGGGGAAATTTAAAACAAATAAAACATGAGCGAAAGGCTCAGTAGGACTATGTTTTATAAAATAATTTAATTTAAAGAAACATTTTATTATTCAGGAATATTTAAAAGAAACCTTAAACAAATAAATAAATTTGAATAAGACCGTTCTTACCCAGAACAGTTTACTCTGACAACCATAAATATCATTTTCTTTTCCTAGGCAAACCATAATAACATCACCACCGTAGTGGCCCAGCTGGGTTTCGGGACCTACCCCCAAGGTCGATCGCTACACGACCCGATCTCTGATATGACATCATGCCTATGTGTTTATTTCCATCATCATTCAAAACCCAATTACCAAGTGTTGTCATTTATATTCATTATGAAGTTTATTTCAATTCACGGTATATTAAAATATAACCGATAAATTCATTTTCAAACAACCATTGAAAACATTTTAATAGAAATCCTTTTCAAAGCCAAATCATTTTGAAACCAGGCTACCAAGGAATGGGGTAGAAGTCCTACTTCGATACTCGTGCTGATGCCCCACACCGTAATCTCGGTCCGTTATTCGTTAGCTCCGCGGAACCACGAACGATCTTAGATACAAACTAAGTCGATCAATATCTAGTTCGAGACATTCTATGTTACTAAACCATTTCATGATGTCCTAGTGTGCCATTTATATCTTTAAAATCATTTTATAAGGTTGGAATTTAAATCGGGGTTCAAAACAGTGAAAACGGGTGAAAAATCACAAAATTCTCCATGCTCGGCCGGCCTGCAGGACTCCCTGCTTCGGCCGACCGAACTGCACAGTTCGGCTTGCTAGAAACCAAGTCCGGTCGACCGGTCATTCCCCAGGTTCGGCCTGCCGGACAGATGAACACTGGCCTGCCGATCCTTAATCTGGCCTGTCGAACACAGGCCGAACTGGGAAAACCCAGAAATCCAGCCATGGGTTTTCGATTCCCCTAAACTCCAAATCTTGATTTTAACCTGTTTTTCTCAAATCCCAGGCATGGAAAACAATCATAGTTGATAGAAAAACATAGTAGAACACATTTGAACTCATTTAAACAAGATTTAAACTCAAAAATCTCAAAAATCTGAAAATGAAAAAATGGGGAGAAAAATGAAAAATCTTGAATCCAATCCATTTTTCTTCAATCTAAGCTTAGATTCTAGTTTTTCTAAGTTCATTTAACTCAAATCAAAGGTTTTCTAAGTCCAAGCAAACCTAGATTTAAAAAATACACAAAATTGAAAATTTTGTAAAAAGTTTAGAAATTTTAAAACAAATTTTGAATCGAAGCTTTAAATCCACGTTTTCGGTTACTAAATCACGTTCCCGAGCTTCCTCCTTGCTAACCCGAAGCTTGGATTCGAATTTTAATTCAAAAATTTGAGAGAGAATTGAGAGAGAACGAGGCAAACCAAGAGGGAAGAAGAGAGAGAGAGTTCACGGGCAAGAGAGAGAGGAGAGAGAGTGAGAGCTGAGAGAGTGAAGAGAGAGGGAGAGAGAGAATAAATAGAGAGAAACGATTGGCGGTTTTACTGTGCGAAAACCAAATGCCACCCACGATTTTGTAAAACGAAATATTTTTAACATTTTACAAATTGTTGTGTTTTAAAACTCAAAACATCATTTTAAAACAATAAGAAATCATTTGAATTCATCAAATTAACAAAACAACCAAAAATTTAAAATCCAAACAAGTAATCAAATTAATGTTGAAACATTAATTATGACACACTAATTCATCATTTTACATTACAATAATATTAAATAAATTCTAGGGCGTTACAGGAGTCTAGCCATATTTGTTTGCGCATACGAGTTAAAAAGGTTTTGAAAATTTTTTTTAAAGGGAAAATTATTGAGCTTTCTACTATTAAGTAGATATCGTTGGTTTTAATAAACATAGGGTTCGTTTAGTAAATGGATTCGAATTAGTGATTTAATTTGAGTTAGTGTGATTTGAATTAGAATTTGAGTTAGTGATTTGAATTGTTATTCAAATTGACGTTTAGATGTGCATTTAAGTTTTAATATGAGTATGAAATAAAATTAAAATTTGTGTTTAGAAAGATAGTGAAGATGGTTTTTGATTTATTAATAAATTTAATAAAATCTTAATGTTAATGATATTAAAAAAGATGCAATATGGATCTTGATTTATTCCTCTCTTCATTAGGAACACAGTGAAAAAAGAATCATCTCAATTGGATATTAAATGAAGAAGTTATGATTTTTTTTCTCAAATATAAAAGAGAGAATTTTAGTTTTTACTATAGCAAAGATATCTGAGTATCAAAAGTTTAAGAGGACGAGAAGTTTGAAAACTTGAATTCTTGATACTCAAATGATTTAAATTTTAGGAAAACAAATATGCATTCGAAGGATTCTTAATACTTGAATCTTAATTTGAATTTATTGAATTCAAAGAATGTTTGAAACACACGTACCCATAGATATTATGGACTCTTTCAAAACAACAAGACCTGATCGACCTGATCATGATAATATTGTTGGTGTGCATTATTTGAAAGAGTAGTTTTTCTGTTTATTTAATATGTGTAAACTCACGTGTCAATATTGGTTTTTAACACGTGATAATATTTTAGACATTGAATACCAAGTACTAACCTAGAAGGAATTAGGCCATTCACATCTTTTTTATTTTCTATTTTAAATAATCATAATTACGTTTGAAAAAAAAAATCCATGTTTAGAAATATTATCTTGGTTAAGCAACTCAAAGACCAAAACAAGTGATAAAATATAGTTAAAATTAGTCACATGTGGTCGGTAGATACAAATTTACAGTTGATTTTATATTTGTTAAATTTTGAATAACTTACCAATGTATTTCTTGTGGAAACTCTAATTGATTGAATAAGGTCGCTTATAATTTGTTCATTTATTTAATTTCATTAACTCAATACGTACCAATCTATTTTCTCTTGGTCATTCTCATCTTCAGTTTTAAAAAAAATTAAATACAAACCAACGACATATGATCAGCTGACATTTAAAAAAAATATTAGTAGCACACACCTACGAATTTAGAATCCAAATCTTGAATTGGTTTATCAAAAAGCTATGTTTTATGACCATCACTCATATCTTAATGCCATATTAAAAACTTTTGTTTGACAAAATTTGGTCAGATTTAAAGTGCGAAGAGATATTTTAACATATTTTATAACACTTTAAGTTTCATAAATTTATAGACCATTTAAAAAATGAATTTGAACCAGAGAGCTTGAATTTGTATTTTAGTAATTTAAATTGAATAAATTATCTGTTGCACCTTCAACTATTCACTTTTTATGAAATGCACATCAAACTTTGAATCTTCATCTAATGCACTCTAAACTTTGAAATCATCGACGATTGATGTCCAATAGTTATTTTTAATTTTCGTTAAATACTCTTTTTTACATGTTGAGCTTTAATTTTTTTCTTAAAATATTAAGTTCTACGTTTAAAAAAACTCATGTTGCCAATTTCGTGACTATAATTGTCCATTTTTTAGCACTTCTTAGCCATTGAACCTTAATTATTGATAATTTTATAGTTTATAGTGCATTTTGTCAAGATTAAAAGTTTATAGTATATTGTGTAAAAAAAATAATTCATAGTGCAACAGTACAAATTTTTAATTTAAATTTCATGAGCAAAACACACTATAACAAAATGAGCCTGAATCAATTTTTTTTGTTCAAGTTTTATTTCCTAAAGGACTTATTAATTAATCTCGTGGTCAAAATATTCTTTCTTTTTCTTTTTAATTTTAGATTCGATCATATTATTTCAAAAAGAAAAAAGAAAAAAGATGAAGGCTTTCAACATGCAAAAAAAGCCGTAAATATAATTGTGGTCTTTTTCATACAAGATAACACGTGACGTTATATGTTCAAATAGCCATACATTTTGATAAAATATCTTATTCTTCTATAATTTTAAGTTGTTCCAAACATAAATGCGCAACATAAAAAATCTTCAAGGATTACTTTCAAAAAAAAAATAAATCTCTAAGTATTAATTTTACTACAATTTATTTTAGTAAAAAACGCAGATTAAAAAAAAAACGATTTACTGGAGTGGACCACTGAACCAGATCAAGTACCCGAACCCGACGCGAGAAGCCCCGCAGTTGACCTCTGCTCCACTTCTACCAACACGTTTTTCTTGCGCATTTCGAGCTGCGACTATGGAGTTGGAACCTCGCAGCTGAAAGAAGAAGAAGAAGAAGAAGAAAGCTCTCTCAAGTTTTTTTTTTTTTTATTCTTCAGTTACCCAAAAAACAAAAGAATCTCCTTTTTCTTCTCTGCTCAATTGATCAAGAGAAAAATGCATTTTAAGACCACCATCGAACATCCATGGCGGTCGTCGCAGATTATTCATCCACGCCGCCGAAATCTTTCCCGCTTCTCCCCTCACCGTTTTGCCACCGACACGCCGCCGAAGCTCGAGCTCCCTATCTCCGCCTCTCGCTCTCAATCTCTCCGGCTCTCAGCTCGTTTTCAGCCCCTCAATCCTTGTTAGTTCCTTCAAATTTCGTATTTCAAAATCTATTTGTTTTTCTTTTTTTTATTATATATATATTTTTTGTGTAAATTACTATTTTGCATTGTTGAAAGTGCGTAGATGTCTCCCGGAGAAGTTCTCCGTTTCTGTTGAATCCGAACAAGATCGAGACTTTGCTTCCAATGATACAGAGGTGCTGCTTACTGGTTATTACTATGGTTTAATATCATCATCATCATTATTATTATTATCGATTTTTTGTTTTTTTTGGGATATTTTTTATTATTGATTATTTCCTTTTCCGCAGTAACATGTTTTCTAAAGTAATCTATAATCCTGCTGTTTCTTTTTCTTTTTTTTTTAATGTTAAAGTGTGTTCTTTTATGATTAATTTTTGTCAAATGTCAGCCAAAATGCTTGATAATGGCTTTTGTAAGTTACCCCTAATTCGAGGAGTTTGTAATGCTCTAGTAGGGGATATAACTTTCCCACTTTCGGGAAGGTTTTTTTTTTTTAATTTAAATATTAATGTAGCATTCTTGGATTCGCCCATTAATAAAATATTAAAACAGGTGTGGACATGTGTATAAATTTTGTAAGAAAAAGTTGAGACCAATGACTTCATATTTGACCTTTGTTGATAAATTGGCCCCAAAGTCTTAAATTATCTAATGCACTATTATTATAAAGTTCGTCTTTATGTGTTTTGTGCTTGCTGGGTGTTGCTAAATTTCTTTTAGTTTCTACATAAAGTGGTTTTTGAGCCGCGATTGTAGCTTGTTTTATATATTTTTTTCAGACCCTTCAGCAGAAGGAGGTTTCACCTTTGGAGATTTTGACGAAAGCGAACTCCTTTCTACCTCATGTTGTGCTTGCTAGTACCTTACTGGCTTTAGCTTACCCACCTTCCTTTACATGGTTTACCACCAGGTTGTTAAACCTTCTTTAGTTGGAATATTTGGTCAATGAATTTATGTTTGAATTTTTATATGATATATATGTATTTATATGTATATGTGTTTTTTAAAAAATCCATATATTTTTAGTTCGGGTTCATTATACTTTTAGCGCATTAGAGCATCTCTAACTCTTAACATCAAAATAGTATAAGTTTTACGTCAAATTAATGTAACTTTCACTTCAAACAATATATTCATCTCCAACCTATTACACCGTTTCTAACACCAAAAAGAATATTTCATACATATTCCTTTTTATACTAATTTCCTCCTATAAAAATTGGTGTGAAATGAACAGTAAAAACACAAATATGCGTTTTTACTGTTCATCTCAATTTGGCGTCATAAATGGCGCTAGGTTGGAGAAATGATTCAGCGCCAAACTTGCTTTTCTACACCATCTTGGCGTGGGTTGGAGTCGCTCTTAAGGAGCCAAACTGAGAAAACATGGGGGTTTCCATATAGGAAGTTATGTTCTGCCCAACATATGTACTTGATGTTACTTTTGTGCTCTGATTTCAGGTACTATGCACCTGCACTAGGCTTTTTGATGTTTGCAGTTGGGGTTAATTCCAGTGAAAAGGATTTTCTTGAAGCCTTTAAGAGACCAGTGGCTATACTTGCTGGTTATGTTGGTCAATTTGTGGTCAAGCCGCTTCTTGGATACTTATTTGGCACAATCTCTGTTTCTGTATTAGGTCTTCCAACTCCCATAGGTGAGAATGAGATTCAGACTGCTTGGCCACAAAAACAGTTTTTGTGCTTGAACCAACTATTTTGTAGTTCTTTTGCAGGTGCCGGGATTATGTTGGTATCTTGTGTTAGTGGTGCGCAGCTCTCCAATTATGCAACTTTTCTGACTGACCCCCCAATGGCTCCGCTAAGCATCGTTATGACATCGCTTTCTACAGCTACAGCGGTGGTTGTGACACCGTTGTTATCTCTCTTGCTCATTGGAAAGAGACTGCCTGTTGACGTCAAAGGAATGGTGTCAAGCATTCTGCAGATTGTAATTGCACCAATTGCTTCAGGCTTGCTTCTGAACCGGTGACAGACTTGGCCCAAATGAATTTATTTACACAACATTATTTTGAGAGGTCCTTACATATATATATTATAAAATTGCAATTTCAGGTTCATTCCTCGACTATGTGATGCTATTCGTCCTTTTTTGCCTCCATTATCAGTATTGGTGACATCTCTCTGCGTTGGAGCGCCACTTGCTATCAACATTGAGTCTGTTTTATCACCTTTTGGAGTAACCATTTTGTTTCTCATTGTTGCATTTCATCTGGCGGCATTTGTAGCTGGTTATTTTCTCACTGGAGTGGTCTTTCACAAGGCTCCTGATGTAAAAGCACTGCAAAGAACGCTATCCTATGAGACAGGTTTCTCTTCTATGTCCCTTGTGAGCAGTATAGAAGCTGAATAATTTCTCGATCCATCTGATTGTTTTTGTTATCGTTTCAGGAATGCAAAGCAGTCTTCTAGCCCTTGCACTTGCAAATAGATTCTTTCAAGATCCACTTGTTGGCGTGCCTCCAGCGATTTCCGTAAGTCAATACCTTGTTCCTCTGCATTGTTATCTTGCTGCAAGAAGCATATGTTTCTTGCTGACGTTTGTGACATGATTTTCCTCTTGCATAGAGTTGATGTTATTTTTATTGCTTCACCATGATGTTTTACTCATTTGTGGAGGCAGTTGTGGCAGGAAACAAACAGGTTATCCTTTTTTCTCACATTTCTTGGAGTTATCCTAATTTCTCTCACTTCCATCCATTGGCCAAGACGACTTACGGTTCTTTGATTGTTTGAGACATGCTTGCTTTAGTATCCTCTATTTATAATCATGATATATTTTAAAGTTATAAGACTCTAGTTCAACTTCCATAAAGTCTGCCATTTAAGCTTATAATTTTCTAAACCCTGTTGGATTTAGGCTCATTTTGTGCAGTTATAAACATGCTCATTCTTTGGTATGCAGACTGTGATGATGTCATTGATGGGATTCTCTCTTGTCATGGTTTGGACAAAAAAGAAAGATTAACACTTTAACGAGCGGAACTTTACTCACTTCGGACACTTGAGGATGAATGAAAGCATTTGGGAGGCACTACAGCATGCCAAACCGTTTCCAAACGTTTATACCACGTACGACAGATTTTTTTCCTTATTATGTTTAGTATTATTTTTTTAGGTGTGTTGCACTGCATTCTTAACATCTGATGAAAAGAAAGAGATGCCCTAATTAAAAAAAACACAGGGGAACTAATGCCCATATCTCTATGCAGAGCCAAGATTATATTGCTTCTTTGCTCATGCCTTTTTATAAGAGATAGAGAGTGCTCTTTTTTTTAGAAGGTTAATTTCAACACACAAACATCTCTATTGAAAAGATTATTGACTTTGTGAATCTGTTCATGTTTCTATTTATTATTTTTCTAATCTATTAATAACAGTAATCTTTTTTTTTTTTTCCTTTTTGGGAGGAAAATGACAAAATGTTGTTTGGCGTACATATATGCATGTACGTATATTAAAATGGATGATAGGAAACTTTTTTATTTTTACTGTATTTTCCTATAATCGCTACTGAAAACAAACGAATAACTATTCATCATTGAAAAAGAAAAGAAAACAAACAAATAATTACTTTATGGAAGTATTTTGTTTACGTTAATAATAAAACTTTTGAGATTAAGTTTTTATTAAACTATTTTGAGTTCAGTAATAGAGAAATTAATACAAATACATGATGGTCCAAAACAATTATAGCAAAGCTAATCTGAAAATTGACTAGAAGGCAAACTAAAACGACAGAGAGGGCATGTATTCTCCTTCTTTAGCCATCGTAGAATGCAATCTTCATGAAGCAGATGAGAGCAAGGCATCCGAATAAGTTTGGACCCAATTATCGTTTCTTCCATGCAAATTACACGTCATTTTCTTTGATTCATCGTGATCATCATGATCACTACTACCCTCGTATCTCAGCCTCTCCAACCCCTTTAATGCCGACTCATCAGCCGCCTGTAGCACCGGTCTAGACTCCAACAAACTCTGCTCAACTACCCGGTTGAATCAACTACCCGGTTGAACGCCTCTTGATCTACTTCATCATCATAAGCATCATGGCTATCAGCAAGACCATCAATAGTTGTTGGACGGCAAGCCAATCTTTCAAACTCCTCGTGTGGGACAGTCGAGATTTTTTCAATCCATATCTTCATCTCAGCCTGATTGCATCCGGATGCCACTGTATCACCAATGAGGCGTGCAGCGAGTTCTGATATCCTCGTTAGGACGTCGTCAAGGCCATTATGCAGGGGTGTTTCTTGTTCACAGTCTTGCTCTTTCCAGAACAGATTATCCACTTCATTCTCTCCATTATCATCGAGGGAGAGCGGGATTTCCAGGTGGATAACATGTCCTTCACAAACCCCTTTCGTTCTTCAACGGATCCTAGTAATCCGTCGAACTGCTGAGAGAATTCGTGGCGAGAAAAGTGTATTACGTTGATGTCATTGTCGGGGTTAGCGTCGGAGCAGATTCTTTGAGAAGCATGGATTGTGAAAGTAAAACTAGTGCTTGAAAGAGTTGGGTCCAAATCAACAATGCAGTCAATAGGCTCTTGTGCCTGGACGAATATGTTACTTTCTATAGGATGCAAGTCCAAAAGTATACTTTTACCAGACATTTTTTATTAATTATTATTCAATAATTTCAATCCCAGGAGATTAAAGAGGAAAAAACAAATGTAAGCCAAATTATTGGTAAGGTTTTAAGATGCTAGTTTAATAGTCGGTTGTTATATATATATATTATATGTAGTAGTTTATGAAGACGAAAACAACTATGACTGAAACTCCTAATTGCTCTCGATCTCTGACTCTTGTTAATTTGTTCGAATTTCATTGAAATATGTATATCTGTCTCTTTTTTTTTTCTTTTTTTTTTTGATTTGTTGTGTTAATTATTGTTCACGTTGAGTCAGAACAAGATCAAGATTAAAGATGCAGAGAGTTCTAGGTTTGTTCTAGCTATTATTATTATTATTATTATTATTATATGTTTTTCAAACTAATTTATATTTAATCCGGTTTTCTAAAGGTTAGAATGAGTTCACTGGATTCGGGTAAGCAACTCTCTTAATTTTTTTTTATCACATGTCAACCAAGGTATGTGATAATGGCTTTCGTATTTAATTAATTATGGCATATGTATCTGTGTCTGTGCATACATATATTTCAAATGGATGATAGAAAACTTTTTTTCTTTAATTTTCCTCTAATTAACCCTGCTTAAAACAAAGAAATAACTACGTAAAAAAAGAAAACAATCAAATCGTTACTTTATGCGAATAATTTGTTTCCAAGATTAGTTTTCCTCTTTTTTAATTAAAAGGATATTTCAAAGATTAGGCTAATAATAAAACTTTTGAGTGTTAATAATAACAAATTTTAATAAAAACGTCAGGAAGTTCAAAACATAAATAATAACAAAGCTAATCTGAATATTAATATAGGCACTAAATATAATTACTCAAAGGCAAAGCAAAACGACAGAGAGGACATGCATTAAAAAAAGGTTTAAAAATAAAACATATAATTAAAAAAAGATAATTCTACTGTTATTAAATTAAATTTATACCCGTGGAAAAAGAAAATCCTGGCCACAGTGAGGGATTATGAAAGAAAATTTTAAAAAAGGTTGAAATATATTATTAGCAATTATTTCTTGCTTTTATTTTATTTTCTTTGTGTGCAATTTTTTTTTCCGAAGGACAAAAACTGTTATTGAAAAGACTCAAAAAACGTCCATGCAAATTCGAGACTTTGATTGAAAAATCAAACGAAATATATATAACTATATATAACTATATATATATATATATATAAATACACACACTTCTAGTGTGCATATCTATCTTCGTGGTAAAATAATAAAAATATAAAAATTATATTTTAAATATGGTCTATACTATCTAGTAGGCATCTCGAAACGACAACTGGGGCACGTATGAGTCCTCTTTAGCCATTCGAGAATGCAATCCCCATGAAATAGATGACAGCAAGGCATGCGGGTGAGGTGGGACCCCATCACAACTTCTTCCATGCAAATCATGCACGATTGATCATCACCGACGAGATTAAGATCATACGTCTGTCTTCTCTAACGCCTCCACCGAGGGTCCCGCTGCCGGTTTCGGAAAACTTTCTTCCGTTAATATCGACGGTTCGATCGAGTGCAGCTGCTGATCATCGTCCTCCATTACTTCCCAGTCTATGGACCAATTATTATTCCTCAAATCATTGATCGAACTCGCAACATTGTGATCGTTGATTTTCATCACCAAGTTGTTATTTTCTCTGGAAATCTGAATATTATTATTCTCCAAAGATGTCCGCAAACGTGCCTCAAGAATCTCGACCAGACGATCATCATAATTGAACATTGGCATGAAGAGAGAGACAGGGCATAAATACAAATAGGAAAGGAAATCAATGAGAGGGTTAGAGAGAGGACTTTTTTGCTTGTTATTTTGAGAGTTAAAGAGCCGAATATTAAAGCTATTTTTTTCTAGCTTAATGTAACATGTCCGACCTATACACACACACACACACACACAAAAGGGAGGCAGTGGCCTATCACAAGCAAATTAGAGTAGTTGACTTGTATTTGAGTTATATATATATATATATATTCTTATATTTTCAAGTTAAGTGAGACTAATTCTTTTTAATTTTTATAATTATGTAATAAAAATTCAAATAAAAAAGATTGAACGAGACTAATTCAAATTCAAAAAGGACATAAACAAAAAAAAACCTCAAGGTTTAAAAGCCATGGTGTGGGATTGATATATATATATATATATATTGTTGTTGTCGTTAGATTTCGTTCTAGTTTCTTAACGTAAGGTTTTAGACAAAGAACCTTTTTTTTTTAAAGGACATATAACTTTTTTTTTTACTCATACTGTCATACATGTAAATAATCTTAATTTAAAAAATTGAAAAAAAGATAATTAACAAATTTAGTGAGATATCAAAATTTAATTGGAGATACAACCTATAAGATACGAATATGGACGACAAATGTTGACTTATTCTAAAATAAAAATATATTTAATCTTATTATCTTTAAAAAATAACTTATAATTAATTTTGACGATAAAATAGTAGTTGTTTACATATATTCTATACTATCCTATCATACGAACCATATTTATTTTTTAAATAAAATACATTCATGTTTATTATTATGAGGCATAATGCAAAGTTAGTTATTTAAGTATACCCATAAATAAAATAATCACATTAAAGCATGTTTTCATTTAGTCTTAAAGCATGATTAAAGATTAAATTACCGGAAATTTTGGTCAAATGATGTGTTCCATTCGACTAACCAAAGAGAATAATTATGTTTCACAGAAATTGCATAGAATAACAATATCAAAACTTATAGTAGCACATAGCTTAAAATAACATGTTTATTTTAAAAAATATTCTTGGTCAACGAGATTCCTCAGAAGATTCTTCACTCTTCACTCCCTTCATATTCTTGGTCTGCATCTTCATCTTCGTGCTTGTCATCCGAACTGATGAGCAATGGTTCTTTAAGACAGTTCTCAAGCATATCACGTGTTAGAGTATGGTGATCTAAGTTTTGGCTCAACCTAAAAAGGTCGGGTACGATAATTATAGTGAAAGAATAAATATGAGATTTTTCATGTATGGACCTCTGTGTTTTGGGCCGTTTAGTTTATGTTTTAGTTACATCATATGTTAGGATTTTGTTTATGCCTATATATTTGATGTATTACGTTAGGGTTTGTGATTTATTGATTTTGTTTTATAATCTTTTTCGAGTTTAGTGATTTTTTTTTCTCTGTCTGTGATTTTTTCTCGTCTTAGGTTTGCACGTAAATCTGTGTATGTTCTTGTTATTTATTTCTATAGCACTATTTTCATAACATTATGTTGTACTGTTTCTGTCATGCAGTGAGTTCAATTCCAATTTAGCCGTTTATGAACAAACTCTCATTACAAACACACAATATGGGATTTGACAAAAAAACTTTTCTATTCAGTGAGGGAAGTCATTGTACCAGTATTAGATGCCTGTGTTATGGGACTTTCCACAGTTTCATGAGCAGGTTCTCTGAACGAGATGCATAACCATATTAAATAGATAAGCCATGCAGCAGCCATAACCCATCCAGGCAAAATATCTTGATTGAATGTAAGCTTATATATCATAAAATTAGTTTGAAGTAAACCAGCAAGGGCTGGACCACAAGCCATTCCAAGCCATTCCAAGTGTACTGGCACCAACAAAACCTGCCGATGCCTGCATGCGGATTTTCAGTAGCAAACAATCACTGATATACCGCCGGTTAACTGCTCGAGCAGAACCAAATCTGCAAGTGAGAAAGTCCAAAATTTTATCTTTTTTTTTTTTTTTTTGTAATGAGGTAATCATCTTGCTATAGAAAGAGCTTAAAGTACTTGCATAGATTAACCTGGCTTGAAGTCAAATTCTTTTTTCTCAATAATGGGCCATAATATGTATCATATAATAAATACTCTATATGAAATGAAATTTTCTCGATTATTATAGTTGAATGAATCCAAATAAAATAAATCTGAAGAAGATGACCACCAATAGCCAAATCAGAGTTTAAGCAGCTTCAGAGCTTAAATGATACTGCACTTCCTAACAATCACCTTGATCAATTTATTGGCACTTTTTTACAATCTTACACATAAACATAAAGGAGGAAGTGAAAGAGGACAGAGAAGATCACTTACCCACAGAAGAGACGACCAATCAAAAGAATCCATATTGAATTAAGATCGTACGCCAATGCATACATAGCGTTTCCCACAAACAGAACAATACTGCTGAATACAAGAGGTTTGAAATATGATCTGTTTGACCATGCACTAAAACATACTGAAGAAAACACCTTCGCAACAGCCATAGCTCCAATCACAACACCACAAACTGTTGCTGCAGCTCCGAGGCTCGTGGAGTAGTCGTCTGCTGTAGGGACAATAATGATTGCATTCACCATGTAGAGAAATGTGTTTGCCGGGTTCAAGAGAAGCGACATAAAATGGTATCTCTGACCATCAACATGTTCGTCGATAGGAGTAGGCAGCTGTGAATATGGATGATTTGCACGAGTTTTGACATAATATTCAATGAATGTATAACCAAAGCGTTTATCAAACTTCTTCAGTATCTTACGGAGACCAATAGCATTCATCTCAACAAAATAGAGAAGCTTCAAAAGGTCTTGCCTTCCTGCTCTATAAGCTTCTCGTAGTTCAGATATTTGAGATACATCGAGCTAGTTCTGTAGTGCACTATGCCTTTCTCCAAGCTTAGCTATTCTGCTTTCTAGTATTATCCCTTGTTGTTCCAACAAGGGATAATCCTTTATAGGACAATCTTCTCAATCTCAGATCGTAGTAATGGGCAGAAAAAATCAGACATACTTTGTATTGCGCTTTAGGGACTTTAAAACAAAAGCAGAAAGAACCAAATTAATACAAGCATTTCCCTAATCCTAATCTTCCAGTATATTTGTCATACAAGCATATTAAATAGAAGCAACAAACATGATAATTCCTACGTATATGTGTCTATGTATTTTGTTAGAGTATGGTGACATGTATTCTATTTTCACACATTTAAAGCATTGGCCAGCTCGTCCATGGTGCTCGTGAATACACCATGCGCTTCCACATTTAGGACCAAATTCAAATAGAAGACAAAGCCATATGAACTTAAATGATTGATCAAAAGAACTAAATGATTGTTAACGAAAACACAGAGCACATAACTAAATGATTGATCAAAAGAACTAAAGCTACAAATGGTACAATTCTTTGAGCATTAAGAAAATTTAAATAAAAAGAGTCCGCACTACTAAAATAAATAAAACAACAAAAATTTATCCCAAGAATGGCTATAAAAATAGTTATTAAATGAAACGGTCATAAATGTGCACTTATTCTTTTTTTAAGAATAAATATGCACTTATTCACATTTGAAAGAAAGAAAGTTTTGAATTTTTTTGAATTTTATTTTGCCTTTCACTTATATTATTCACGTTTCAAACTTTGTTTCCTCTTTATTTATCTCTATTATTATTATTATTGTTGTTGTTATTGTTATTATTGTTGTTGTTGAATTTTTTTGAATTTTCTTTTGCTTTCACTTATATTATTCACGTTTCAAACTTTATGTCCTCTTTATTTATCCCTTCATTATTGTTATTGTTATTGTCATTACTACTACTACTTTTACTATTATTATTTTTGTTATTATTATCATTATTATTATTTCTATTATTATTATTATTTGTAACCAGAAATTTGTTCTTTTAATGTAATCCTTCGACGAAAAGGAAACAAGAAAAAAAAATCTTTAATTAATCCTGCATCCTTTCGAAAAAAGAATTAGAGCCCTGCAAGCTGAAACTAATTGAAATTGCTAGAGGAGAGCTATGCGCGTTAATGTCCCTAGCTTATTTCTTTTCATATCCAATCCATCTAATAAACTGCACAGTGTTATATGACATGGACCAATGTGAATTTATTTTGACTCGTGCTCTTAGAAATTTAGTATCTAACAAGTTAATGGAGTATGTATTTTTGACATTGGAGCATACTAATTAGATATATGCTAATGTTATATGTATACATGGGGGTGGAAGCGAGGAAAGCAAACATATAAGGGTTTTTTACGCATTTACCCTGCTATATGTCTCTTTTTTTGCAATGCAGTTCTTAAAATCCAAATATTTTGTAGGCATTATCGAGAACAACGTGTAAATGACTTTTTCATGGACGTTCAAAAAACAAATTAATTTGAAGAAAAAATATAATTAATTAACTGGTAATCAAGAACATATCATAATATTTGTTTATCTGCATTAAAGTGCTTAAACTTTATAATTTACATAAAATAGCTAGAGTCTAGGCGAGATTCTACACACACAGATATATATATATATATATATATAAATAATTCTACATGGACTAATAATTTTGACGAATAAACATTACCTAAAACTAATTATAAATCCTTTAGTTAATGTACCAAGGTGGAGTTTGTAAACAAATTATCCATATATATCATTGATCAGTTGGCAAGCTAAAACGACATAATGGGCAAGTATGGTTCTTCTCCAACCACTTGAGAATGCAATTGCCATGAAACATATGAGAGCAAGGCATGCAAATCATGGGGGACCCACTCTTCACCTCTTCCGTGCAGATGGAACACATTGTCCTTGATTGATCAGAACTCGATCCGAGGTATACCCAACTCCTCAACGCCTCCACCGCCGACTTAGCAGCCGGCTTCCATCCGAACTCCGTCCGGTTATCGTCAAAAATGGCTGCCGGCATCATATTTTCATATCCCTCGGTGGCCTCCAAGTCTTGTCTAGCCCAAACCATCACCTCATATTCTCGGCGAGGGATGATCATTCGCCTTTCGATCGTGACTACCATGCGGATCCTCTTGCGTCCCGTTAACGCCGCCGAGCCGAGCATTAGGCGGCCGAGCTCCAAAACCCTAGCCACCATGTCACAGACGCAGTTCAACGGCAGGGCGAGTACTCCGCCGTTGCGCCGCCAATCCTTCCAAAAGAGATTGTTCTCCCACTGGAACGGGATTTCGATGCTCGATAGCATCTCAAGTACGGCAATTTTCGAGTCCGACGGAGACCATAAACGGTGAATCGGGTACTCGAAATCTTGCATTGTGTCATGATAAATGAATCTGTTTCTCGATGTTCTTATGGTCCCTCTAGGATAGTAATTTTGTAAGACGTGGAAAACAATGGAGAACATTGGCATGGAAAGTGATTGATCGTCTGGGACATGGTTATCCTCTGCGTGAACGTAAGTGTGATCATAGTCGTTGAGTTCGGGGTCAGATCTTATGTTAGAAATCATGATTAATATGTTTGGGAATGAGATCAGAGAAAGAGAGAATGAGACTAATAAGTATGATTAGCTACTATAAGACTATATATAGTTTCAAATTAAGTTGGACTTGGACTTGGACTTTGACTTTGCCTTGTATTTTAAATTAATTTTGAGATTAATCCTTAATTAATACCTTCTTCAGAGCTTAGATAAGGATAAGGAAAAGCTATGACTTCCGGACACAAAGACACTAACTAATTAGCTGTAATTTTAACAAGTGTGCAAATGAACAAAAACAAAAGAAAATATTTATTCTTTAAATTTCATCGGAATACTACAAATAATACTGAATTTTGATTAAGAAAACTCCTATATTCTGATAAGATATACTAAAAACGCGGGGAGAACAACCTTCAGTTCAGTCAATTTTATTTTTTATTTTCAAAAAGAAAAAAATAACTTTCCCTTTATGAGATTGTATATAAGACTATCCAACAAATCAGTATATGTTGTAGGATTTTAATGGAGGTTCACATAATAAAAAAAAAAAAAAAAACTATGTTAATTTGTTTGCATACATTTTTCCAATAAAGCTAACGAGTGTTGTAATTTCTTCATCGATAAATGCGTAAATTACATGTCTAAATACATGTAGTTTATCGCTTTCCTTTTTTTTTTTTCTTCCAAACGTGAATATGTAGAAGGAGTTAATTTTATTTATTCACATAGAAGCGTACGTATTAACATTAACCACATCAATAAGTAAGAAGTACCAGTGTTGCTAACATAACCTTTGTGTACTTAATACACTTGGCAAGCCAAATCTCTCAAGTTCAAAATTAAAAAAATAAATAAATAAAGAGAAGAAGTGGAAATTCATACTCCACTATATGACTAGAAATACTGGCCAGGACAACCCTAGGTAACTTATTTTTTACTCTTAAAATAAAAAGTAAGAAAGTGATTTGTTCGAAACTGCTTTATTTGGATAAAATCACCCAAAAATAAGTGACAATTTAATTTTCAACAAAAAAATTTAAAAATAATTATAGTCCAAGTATTCTAGCGCATCTATATAAAGATTATAGGTGCTTAATATTTTATGATGGCTAGAAAAGACTAAAGAGAAAAAACTAAAAAGTGACTATTCTTTCACACCACTCTTGGAGTTTTATAATTCTACAATCTGTACGCATTGTAGTTCCATAAATTTTACAAAAAGATAAGTACGTTGATCCAACTTTATTACATAACAAACCGACGTTGGTGCAAACCTAGTTAGGATTTCTCCGTGAATCAATATTACTTTTAAAAATCAAGGTCTAGGTCTAATTGCATATTAAAAAATAACAGCAATTATAATAAATCTTAGATATTATAAAGTGATTGTTGTAACATCTCCTAACTAGCTTATTTTTCAATAAACTTAGTTAGAAAATGTCACGTCATTATGCATTTTAATAATCTCTTACAATCGAAAAGAAAATATAAAGAAACATAGGCAGTCGTTAGATTGCAAACTAAAAAAGAACTAATACATACAATCACTTTTAAACAAAAGAATTTTTAGTGAAACCTATTAAAAAGACCAAAAACATGAAGTATTTCCTTACAACCCTTTTAGCTTAGTATATACATGGACTTCATATCATCAGTTTCCAAAAGAGATTCAATCTACCTTTATGCCACTTCAACCTTATTATCATTATCACCGTGTCATAAAAATTGTATGAGCTAAAAGCCCAACAAGTAGAACATAAATAAGAATCAAATGGATCAAATTATGATTACTATTTAATATCTATTTCTACAACTTAAAAAATATATAAATAAATAAAACCATAAAATACAACATATATTCGATTATAGAATCTTTTATCAATCAATTCCTTTCCTTTCAAGTTTGGCCAATTAAACACATTAATTATTGTCAAAAGACCCCATCGTTAGTTTCAGTCATGTCCCACTCGGGACCCATCCGTAGGTATCATTCAATCCCATTGACACTATAATATGTACTTACTCATCTCTAAAAAAACACACGTCACATTTACATTTAACAAATCTTAAAAACAATAAATATAGTTCATGAAATCTTTCAACACATAATGCTTTACTATCACTTTTCAAACTTTGTATACTTTTCAAGAACAACGTAGGCTATACATACTTTTTCCTTATAGAACATAACTATATGCAAAATAAGAATACATATATCATATACTTTGAATTTTTATGACAGTAAGTAGAATTCCTACTTTCTCTTTTGAAAGTTGAACTATTGCAGATGATTTGAGTCCACCATTCCGAGAAGGTCCCGTTGTACTTGTCCTAACATCTTTTTTTTAAACTATTTTACATTTTTAGTTTCCACTCAAAAAGTCTAGTTTGGTATAAATTCTAAGTGTGTAACTACTAAAGAAAAACATGTTCACAAAATCACCTAAATAATCAAAAATTGTCACAAAATATCAATATACACATTATAGCACCATAATAAAAGGTTTTGAATATTTAAAATCCTTGTAAAATAGATTTTAACACAACCAAAGCTATTTCATAATGGTTGTCTATTAAATATTCAGGCAGCAAGACCCTAATTTTGAAAATTCACTAAAATTTCATTTTAAAGCAACTATAGCCGAAATTTTGTAGAATTCAAGGTTAGTATCTCCACAATAACTCTACAATATTTTAGCTTCAAATTCAGACTGCTGCAACTAAATTTCAGAAACTTTAATTAAGCATTTTCACAAAACATCTTGTATGCAGCTGAAAAATATGTATAAAAACCGCGAAAACTTCATTTCAATATACTCTTGATTAAAATTAAACGTTCCTATATCATAAAACTACCAACAAAACTAGTTCATAACATAAATTTCTTCGTTCCTCTCAAAAATCATTAAAACACCCATTTTCAAGGGCATAATCGTGTCTCAAAATTTACCAAGCAAAAATATAACTAAAAACACCACACTTCTAGCTTCAAACAAGTTTAAAGTTCACTAAAAACATCAATTTAAACTTGCCTTATGTATGCTATAGGATTTGGAGTCTAAAATTGTTGAAAAACTTCACTTTTGGTTTAAAATAGCTTGTAAAAAATATGGGTTTTTGAGGGGATCCGAGAATGGGGTTTAAAAGATGACTTGTTCTTACACTTTTTTATGATTTTAGGTAGCGAAAAGAGCTTTATCCCCTCTGGTATTTTGGTTGTACAGAGTTTAGACAAACTATGCTCAAGAAGATGAATTTTTTTTAAGTGGCCTAGTGTGCGAAGGGTGAGGTAAAAGAAAAGAGTGAAAAATCTGACCAAATTAGATTTTTGACAACTATATAACAAGTATTGGCATCCTTTAATGACAGCAATAAATCAATTTTCTTTCAATTATAAAAGCTCCTCAGAAAACAATATTTACACTAAAGCCACAAAAACATATTTTCATTACAAATAAGTCCATAGAAAATGTTATAATACCCCTCCATAGTGCAATCTAACACTTTAAAATACCTATAGTTATACACAAAATATTATTTGGACCAAACACAACAATAGGCTTCTTTTTCTGCAACTATTAACTCTTTCTTGCACAGTTACTTAGAACTGCATCGTTAAAGAATTTCAATAGCATATTTGCGGTAACTATTCATTTTTTGCAAATCTGATCACAGAAGAAAAACTTTCCAAATTTGCTTCAGCATTTTCACACAGATTAGTTACCAACATGACATGCAACATGAAAAACTTAATTTCCATAAATAAACCAATCTGTCCAGAGAGAATCATTGACCTGCACACTTAAGAAAAGTTATCAAAAATCTCCAGATGGACAACTCGGTCATATACAAATTTTTCAAGATAAATCCAAATATTCTAATTAAAAACTTGATAATAAGATGCCAACAAAACTCATAAAAATAAAATTCCTAACAGTTTATTATCTGAACCATAACAGAAAAATAGGGCTTTTATTTTCCTTTTCCGTTATTTAAAAATTAAAACGAAAAGTACCGGGCGAGCGTGATTCATTTGCACATAATATTTCAGACACTATTACCTACTACGTATAAATGACTGTTTCATAGACGTTCAAAGAACAAATTAATTTGAAGATAATATATTGTTTAATTAACATATAATCAAGAACAGATCATTCGATCTTCCTACCACGTATAAATGACTGTTTCATTGACATTCAAAGAACAAATTAATTTGAAGACAAGATATTATTTAATTAATATATAATCAAGAACAGATCATAATATTCGTGTATTTAAATTAAAGTGTTTAAACTTGTAGTACTTCACATAAAATAATAGCAAGAGCACTTCAATTAATGTACCAAAGATGGCAGGTATGATTCTTCTTCAACCACTCAAGAATGCAATTGCCATGAAACATATATGAGATCATAATAGTTGTCCAGCGCATTCTTGTTGTGACAGATGAGATAATATAACAAAAATGCACACCAATAGCCCAAAAAGAAAGCTAAGATTTCTTTGATTTGTGTCAAATCAATTCAGGTGAACAGCATAAAATCTTTTAAAAAATGACTCACATAACAATTAATAAAGTCCAAATTCAAGTAAGTCAATTTTGTAAAAATTTTCATAAGAAGATTTGTCTTCTAAAGAAAAGAAAACTTGAAAACTAAGAAAATTGTTACCAGGGTGTCAAAACTATAGTTTCCTAAAATAAATTACTCAAAATTTGTTGATTGAATTTGGGAATTGGATGGAATAATGGCTCATGGCAATTGGTGCACCAGGTTGTTCTGAAAAGAGAGAATACCATTAAGATATGTGTGGTTGCTTTTGATCCTACAGATGGTGATGTTATTTACATTAAAGAAGACTAGCAGCTATTATAATGATATATTTTTCAATATTGTTATAATTATCTTTTTTTTCCTAATCAACATTTTTTGGTCTATATATTTGTTAATTATAATTGTATAGTATATTAATTATGTTTTTAGTATGTCAATGTTTTAAATGAATGCAGTTATGTTGCCAGTATGGTGTGGGACATGTGGGATACATTAATGCATGTGTTTGTGACATACACTATATCATTAAAAGTTTATTCCATTTGAAAAAAAAATGTTTATATAATAAATTAAAATCAATATCGTTATTAAGGCATACAACGAATATTGACAAACTTCTAGTGCTTTTACGTAGACTTTACTTTTCATCCTTTTGTAAGTTGTCAGGTTTTTTTATTTTTTATTTTTTATTTTTGGTCGTCGTAGTATTTTTTTTTTTTCCTCTGATGTCGTCTTGGTGCCGGGTGGTTTTTGTTGTTTTGCTAATATTGTGTCGTTTATATGTTTACCTCATTATCGTGGAATTGTGTGTCGTAGAATTAAATAAATAGGAGCAGTCGGGGTTTGTTGGCTGCTGCGTTGATATCATTTCATAAATCCAACCTTGCATTGATTGGTTTGATGTAGTTTATTTTTGTGTTTGTTGTCGTTTCCCACGAAAGTTGTTATTTTATAACTTCTTTAATGAAGAATATGTCGTTTTTATGTGTTGACACTGTTTTGGGATAGATTTAGTAGCAAGTGTTGTACTTGGTGTTTTTGTCGTTATTGTAGTTTTAAGAGATTTGGCCTTTGGTTGTTTTTTTTTTTTTTTTTTGGTAAGATCTTTTAAAAGGATTTTTCGGGGTAATACTTTGGGTGTATTATTGCTTATATATCATCTGGTCATAATTTTTTTCCAAATATAAAAAGATAGAATGTATTGCCGTCTTCCACATAAGTTGTCGTTTTTGGTATTCAGCAAAAACAAATTGTCGTTTGTAGAGATGATCGAACCTTTTTTTTTTTTGGTTGAATTTGGAAGTTCTTTAACACTGCTTTGAAACTACAACTCTCAGTCATTGGAAGCTTCACAAAATAAACGTTTGTTAAATGTAGGGGGCAAAAAAAAAAGAAAAAGAGCACATGTGGATAACGGCGCCACATTAAACCCTTCTGATCGTCAATTTCTCCGCCGGATCCGACCGGCCAAATTTCTGCGCATTACACACCGTGCGCATCAACAGAGAGAGTTGGGTTTGTTCTGCTATCTTGCGCCGGACACAAGCCCTGATACTCGGGTGGAGTGAAGTCGGATGCCATTGGAGGAGGATAAAGAGGAGTTTTAGAAGCTCGAAGGGGGGAGAGCCATGGGGGATCTTTATGAATGGCTCGTCTCCTTCTTCATCCTCATTGCTTTACTCGTCCTCATCGTTTATCAGGTCAATCCCTGAAACCCCTCTTTATCTTTTCTTTTCATCTATGTCCTCTTAAAGTTTCTTCTTTTCGTTTTCTTTTGGGGGAATGGGACGATTTTCTATATTGGGTATGCTGTAACTTAACATTTTTTTGACTTTAGTATCATGATTTCCAAGGAGGGTAGGGAAAGTTCTGGTCTTGATCAAGGATATTTTGTTTATCAACTATTTGAAGTCTTTACTTTTGTTCTCAAAAAGGGGAAAACAAGAAAATGGACTAACTTTGTAGACCAAGAAGGGTTCTTTGTGGTCTCTATGGTGCTTGAAATGAAAAGGGTTGGTCTCAACTTTCAATCTTTTGTCTTTTAGAATGAGAAATTTGCCATCTTATTGGGAAAAGTTTTTGGCGACTAGGTTTAGAGGCACAATCTCATTAAATTTATGTTCCTTTTCTTTTTTTCATCTCTGGGATTTTAATTTAAGAGACTTGGACAAGTTTATTAATCTTGTGTTTAATGTATTTCAAATTATGTTTACTCAATTTTTTCACTTGTAAAGTTAAGATTTTTTATTTTCTTTCTTTCTTTAAATTCCCAATCCTACCTCAAATTCTGCACTACAATTTAATTGCTTTAGTCAAGCATGTCTAGAATTGTACCTTTTTTTTTTCTTCCTTCTTCTCCAGATTCTTACAGCCGTCGCTTTTGCTGTGGTTGTCAATCTTTTTTGTTGAGTTTTTGGTTTTAGTTGCCGCCCATCTGTTTTTCCTTGTTTGAAGCATGAGGTATGGTATGGAAGAGAAAACATAAGTCATAAGCATTGAGGACAGTTATCATTAATTTCATTTGAAATTTTAGGGACTAGATGTGTCTGTGTAGAAGAACTTGACTTAAGTTACTTGAGATTTCTGGTCTTTGCCCGAGTTTAGTAGGTTTGAACATGGTTGTTTTGGATGGAATTGAGACCCAAATAACTTAATGATGTAACTTACAATGTTCCAAACTTGCATTGCAAAGCTCTCAGCCTCAAAAGATTTTCTCTTTGCATTGAGAAGTGGTAAATATTATGCATTAAGCAACCGTGAGATGTTAAATAAGCTGGCATCAAAAGCTTTTAAATGTAACACAGGAATTTTTTTTGCAGCTCATGTGCCTGGCTGATTTGGAATTTGACTATATCAACCCTTACGACTCTTCTGTCCGGATAAATAAAGTGATTTTGCCAGAGTACATTACACAAGGCGTCTTGTGTCTCCTTTTCCTCCTAACAGGGCATTGGTTTATGTCGTTTTTGTGCATTCCGTACCTGTATTACAATGTGAGACTGTAAGTTTTCTTTAATCCCATATTCTGCATTGCTGCTATGCCCTTGGGGTAGTGTCTTGATGTTAAGAAGCTAACCGCTCAGTGTTTATATTTTGCTAAAAGTGTTTCCTTTTTTGTTGTTCTGATTAGTTACATGCAGAAGCAGCACCTAGTAGATGTGACCGAGATATTCAACCTGCTCCATAGAGAGAAGAAGCAACGTTTATTCAAACTCTTCTATCTCGTCTTCCTCCTGTTTCTTTGCATATTTTGGTATGTCAACAATACATGACTAAGGCCTTGTTTGGTGGGAAGGAAAAGTGGAAGGAGTGATAGGGGTGGGACTTGGGAGGATTAGAGGATAGGTTTTAAGACTTAAGATTTTTGGTAGGAGGGATCGTTGGAGACAATGTATTGGCTAGTGATTCAAAATCTTCCATAGGACTTAATTTCGGTCTTTCTTAAGTTAGAAGGATTGAATAAGGAAATTCATGCCGAACACAATAACCGAGAGGTTCTTTGTTTTTCTTCGTCTTGTTTTCTTTTCCTCTTACCAAACACGGCCTAAGAGTAGGCTGATTGCTTTTGTAAAAACTGTATTTCCCATGGTGACTTGAGTGATACTAACTATCTATTCTTTTATGATTGTGTTGCAGGATGATCCTAACAGCATTAGAAGATCATGAGTAAAGGGGACAATTGGTTTAATTATCTAAATTATTTGCCTTGTGCATGGGGTAGCTACATAATAAATTGCTACCCTTTTTCCACCAAATGCTCCTTTGAAATTTGATGTAGTTTGTGCATTGAAATTGTAAGGTGTGAAATTTGTGGCATTTTGCAAGCTTTTTGTGGTAGCCGCAGGTGCTAGGGTGGGAGCTTCTAGATTGTGTGATTCCTTAGATCATAATGTTGTGGGATAATTTTGTTGAAATTGATTGAAAGAACAAACATGCTTGTTTTGTTCAAGGAAAAGGGGAGATTTTTTTTTTTTTTTTTGAATTATGAATTTTTATTTTATTAGTAATAGAGGCACGTTTCTCAAATCTGGTAAATGTTAACTTTAACAATTACATTTATGAATTTTATTTTCTTTATCTAGCTTGGTCGATATTAGTCAAATGTTGCAGAAATTTTGAGTTTTTATATGAACATGTTTATGATTTTTTGCAAACTAAAACTATATACGCGTACAAAAGGGAATGGGCGCGGTAAAGAATGGGCAATAAGGAATATTAATAGTATTTTTTTCTCGAGGGGAAAATATATTTAATGTTGGTATATCTAACAAAATAAACTACATGACAACGATTAGAAGAATTTTAAAAAGAAAAAAGAAAGACAAGAGGGAGAAAAAAATTTGTTTGCACTTAACAGTAACTTTCTAATTAGAAGAATTTTTTTAAAAAAGAAAAAAAGAGAGAATTGGTTTGTACAAAGCAACAACTTTCTCATTATTTAAAAAATATTTTAAAAATTAATAATACATAATCAAATTATTGCTATAAAATTAAAATTTCAACACAATATTCAAAGTATTTTAAAATTTTTTTTAAGTGCACAATAATTATTTTAATAATACTATATTTTGTATTAAATAATTGCATAGTAATAATATAAATAATTTCATTTTAGGACATATATAGAATTATAAACTGAAATTATAATTTAATTCAATAAAATAATTGGACAATTGTCTCATTAACCTTTTTTTTTTTTAAGAATTTCTTAATAAGGTAAGGAATTTTAGTAAATTTTACCTTAAGAATAAAAAATCTGTAAATTTTATGAATTGCGATAACTTCATGCTAATTTATTGATTTCTGCTACAATTGTATTTAAAACCTTTAGATATGCATTTTGATTTAATTTTAATCAAATTCAATTTTTGAAAAATGCACTGTCTATAAATACCTTTATTGTAAAAAAGCTTCTATACATTTGAATTACATCAATTAGAAAATTCTCCCTAAACTTCTGAAATTACGCCATTTATATCTCGATTAAAAAAAAAGTACACTGTTATTCTTTTTTTTAAAAAAAGAAAACCTTATAAACAACGAAAATAAAAAAGAAATAAAAAAGGGGGAAATTACGTAAGGGGTGGGAAAAGGGCGTGCGGAAGAGCTTTGACCGTCAGTTTAAGACAACAGAGAGATCGCCAATTGGTTTCTGCAGGTATACCTCTTCTCTTTCTTTTCTTTATATTCACTCATCAATTTAAACTCTTTTACGATTTTCTTTTCGTTTTCGAACCATCATTTATTATTATTATTATTATTGTTATTGTTTGTTTTAAAGATTTTGATGCATTGATTTCTGGGTTCATTTAGAACTTATAAACGGTGGTATAGCCAAAACGAATTCAACCATTTTTTTTTAAAAATTTTTTGTTTTTCTAGCTTTGTATCGTTTGCTGTATTTCAAATTGTAAATCTTTAATGATGTAGATTAGTTTTAGACATCAAGACAACATAGTACCTGTTCTATCGCAGTTCTTCTCTTCTTCTATACAGATTACAAACAACTGCTTCTTCTGCTATGAATCCTTGAAGGACTAAGATTACGTGATTCTCAAAAACCTCACCTTTTTTTCACATAGCTTTCTTAATTTCCCAACCTAAATGCTGGTCCAGAAAATCAAATTCTTTCTTGGTAATAAGAATTCTCTCACGCTTGATCAGCTAAAACAAGTTCACTCACTAATCATTACAAATGATTTTTGCCAACTTGAGAGATTTTTTTTACGTCAAATTTTCCTCTCAACTAGTGCGAATTCCAGGACTATTGCCCAATACATCCAACGAATCCTTTTCCACATGCAAAACCCAGATTCCCTTTCGTGGGGTTTCGCCGTTCGGTTTTTCGCCACGAACGGGCAATTCAAAACCGCATTTTCCCTTTATGTTCACTTGCAGAGACTAGGACTCTGTCCCAGCTCATTTGCGTTTTCCTCTTCACTGAAGGCTTGTGCGAAGATCGGCCATAACTTGGGTGGTTTTTCGGTTCATGCCCAGGTTTATAAATATGGTTTTTGTGGCTCAGTTTTTGTACAGACAGCCCTTCTGGATTTCTATTCGAAATTGGGTGATGTGAAGACTGCACAGAAGGTGTTCGATGCAATGCCTGAGAGGAACGTGGTTTCGTGGAACTCAATTTTATCGGGGTATTTGGGTTCTGGGGATTTGCAAGCGGCTAAGAGGGTGTTTGATGAGATTCCGAGGAAGGATGTCGTTTCATGGAATTCTATGATAACAGGGTATGCAAAAACAGGAAATATGGATGAGGCAATTGTTTTGTTTGAACTAATGCCTCAAAGAAACTTGGCCTCTTGGAATGCGGTCATAAGCGGATATGTGATTTGTGGGAATATGGGATCAGCAAGAAGAGTTTTTGATGCAATGCCTATGCGAAATAATGTCTCTTGGATTATGATGATTTCTGGGTATTCAAAATGTGGAGATGTTTTCTCTGCTCGTCTGCTTTTCGACCAGATGAATGATAAAGAAACACTTGTGTATAACGCGATGATAGCTTGCTATGAAAAAAATGACCAACCAAAAGAGGCTATTGAGCTGTTCAATCAGATGCTTACACCGAGTTTTGATGTTCAGCCAGATGAGATAACCTTGACTAGTGTTATATCTGCTTGTTCACAACTTGGGTATATGGATTTCGGTCTCTGGATTGAGTCATACATGAAGAAGCATGGAATGCAAGTGGATAATCACTTGGCAAATGCTTTCATCGACTTGTACGCAAAGTCAGGAAACATTGACAAGGCGCTTAAACTATTTCACGGCTTGGAAAGGAAGGATTTAGTTTCTTATTCTGCAATGATTTCTGGATGTGGCGTAAATGGTAAGGCATTTGATGCAATCAAATTGTTTGAAGAGATGTTAAATGCCGGTATTTGCCCGAATCTTGTGACCTACAAGGGTCTACTAACTGCCTATAACCATGCCGGTCTAGTTGAAGAAGGGTATAAGTGTTTTAACTCCATGAAGGACCAAGGGTTAATGCCTTTAGCAGATCATTATGGAATCATGGTTGATCTTTTAGGCAGGGCAGGAAGATTGGAAGAAGCACACAAGTTGATTAAGAGCATGCCAATGCAGGCCCATGCCGGTGTTTGGGGCGCTTTGCTTCTTGCTTGTCGGATTCATAATAATGTTGACCTCGGGGAGATTGCTGCTAGGAATTGCTTTGATTTGCAGCCTGAAAAGACTGGTTATAGTTCTCTCCTTGCTAACATCTACGCCTCCGTTGAGAGGTGGGATGACGCGGGGAGCTTGAAAAGCACGGTAGAGGAGAAGGGACTTGCCAAGATACCTGGATGTAGCTGGATGGAATCAGTCTGAAGTTTTTACGTTAGGAAGTTCAGGCTTAAAGATGATAGACAAATGGTTTTGGTTTTGGCATGGCGAAATCGTATTCCGGGTTAGATGTTTTCTTCTTTGTTGTTAAGCGTGTCTTCACATCTCATCATGAACAAGGAGTGAAAAGCAAAAGTGAGACCCTGATTTTAAGTTGGAATATGGGGCTATTAGTCTTTGTTAGTGAGGTTGGTTCTTGTAAAGCATGAAGAGAAGATCCTTCTTAAATAGAGGAAAGAGGGCAAAAAAAGTTATAAATTTCAAGAGAGGCAACACATTTCTATTCTTGAATTGATCATCCTAGGCTGGGAAGATTATGTTGATTGACGTTGTTGAGAGAACATTTCTCTTTGCACACATTCTTGAATTGCTCTTAAGAAAATGTAGTCTGAAGAAGAAGGCTGAGAGTAATATCTTCTGTCATAAAAGCTTCTGTGGTAATATACCCACTACTATTGAATAGTTCTTATAATTTCCCAGGTCCTACAGAAACCTGCTCTTGTACAATTTATTATCTTTTTTTTAACAAGATTTTGATGGAATTCAATATTTTTTTTTGCCCTGTTTAATTTCTGGGTTTGTTCGTCTTCTCCTTTGTCTCTGTGTGTGTGTGTGTGTTGAGACTAGAAGTTTCTGGATTGTTTTCTTCTGCATGTGAAGACATTTATGGCAGTGATGTTAAGAAGGGTGGTGTTCTCCTCTTGTGGGTGTTTTTTTGTTCTTGCAGTTCAGATTCTGAAGATTTCAAAGAGATGGTCAATTCAATCAAAGGACTGTGCATTTCCTGGTAAACTACTTATTCCAACTTTCAGCATTTCTGGTCATCTCCAAAAAATCAGTACTAGTACTACATCATTTTAGAATTCTTTGGTAGGATATGAAGAAAATCGTTAGATCTTTGGGTACGAAAAAACACACTACTAGTAGTTCTACATTGCTTTGGATCATTATTATCTTTATCCGGTTCTGTTAAAATTTGCATACGTTTTTTAAATAATAATTCTGATGTGATGTGGCAGTCTGATGTTGTAAAATACCTTATTCATGTTGTATGTTTTATACTATAGCAATTTTTAAGTTGAAAGTAAGAGGGGGTTTTAGATCTTGTAGTTTATGTGTCATCAGTAAGACTTCCAGACCACAAGTAGTCAAGTGGGTTAGCTATTCTTTTTGTGCAGCTGGGTCGTGATGTGGACAATTCTGGTTTGAAATACAGAATGTGGTAGGATATATATTGGTACTACATCATTTTCGAATGTGAAATCACGTCAAATCATATTATACTTAAAAAAGAATGAAATTTTAATCAAACTTTACAAGGATCTGACGGTTCCGAATTGCATAGTACAAATAGGTCTCCCCTTTTTTTGGTTATCTCTGTGTTCTCTTTCCTTTTATGAAATAGGTGGCTTTTAAAATATTAGATGCTATTTTGAGGTGCTTTTTTTTTTTTGGTCCCTGGCTCAAATTCTTCCCTTCGTTAATGAAAGACATTTGCTTGTATTTTTTCTGTTTTGCGGTGATATACCAATGGCGCAATTCATAATCAACATGAACGCTGCGCTGCCAGCATCGCGGAAATTCACAATACACGTTTTGGATAGCACCCATTTGTTTGTGCACGCCGATGTGGCTGAGATGATAAGAAGTGCCATTGCAGAGTTTAGAGATCAAAATTCCTATGAGAAGCCTGCTTAAATAGTCTTCATCCTTTTCCCACGCTTTTTTCTGTTTTGAAATACAGCTCCTTTATGTAATCAAGTTACTGGCTTCTTGATATGCTAAGAACTTGAGGGAGTGAAATGTACTTTTTTTCCTAGAGGAATGCTAGCATTTGACTTTATTTGCATTTTTGCCCCATGATGAACATGCAACTCGATCATGAGAAGAGAAAAGTCAGAAATCAAATTCGATAGAGAACTTGCATACTTTTAGCTTCAACCTTGAACTTAGCATACTTTTATGTCTTTATCTTTACATTCTTCATTCCAATTTCGCTTGGTTTGTTTGCTAAATACTAGCCAGAAGAGGCATCGTTTCATTGCAATATATTTTCACAAAAATGATTCCCAATCCAAGTTTGTTTTGTTTTGTTTTGTTTTGTTTTATGTTTAACGTTTTAAAAAATAAGAGTGAAAAACATGTCTATTTGTCATCATTGATTGGCAATTGGTAAAGGAGTGTCGATCCATGCCTACAAGTTATAAAATACAATAAACAAAAACTTATGTGTGGTTAATGAACTTTTTTTTTTTTAAATAACCACCTAGGATGCAAATTTCTTTGCGATAATGATAACTTTGTAGCACTTCAATAAAAGTGTTAAGAAAGGGGGGAAAACCCCCTAAAATATTTATTAAAAAAACTTTTTAGCAATTTGCTAGGTTGCGCCATCAATACTAAGCATCTTAATGAATAAAAATATAAGCCTCACCTACAAGTCTCATCTTGTGCGATACACTTTTATTAGTATGTGGTCGTCAGCACCTATAGTATTATTCTTCTATTTAGCTCAAGCATGCCTATATAGTATTATTCTTCTATTTAGCTCAAGCATTCCTATTTAACATCATGCTGCTAAAATTTTACTATTCATGAAACAATAGGTTTAGTTTAAAAATTACTGAAAATGATTTTTCGTTTAGCTCAGCAAAATGGAGCATCCAAACAAGCCCGGAAAACAAGTATTCCTGGTGGGGTCCATGCCTCAAATCTTGAACGGCACAGATTAGTTCTATTACAACAAGCTAAGATAGTACCGGTTGTATCTCAATCCTCCTCTTCTTCTCAGTCTCTCTCTGCTTCCTGGATCTTCTTCTTCTTCTTCGTCGTTCCGCTTTGAACAAAATCTTCTCTTTGCCCAGAATCAGAACTAACTGGTGGGAAAGAGAATCATGGCTATCTCTTTCCAAACAAGCGCTTCTTCTCCGACCATTCATCCGCAACCTAGACTCTCTCACCCTTCTCCCAGGTTCTCTCTCTCTCATCTTTTTGTGACTGTGAGGTCTGAAAATGGTGATTGTTTATGGCAGTTGTGCAACCAAACTTTATTCCGGATTAAAGCTTCAATCTTCAGGTATGATTTCTACTCTCTATCCTTGCTTTTATATCGGATTTTTGGATTTTTTATATTATCTCAGTATCTTGTTATTTTCCCCTCTCTCTGAATGAAGGATTTTTTGGAACTGCAAAACCTAACGTGACAGCTGAGTTCTATGGAAAAGTGAATAAGAGCCTACAGCCTAGGTAATTTGTCGTACAAGCTTGTCTATTTTTTTGCCAAATTGTTATTGGAATTTGATGGGCTATTCTAAAATTTATCATTTTTGGATTTTGAATCATTAGAACATGTGAGTTTGTCAATCAGAATGAAAAAAATGTCTTTTTGATGACCTAATTAATTAGCCTTTTTGTTTACTGGTTTGACATCATAGCGAATGGAAGGGGAAATTTGAAGCTAATTTAGTTGTTTATTTTGACGATTTCTTTTGATGACTTTTAGGAATTTATCTTCAGTTTTAAGCAGAATGTTGAGCAATCTCAGTTTGTGTTGGTGCTCTGGAAATGAAAGAATGCTGTACTTCCTAGTGAGGAAAAAAAAAAAAAAAAACTCGTCTTTGCAAACTATTTCATTTTGTAAATCGATGTGTGTTTTTCAGGAATAATAGCTATTTGTTCTTGCAGGATTCGAAACCATAAACCAACAAGAGCTCAAGTCGGGATGATGCCTATTGGGACACCAAAGGTGCCTTATAGAACTCCTGGTGAGGGTACTTGGCAATGGGTTGACTTGTGGAATGCCCTGGTAAGATTGTCCTTCTATTTCTCTGTGAAAGAAAGAGCAGTAGGTTTATCGACCTCGAAATTTTAGTTGCATTTATTAGTACGAAGATTGCATAACTTGAGGGACTTATGCAATGGCAGATGAATTGGTTTCATAGAATGTGTCTGTCAATATCAAGTTTGTTTGTAGTTTTTACAAACTGGTTAAGATTATATCCTCTTAAGCAATAAACTGAATTTTGAGAATGCAGTATAGAGAACGTGTCATCTTCCTTGGGCAAGAAATTGATGAAGAATTTAGTAACCAAATTCTAGCGACCATGCTGTACCTTGACAGTGTCGAGGAGAAAAAGATCTATTTGTATGTCAATGGTCCCAGTGGAGATGTGAGTCCCTTGTAAACTATTCCTGTTTAAATGAAATCTGTCTGTGTTTTCTTGATTTTCTGCTAAATTGTTAACCTTGTAGCTTACTCCAAGCGTGGCCATCTATGACACCATGCAAAGCTTGAAGAGTCCTGTTTGCACGCATTGTGTAGGCTATGCCTACAATCTAGCGGCCTTTCTTCTTGCAGCTGGAGAAAAGGTAATAACACTTCCTTGTAAGTTGATACTAATACGATCCTTAATGCTATTGCCTATGTGAGCATTTGGCCAGTCCAAAGCTGGAATGTTACATAGAGTTTTAATGAGGGAAGCATTATTATCTACATAGAGTTTATGTAAATAATATAAAACTTTTGGAATCTCAGTGGGTCACATGCCCCTACTCACATATACATGGTTTGGCCACGGGGTATTAGAGCCTGTAGAGCTAATGAATGCTAGAATGTTCAGTAATTGGGAAACGAGACCTACAATATTGTGTGATTGGATAGTTAAAGTTTGATTTCGGAATAGTGTTACTGCTACAACTTAGCGCAGTTGATAGCTCCCTTCTTTCACACCCTACATTAGGTGGGTAAGCGTTCATAAATCAGGAATTTGTGGAAGTGATGGTGAGTACCGTTTCTATTACAATCATATTGGCTTCTTCGATATGTGTAGTTTAGTAACCACGGTGAATTTATGCATTATTTGATTAACTTATTTGTTGGGTTCAAGTTCATGTATACTAGGTCGGTTACGTTCCGACTTCTACCTTTTGTTTTCTGCTTTGTTAAGAGTAATCGGTATGCAATGCCTTTATCAAGGATTGCCTTGCAATCTCCTGCTGGAGCTGCCCGTGGTCAGGTATTAATTTATGTAATAGCACTGTAAAAGGCTATTGTATATGCATTTTGGTTCTTGGCACGTTCGTTATATTTGTATTGACAGGCTGATGACATTCGGAATGAAGCAAATGAACTACTAAGAATCAAAGATTACCTTTATAATGAGTTGGCTCAGAAAATGGGCCAGCCAGTTGAGAAGGTTAGATCAAGAAATTGATCACAGATTGATACGCTATTCGTCATTGAGGGCTTTGACCATAGATTTTGTGCCATTTTTTTTTTCAGTTTTGTTTTATTTTTTGATTTTATGAGACATTAGCAACTTCTGGAAACAATTATGACTAGCATACTATTTTTTGCAATGTGTTTGTGCAGATTCACAAAGACTTGAGTCGGATGAAGCGCTTTACTGCTCAGGAGGCTCTGGAATATGGGCTGATTGATCGCATCATCAGGCCTCCTCGCATTAAGGCCGATGCACCTTGCAAGGATGCAGGAACAGGTCTTGGTTAGTGAATTTGTTGCTCACCTTCCGGATTTTCTGATACCACACGTAGGGTTGGGGATGGTTCTAAAGTTAAGTTTGGCTTCTGTAATTGGGTATAATCTATATTCTTAGAAACTGTTGCATAGAAAGCTGTCTGTTTTTTGACATTTACATCACACTTATTTATATAAAGGCGTTTGGAAAACATTATTTTTGTCAAAAGAGGCAATCAGTGGCTCAAAAAGATACATGTAGTAGGCATTACCTAGATAGGAATTTACACTCTGCTGTTCACATCTGCATTATTTGACATTCATGGCTAGGGCTTTGCTCAGAGGGTTTCATTGACTTTAATCAATCAATTCTGGGCTGGGATCCTTTCTTGCAAATTTATGCTTTTGTGTGCGTGTGTGTTGTTGTTGTTGTTTTTTTTTTTTTTTTTTTGGTTTTTTCCCCGCGACATAGGACCCATTTAGACAAAGTCGTTTCTTCAACGAAAGGACGACATCTATAAACAGTGAAAATGAATGTCGTTTGGATGGGGAAACGACGTGTATTTTGATCAACTTTGTTCTCAACCACGTCTTTTATTTTCACTGTCGTTTTCTTTTGAGATAAAACGAAATATCGTTTTTATAAATGCCACTTTTGAACAGTTAAAATTTTCTTCGTTTCCATGAATTTCCTTTTCTAAACATGTCGTTTCTTAAAACGATGTTCCTTAAGCTATGAAGCTCCTTTTGAATGCTCCTCTAAAATAAAAGATGGAGAGATAGTGTGCCGTTTGCCTACAGAGATAAACGATATGTCGTTTCGTTTCAATAATCAAATAAAACGTCGTTTTCTGCGTTTGACGATTGATCATCCTCCATGTTAATCTGCTATTAATTGATCACCTTGAGAAACGGTTCAGATCTTGACCTTTATCCAAAAACCGACTTTTATTTTGAAGTCTTCCGCTATTTCTTACGAGAATTCAATTCCATTTCATTTTGACTTTATGGACTTACCAGCGGCACAAATAACTGGCTTCCACAAATTCTAAAACTGCCTAGACCACCCAAATGTTTGGTTCATGAAATATTCATATTTGTCATCATCCCCGGATTCGCGGCTCACTTCTTTAGTACATTTTTTTTTATACAAGAGGAGGAATGCAATCACTTTTGAGTGAGGCTAAGCGTGACTCTAACCCTCAATCTATAATTAAGGTTGAGGAACTTACAACCAACTAAGTTGCATTCACTTGTCTTCCTTGGTACATTTTCAACTCTACTATTTTGTTTAGAAACATTGTTCATACGTCATAGTAAAATGATAGCTTCTTTAAAATATTAAAGCATTTGTGCTCTTGTAATTGACCTGTTTTTCTGGTAAAAGGGACAAGAATTTGCAGTAGGGTCAAGTAGGATTTAGTGTTCTTACCAGACACATGCATAAGAAGCTTTTATGGTGGGACAAACATTTTGGGCCTACTGATAGGGTTTATTATTTTAATCGTTGGATTGGCTTTTTAACGGTTTAATATGCGATTGTTTATGTCAAAAAATTTACAACATACAAAACATAATTATTTCTAATCATAGATCATATTGTTTAACACATCGTTGATAAATTAATTCAACGATTAAAATAACAAAACCTACTAATAAAGTCAAAATACTTTTCTTACTGTTAGTTTTGCACACTTCTATAGGAGGCAAAAAGGTAAATAAATAACAAATTATAGGTTCCTCGGACCTGAGAGAGCGACCCTGCATCCGAATTGTTTAATCATAGCGCCCATTGACTATCTCTGTCTGTCTTTTTTTTTTTTTTTGAAGTGACTTTCTCTGTCTTCAAGATGATAATGATGAGTTATTGTCTTGATGTTTAGATAATGTGACTTAAGAAGATGTTATTGTCATGCTCTTACCCCTCACCAATCTGTGCTTGTCATGCTGCTTACCCCACAACTATTTTGAAGCTATTATATTATTAAAAAAAAAAAAAAACACTGTTGTGAAAGCAAAATGGAAATTATTCTGATAATCAAAAGTCTACAAATGGTGTCTACTTCTTCACAAGGAAGGACCACATTATTCTTTATTTGTTTATTTTCATTTCTTGTTTTGATAAATAGATGCTTTAATTCAACCGCTTCTTAAAAAGGGGATAATCTCACCTAGGCTGCAACTAATGTTGCAAAAGAAACGTTCTTGATAATGCGCATTAACATTATGAATAAGACATATCTCTTTATGTCTTGATATTAGTTAGACTAGAGATTCACCTAAAAGGAAAAATTACAATTCATAACCAAATTATTGTAATGAAATTAAAATTAAACACAATATTCCAAAATGTCGTAGATTACATAATAATTATTTAAAAAAAGGATATTGGTTAAGTGTCAAATGTGGTGACTATGGGCAATTGAGGTTTCTTAGAAATTTCACTTGGCTGGATTGATGCAACTTTGTTAAAGCATTTGACAAGAGAGAAAGCTGAGACTAACAAAAGAAGGAACAAACTTTCAAATCACAATGCTAAGGTCCAAAGAGAAGGAAGATTCAGATGTCGAATATTACATCAAACTATTCTAATTCTACATGACACCAACAACGACAACAGCCGAAACCTACCTAAACAACTAATCGAAATAACACCTCTCCTCAAGGTAAAATAGAAGGGGGGGGTAAACCCCGGATGGAAAACGACATGCTGGAACTAAATGTCAGTAAGTTTTACAGACGAATAAACGACGGAAGTGAGATGCAAGAGTTGAAGTTTGATTGCCAATGTGGTCAGTGAAACAAACTTCGTACTGCAACTACAGGAACTGATTCTGTAGATCACCCTCCGGGCAACGATACATTGATGTCAGTTGACTTGCTTTTTGAATCTGCAGGCAAGGAGGACCAGCTATCTGCACGGAAGGAACCCGAAGAAGTAAGGTTTGCTTTCGGATCAGCACTTGATATAGGAATGGCTGCGGTTGGAGTCGCGGTTATGATGTATTCGTGCTTCTGTTTCTTTGGCTTTTGCTCATGCTGATTCCCGGCCAAAAAACTGCCTACTACAACCTATGTTAAGAGCAACAAAAGAACGTTCAAGAGTCATGTTTTCTCGTATCATAATGGCACTTGATCAGTTGCAATGTTATTAGCTGAGATCAACTTACAAGTCAGACCTAAAGACAGAGATCATGGAAGTATGGACCAATTCCCGTTTGGAGTTAAAAGTAAAGAACTAAGAAAATATAACAAAGAACAAAAAAGTTATGTCGAAACAGAAAAAGCCAAACCTGCACGGGACTTGCAGCTACTAATAACCCTGCAACTCCACCTCCGACAACTCGCCCATCTGGACTTGCCAAAGAGACGCTCATCCCACCGGATCTGCTTCTTGTTCCTCCCGAATCGTTGGGCATGAATGAACCAGATAAGGAAAGGATTTCAAAACGGCCCTGCAAGAACACGAGTATAAACGACAGAGTTAAAATTTTTTTCGAAAATGTAACTGTCGTTCCAGTAGGGTGAGAGTAACCATCACATTCAATTATGGCATGGTAACATATTTCACAAATTTAATAAGATAATGAAACTATTACACAGTCAATACAATGATGAAAAATCAAGAATGATATTTTTCTATTTTTGAAAATATACTTATAAAAAAATAAACATGCTTACAGTTTTGATATTAAAATAAAGTATTGATAAAGATCTATCTAGAAAGCTATCAGAATTGACACCATTATCGAATCAAGGGAAAAATATCAAAGAAGGAATACATGGCATCACCTCGTATGTCAAAGTACCCCCAGAAGAATCAGGCTGACGAAGCGTAACGCTTGATATTACACCATTTGCAGAAAGGATGCATATAGCTCGAGGCCCTTGTTGAGAAAATGATATTATCTTCATTGTAACGTCCTAAAACAAGAAGAAGAGAGAAATCCGTTGCTAGTCATCGTAAATGCTCGAAGCAATCAATGAAGTCAGACGCAAATAGAATAACTTCTAAAAAAAGTTACTGAACTGAAGCCCAATATTAATGAAAAATTCAAGGAAAGATCAAATTAACCTTTATGAATTTCCTTGTAACCAATATTTACCATAAACTCAAAAGACGAGATGTGAAAAAATACCTCGCCAGCATTAACAGTGATGATATGAGGAGTAAAATTAGCACCAACAGAGCAAGCAACCCATTCACCTACAAATCAATTCTTATAAGATTAGTGACCGTAGCCTGTTCCAATATAAGAATAGCAAAACACTCCAAATGATTCAGAAGCAATCACATCAAAATCTAAAATTTCTTTCAAATGAAACTATTTTTAAGAACCTTCATATTTACCCCTTAATTCCTGGAAATAACAGAACAATACTTCGGGAAAAAAAAATTAGTTAATACAGAACCCTGTTTCTATGTGACTGTTGGCACCCAAGATCAGAAAAATATAAGCAGAAATTTTTATTTTGTTGTTGTTTTCCTGCATTTCGTAAGGCAGCTATGATTCCTATTTGAGAGTATTAAGCTCCATTAAACAAAAACAAGCGAGTTCTCTCGATGTTTAGAATCACAGCTTTAATAGAAGTCAGACAAAATTATAAGGTAGGCCTTCTCCCGCTTATTTCTTCTTATTACTTCTGCTATAATTCCTAATATTAGTATGTTGCACTAAAACTCCATTAAGGCTAACAAAGCCTGCATGTTAAGGAACAAGAGAAAGCCTACCTTATAAATTAACTACTCTTCCATCCATCTTGTACAGATTCAATTAAAAATTAACTCACTAAACCTGATCTAATAAATAAGAGCGAGGTACGAGGAGAGAATAACTAGAAAAACCTTTCTTCCAAGTTCGGAAAAAGGAATCATTACACAAAAAAGGACTAGAAATATCAATGACCCCTAATAACTACAGCATGATTCCAAGAAACCAACAAGACAGCATCTGTTCAGGAGTAAACATATTCAACTTTTTTTTCCCTCTTTCCTTTTGGCAAACTTCTCAGTCCTTTGGAAGCAGACCAGATCAGATCCGCCAGCAAGTTGAGAAAAAAAAAAGCTTTTTTTTTTTCAGCTTTCAAGTTTAAACGTCACTTGCAGAAGCTTTTCATTTTGCACAGAATTTCCTCACTCCCCTCACCCTAAAAGGTGAGTGAGATGATAGAATTGCCGAAGGACACTAGGACAGGCAATACCTAGAAGATTCCATCATTCTTATACCAACCAAACTTAAAAACTCTCTCACTCACTCATTTATCTTTTCAGAACTACCACACACACACTCCAAGATCTCTCTAACAAGGCAAGTGTATCCAATCAGAGGTCCCACACATCTACCAACAAGAATCATCCCATAAATCCAAATCTCCAAAAGGGTTATTATGCTTATAAGTTATACTCACCCTACCCCCACACAGTAATAACAACTAACTCATCAATATAAGCCATGAAAACATGCAAAAACACCTAAAATTCAAAAGGGTACATGAAAAAAAGACACCATTTTTCATCACCTAAATTCTCATGCACTTAAAAAGCCTTAAAAGACCTCAAACTCAAAAGGGTACATGACAAAAAACACCATTTTTCATCATCTAAAAATTCTCAAGCGCCCCAACTTGAGCCCTTAAAAGACCTCAAAGGGTAATTGAGAAAAAACACAATTTTTCATGAACCAAAGAAATGAAGCTCAAACAGGGAAACAACAAAAGAAAAGACTTTTTTTTTCATTACCTAAATTCTCAAGCTCGTACTTTGTCTTGCTAACCGAGCTCGCCGGCCGTACTTTTCCTCCACCTCCTCCTCCGCCGCCGCTGCGCTTCTCAGCCGAGAAGTCGATTATAGGAGGCGGCGCCGACGAAGATATGGGCTTAGGAGACAAAGCCTTACTCACAGACCCGTCAGGTCCATACTTCCTTGGTCTTCCTCTCTTCTTCTTCACCGGCAAAGTCGTCGCCGGCGCCACGACGACGGCGGCGGCTGGTTGAGGAGCTGATCCGGCGGTCTGAACAACCGGGTTGTTGTCGGACCTAGGAGCGACATGGTAGTCCGAGGGAGCATCTGATCCCACCACTGTAACCCCACTACTACTCACACCTTCTCTTCCCTCCATACTTAAAACCCAACCAAAAAAAAAGTTTCTTTCTTTGAAAAAATGTCAACTCTTTGTCAAAAACCCATTTTTATTTCCTTAATCTCAGAAGCTCAGAAATTGAAGAGAGCAAAGAAGCTACAAAAAAGAGGAAAAGTTTTTTTTTTTTTTTTTTTTTCAGAGAATCAGCTGAAAAAAGAGAGCATGGAGAAGATGATGATGGTTAGAAAATTTTTTCATGGAAAAGAAAAAAAATTAAATAGTTCAGATAATAGAATGAGATTATGAAAAGAAAGTTTTTTTTTTTTTTTCCCCTGGGCTCTCTAAATTTTTTTGATTTTGTTGTTTTGAATGGAAAATGGTTAGATAATAATAATAAGAAACTTTTGTTTTTGTTGTTCAGCTGACTGGGTTCCTAACTCTCTTAAGACTATCAGAATTTAGATTAAAAAATTAAATTAAGAAAAAATAAAGGGAGAATAGTGGAAAATATAAATATATTGAATGATGGGCATTAATGAATATTGCTGGGGTGATTTAATATTATATGTTAAAATATTGATATTTGGGTTTTGGTTGGAATCTGGTGACTTGTCAAGAAATAATAAATAAAGTAAAATTGGAAGTGGGTGGGGATTTTCTTATTCTTCTCTTATTTTATATACTTTTTGCTTGAAAAATGAGCAAAAGTGAAATAATGGTAATTATTATTGTATTTTTTAGGTGAATGGAAAAGTAAAATTAGGTTGCCAAGGCAAGAAGAAATTGTCTAGAAAAGGGAAAAAGATAGGGTGGCCTAAGGCAGGCATCACCTTTTTGGATTATGGCAAACAAAATCTGGCACAACCAAGATAATAATAAATACCGTCAGCAAATCATGAAAAAGCCAAGTGAAAATCCCATTTCATTTCATAATTTTGTTTTATTCTTCCACAGTTTTATGCAAAATGTACGACTATTATAAATTCTGGTTTTTTCCTTAGGATGGTAGGGAAGTGAAGAAAAGAAAAAATAGTTTTGAACTGCTTGAGGGAGGGAAAGAGGCAAGAATAAGTAATTAGTGTTCTTCATTTTTTTCTAGCAAAAAAATAAAAATATTTTTTTTCTTTTTGAGAAAAGGAAAAAACTAGTATTTTTTTCATGCTTGGAAAAAAAATATTCTATATGCTACCAAAAAAATGTATTATATACATATATACACACACATAATTAGTGTTGTAATTCAACTCTTCATAAAATAAATTAAATTGTATTGCTCATATGGATGATGATGATGGTGATCCTTGAATGTTACTCCTTCCTTTTTCTTTTTAATGATCTCCTGCCTAAAATATTAAAAAGCATATGGGACTATGGGTGCCACTCACTTGGTAAAGTGTGAACGTTTTATATATTTTTTCTTATTAACATTATAAATTAAAGTGTCCACACTTTGTATAAATAAACTCAACTAGGAGTCACAAAATTTGAGTTTGGTGAAATATAATTTTGAAAATGAGTCTGAATGTTTTTTTTCATAACTCATAACACTAGTAAGTTTGGAGAATCTTGATTATCTTAATGGTTAAGTAGATGATTTTTGACCCTACAAATTTACCCATGTGAACACTCACATGACCATTTTTTATGTTACTCTTTTTATGCAATTTACTAATGGGGTTTTTAGTATTTGATCCTTGACCCAAACTTCAGATTTCCCTCCACAAGACAGATGGAGGGGTAGGGTTTGAACTTTGAATTTTATTCATCAAATGGAAGGAGGTTGTTTATTATTAATGGTTAAAAGAAATGGGGAGTTGAAGTTGAAAGTGGTGACTTGAAGTAGAAGCATACAAATAAAATAAAATTTTTTTAAGCAGGCTTTCCCACAAATAAGCTTCCAAGAGGGCTAAATGGATTAGGCAATTATTCTGATGAATGCTTTGCATGTGGTTTTGGAGGCTGCACATGATGTTCGAACCTTTTAATATATGATCTGTGTTCTTATCTTTTGAATATATAAGTGTTCCTTTTAGACATAGTGGAATTAGGCACCTTTTTAGCATTAAAATGAGGTTAACTAGTTTTTTTTTTTTTTTTTTTTTGCTCTAAAAGATTAACACCTCATAAACTTTTAAATTTGTTCTAAGTTGGGACAAGACCAAAAAGCATATTTTTGGTCCATTCTAACCTCTTTAACTGCCCCCCAAAACCCGCAAATTTTGCATTAGTAATTCTTGGGGTTATTTTGTGATAAAAACTCAATTTGAATTCTTAATCCTTTTTTTCTTTTCAAATTATGTCTCCATTAGTTGTTTTGAAAATGGCAGGCGTATTGGAATGGAAGTGACCGCATTTCAAAGTAGAAAATAGATTAAACTTTGCTGAGGGACCACCACCACAAGGATTGACCAAGCAAATGCAATTAAATACAATTACATTATTCACAAGACTAAAGGCATCTTTGCATAAATATTGGTTTAAATATGTCACCAAAAAACAAGAAAAATTATAAAGAAATTAAGGTTAGATAAGAACAACCTAAATATTCAATTTTTTTTTGCCATTTTATAAAATATGGTGTCTAGTTCGATGTACATTACCTTTCACAACTTTCTTCTTTTCCAAAATTTTAATAATCATAATTACAAAAAATAATAATTGAGTAATGTATATTGGCCTGCAAATGGGGCTTGTTTCTCATTTTTTTAATTGATAATGACCTAATTAAGTTGTTACATTGCAATTCAAGGAAAGCGAAAGATAAAAAAAAAATTAGAAAATGCGACCAATAAATATTTATGAACAATATTATATAAACAAGAGGAGGGGAAAACAATACACTTTGCAGATAAGAAATTAACACTTGAATTTTAGATGTAAGTGGTACACTTATTGCACGTCCAAGTCAAGAAACAAAGACTAGAAATTTCATGGGAAAGTAGGATAAAATACTTATGGTAGTACTTTATATTTTTATGTAAATTATATATGTGTGTGAATATATATAACATATATATACACACACACACGCTATATATACACACTTTGCTGAAGAGATCCTCATGAGTTGTCGAGAGATTGAAGGACCATACTATAAAAATAAAGTGACGAATGCCAAGCAAAAGAGAGAAAAGAAAAGAAAAGAAAAGAAAAGAAAAGGTGCATAAAGTTGTAGTTATTTTCTTCAAACCAATAGGAAATAAGAAAAAAAAAAAGGAATAGAAATTATTTGTTCTAACAAAGCAAATGATTGGGAATGTACTATGAGGGTAACCACAACTTTAATTAAATTTTCACTTTTGGAATTTTTCAGTGAAGATGAATTGGAATATCAGTCAAATGAGTTATTCAGATTGGAGATTGATTCTTTTCATGCAGGGTCCAAATCACATGGCGCAATGCAGTCTTTAGATTGTTCTTTTTTCTTAGTTTTTTTTTTTGGCTCTGATTGGCTTAGATTGTTCTTTTTCTGAGTTCATAAAAATTCATTGGTTCCATATTTTCCTCTCAATTCTAAAGACTCAAAATTAATATTCCATAGCTCTTTTTTTGTAAATCTTATAAATTGTCTTATTAAATTTTAATTTTTTGATAGATCACCTTTAAATAGTTGGCACCTTTTAAATTTGAAAGGAAACAGCCTTGTACATATTATATGTGTTTCATTTTTATCCAAAATTTTCATCAAGTCCTTGAGGAATTTTTTTTTAATTTTTCTAACAGCCATGATAGATCTGCAACACCATATTGAATTTAGGGAATAATTTATCAAAATTAAAGAATTCATAAAACGACTTGCCATTCATGAAAACTGTGGGGGAAAAAGTGTGTTTCTAATATAATACTCAAATAAAATCATTTTGACCTACTTGGAGAAGAGTTGGAATATTCAATGAGATGCTAGGAATTTGAATGTCATTGGTAATTCCCATTTCCTAATTAACTTTGAAAATGTTGTTGCTTACTAGTTGGCCTACACGTCCTAAGCTTCTAAGTCCATTTTGCCTTCTTACTTAAGTCCAAGTGTCATTGCCCTCTTAGTTAATGGAACGAGTAATTTCTTGACTATCACCAATTTTACTCCAAAGTGTGTTTTTTTTTTTTTGGTTGGTCTCCTTTTTGCTGGAAAAATCTTGGTCCAACGTTGTCCGGCATGTTTTGGAACATAATAATAAAGTTATAATTGGCAAATATGAGGCTGTGGGACTTTTGAAGTCACATCACTATCACAAACTAGAGATTGGTCACTCTTTAAGGCATAAACATGTGCAAGTGTCAACCCCCAAAGGCCCAAGTCAAACATCAATTCAGCAGAATCTCACGCAGAGACTTCTGCCAAAAAAAAAAAAAAAAAGAAGTCTTGGCAATTTCTTAGATGGAAACCGAAAAACATACCTTACCTGTTCGTAAATATATGTCTTTTAGTTGTTAAATCTGTAAAATAAAATAATTTGGTAAATATATGTCTTTTAGTTGTTAAATCTGTAAAATAAAATAATTTTAGTCAGGTCTAACAATTTTAAAAATATACCATGGGTGCCCATAGAAAGTCCCTTTTTTTTTTTTTTTTTACCTTTTCTAAACTTAATTTCTCCTTGGACAAACAAATAGGTATCCTTTTGAGCATTCAAATGGCAGATACTTTTTTTTTTGCACTTGGCATCATCAAAATCTTCGGTGGTGCATGAATTTCATAAAACCAAATAAAGTGCCAAATCCGGGCATATTTCCTATTAGATTCTGCAAATTAAGTACTAAGAAAAGGACTTGAAGTTGGCAGGAAAGATTCCTCTTGAAGCTGGTCGTTTTTTTGTAGTTTTCTTTGGTCAAAAAGACCAACTAAATCTGCAAATCTTCTGAACCAAGAAAAAAATATAAATTTGAATCATCTCTGCTTGTCTCCCAGGCTTTGAACACCTCGTAATTGCAAAAAACAAAGGACTTAGTTTGTCAAACTTGTAATCTCCAGCTAGCAAAGTACACATGTAAAAGTTCACTTTGCCCTAAAACCATAGCTAATATTAGCCAAGGCTGTTATAAAAAGCCTTTTTCACTTTTGGATCCCTCATGAGGCATCATGGAGCCCATATTTAAGCCTGCATTAAACACCCGCTAAGCCGCCCCGCCCCGATTTATTGCCGCATCATTAACACGCCAAATTGCAGGTTCAACCCACCCACCTTTTAGATTATTACCGGTAGTTTGTGGTTTAGCCTTTTGAGTTCGGGTTAGGCCCCATCTCCAAACTCACTCTCGCTCCCTCTATATTACTATGTTTTGTAAGAGGGAGAGATGGATGGAGGGAGAGCGCTAGGAGGAGAGGAAAAACTCCTTGTTTGGTTGGAAGGAGTAGAGGAGAGACAAGAAATGCAAGAAAAGTCTCTCCTTCTAAACCGACCAATTTAGATCATTTTATTAATAGAGTGGTCGAATCCATCACTAAATTTAAATTAAAAAGACCTTTTTATCCTTCAAAATAAAAGAGTGTTTTGCAAAATTGGTTAGAACCTACTTTTCAATTCAAACACTGTATCATATGAGAATTTTATACTATTTTCTAACCAAAAAGTTGTTTCTAATCAACTTTGTCAAACACCTTATAAAATTATAACAAAAGTACAATATACAGTATAGTAATTACATAAATAACTATTATCTATTCTTTCAATTATCTTTCCTTCTTACCAAACAATATAAAATACTACTATCATTTTCTCAATCTTCTATATTCTTTACCTCTCCAACTCTCTCCATCATTTATGTTTTCTATCTCTATGACTCTCTACATTCTTCCCACTCTACACCTCTCGTACCAAACGGAGTGTAAATTAGCAAGCATGAAATCGTTTTGGGGTTTATAGTGTATATCATAAACTATTAAAGTGACTAGTGACGGAGCCAAAAATTTTGATTCCTGAGGGTTAATTACTAAAGCAAAAATTTATTTGAAATAAAATTTATTAATACGCTTCAATTGTCTTAATAGATTTTCATGCCCATTAAAATTTTAGAGAAAATAATATTTTTAATAGAGTTGTAAAATTATTTTAAGCTTTTAATGGGAGCTATTGTGTATTAGTATAATATAATACTTGTTTATAAATAAATAAATAAATATATATATATATATATATAAAAGATTTTTAAGCATAAAAAATTTGAGTGGGGGCTTAAGCCCCCTGGTTCTTCATTGGCTCCGTCGGACGTGATTGGGTAATACGGCAGTTTCGCAAAACAAACATTATATGGCAGTATTGCAGCATACAAAAGTGATTGTAATCGTTTTCTCTCTCAATACGTATATAAATAATATATATATGTGTGTGTGTGTGTGTATATATATCGCTATCAAACGTGACTACACTTCAATAGGTTCCAATGCACTATTATTATTTTATTGTTTCTGTTTGAAATCAAAACGCACTCCTCCTACCTTTAGATATTTAATTGAAATAAACATTACAATTCTAAACGTTAGAGAAATACCAAAATCGATATAATAAACATTTCTTGCGATACACAAACCATTTATACTATTGATCCGACAAAAGAGCAATGAGGATCTTTTCAATGTGCACGTTTTTTATTAACTAGTGTGCATATAACTTTGTAAGTGAGATAAATTCATGCTCAACATGAAATAAATCTTCAAACTCTTTAAAAGGCCCTCTCCTACATTGTTTTGACTAAAACAATAATAATTATATATATTGTCAATGTCAATCTTCACGCGTCTAATTTCTTTTGAATCATAAAAGATCTTAAATACCAACAAAACGTGACATAAATTTAAACATTGAATAAGTTGCTATATAGGTCCAAAAATATATAAAAGTTGTTGCATGCCACATATTTTCTTATTTATACAAGTATATGAGTTTATTCAAATTATGTCTTCCTATGCTTAGTCGAAATTGGACTGAATTAGAGCATTATTACTATACTAAATTCGTATCGAATGTGCTATTTTTGTGAAAAAATTGAACTCTACTTTAAGTATAAAAGTAATGCAGGTAAATAAGTTGACTTCAAAGGTGGTGCCAATGCTACAGAAATTTTCTTAGGATTGATAATTATGGGGCATTGTTTTGGCCATTCATTTACTATTCTAAGGACCCTCGCATGAGTTGTTATCTATTTTTGGACAAATTTTATGAATTTTTCTTGAACTATGTCACTTATGTTAAAATGCGCTCTAAACTTTAAAACGTAATTGTTATACTCTATGAACTATAATACTTCTCTTTATTCAACCCTAAATTTTGAAACGTGTTGCTTTTTGGATAAAATAATACTTGATACCCTCATTAAAATGATAAATTTGTCAATTTATTTAAAATCCTTAAAAAACCAACTTGAGTCACGCTAGTTCTCTATTTTTTCTCCATCTTTTTCTTGCTTTTAAATAGATACTCTAAATTCGAGAGTTTGATGCCTAACTAGTTTATTTAAAGTGAAAAGAACAATTATATTGATCCCTAAATATCATATCTAATCTTAAATGAAACAAAAATTCAACAATTCTATCCAAAAAACAAATGTTTTCAAAATTCAAGTGGTGAATTTGGGAAAATATTATGCTTCAAAGGGCACAATATATACATTTTAAAATTCAAGGGTATATTGATACTAGTGATATAGTTCGGGAGGAATACGTGAAATTTACCCTTTTTTGAACCACACTTTAAAGGACGGCATAATTAAGAAACGTGCCCCTTCAATTCACTACTTTAGTTTTGTGTCTTTCCTCTTAGAATTATTCTCTTAGGAGAAAGCAAGCATTAAAATCTTATATCATTGGGGAAAAAAAAAAGAGAGAGGTCCTTTGAGAGAAAAAAAAAATAGAACGGAAAAAGGGGCATAAATTAATATTCTTTTTCACGAAAGGCATTTCTCTAGGTTTCTCGAAAGAAAACATTATAGTATAAGACCAAATTATTTTAGTAAAATTGAAATTCATCATAATTTTTTATAATATTTTAAAAATAAGACATAAGTAATGTCAATCTGGGCTATCAAAAGCCTTGATACTGTAAATTTGGGCCGTATTGGAACTGAACTAGGCCCCTTGTTGTTCGCCTCTGTCGCTGGAACCTCACAAATCTCAAGCCCTTTCAAGGGTTCACCAAAGTCATAGGCAAAGCCCAAAAACAAGAATCTGGTTTTTATTGAGATGGGTTGGCCTTGGATCTCTTGACCCTTCTTAGGTTTTGATAAAGAACTAAAACATTCAAATTAGAATTCCAAATTTGCATTGTTTTATTAAAGTCCTTTCAAAACTTGAGCCATCAAGAGGTAAGCTAAGCATTACGCTTGATTTGTTTTATGATAGCTAGTAAAATATTACCTATCATTTGGCAGTGTTGGAGCGGTATCAATGTATAAATTTCTCTGACAAGATATTACGTTCGAGTTAGTTTTGTTCTGATGGATGCGGCACGTTCAGAAATGACTTGTATTTTTATATTTATGGTATGCGACTGGCTTACCTCTACAGAATTATTCGAGTATGCTACTTTTTATACCAAAAATAATCCAAGATATTTTAATTAAACTAAGCTATTAATCTTATAACCAAAATTACTCTCAATCGTCAGGCACCCAAGGGTGTATTGCAATATCTTATATTATCTTTTGTGCCATATTTCTCGAGACTCATCAAGGATCATTGAGACCTAAATATGATTAGAGAGTGCCAAATGCTAAACTACCATAAAAGAGAATTGCTAAGAAAATGATGTTTCTCAAAATAGTAACATTAACATTAATGTTTTCCCCACTAAATATTTTGTTCCTCTTGGCTTTTTCTCTGTTGGTACCATGGGTATCTTAAGGGTCAACTTGGTCTAGTGGCCTTTGGTTTTGGCACAACAAGTTAACAACTGCCTTCCAATCCGGGCTTGGCTTGTCCAAATCATCAAATTGGAAAATAAGTATACATATATACATATATATATGTATACACACAAATATATATATTATCCATAAGACTTTGCCTTTTGCAACTTGTGCTTGATCAATAACATATAACGGCTCAATTTTTTTTATTAAGTTGTTTTGAATTATTTGACTTAATTCATACGTTATTTGGGAGTGGTTCATAGTGCTGCCGACAAAGCTTGCAGTTAGATAAAGCCTCAAAGTTAAGCAGTCTATTCATATACAAAAAGTCTAAGATATGACCACTTTCTTTATTCTGGTGCAAATTGTATGTATTTATAGAATCTGCTTCTAATAATGGTTGGTTTGTTGGAGGTTTAGAATTGCAACAAATGGAAAAAATATATCTTGTGGACAATAAAAAAAATTGCACCAAAATGAGCTTTATAGCATTTATACCAATTTTAGATTAATAAGAATCACTAACTGCTATGATTCTTAGATTGTTCAATAAAAAGTAAAAGAAGCTAAACAAAAGGGGGGGAAAGAAATTTCATACTTAACGAAATGGCCTAGGGGACCCCTGTGAAGACAAGAAATTGTTCATGAAATCCTAGAGTTCATGACAGTTAGCTACGTACTTACAGACCCTCCTACTACTGATAGCAAGCAAAAATACATGAAGGAAAAATAATCAGGAAAATAGACATACAAAATTAATAACGGTTTATCCTTAATATGAGAGCTATGTCTACTTTCGCTCATTGTAAAAAAAATTCACTCTGATGAATTTGCTAGGACATTAAATTAGACTCTACAATTTAACGAGCTAGGCATGGTGTATTGGTATTTGTCAAGCTAAAATAAACATAATCAAGTTAAGAATCTACTTTTACTAAAGACCTAGCATATAGACAACTAGCTTGTAGAAGCACATTTAAGATATTGCTGGAAATGTCTTTCCAACACACTTTTTAGTAAGCATTTGCCTCAAAAAATCAGTATGAACACTTTGATAGAACCTGGAAAGTGAGCCCACAGACAAGTTTAAAGGGAGATTCTTCTTTACAAACATTTATGTTTGTAGTGAATTAACAAGTTTCACAAAGAAGGACTCACTTTGTTGGATTCTGCATTAAAAATTTCCCAAACTTAAATCCAGCTAGGTGAGGCATTGTTTAGTTCAGTGATCATGTTACAATTAACATTAAAATGTGACAAGAGCATAAATACAAGGAAAATAACAATGTTATAGTGGAATATTCAGTCCTAATATTCTTCAAACTTAAATTTTTAATACTTTCTTAAAAGAATAAATTTGTCTTGATCTTTGTCATTTGCTTGATTTAAGAAGTGTTGACTTGTAATTTTACAATTCCACTTAAACTACATGTAGAAGTTTTAGAATATTGTTGAGTTTTTTTTTTTTTTTTTCTTTTGGCTTTTATCAATCCCCATCATTATGACAGATCAAGATCCAAATGTTAAGTTGAGTTCCCTATGATAATTGACAACTAGGGATGTGGTCTATTAGTTAATAGCATAAAACAGATTATGAGACAAAACTGGCTGAGAACAATTGGTAAACGTCATCTTATTACACGATCATATATAGAAACCATTTTGAAACATTGGAATTATTAAAATATTGTAGTTTGAATTAGCTGGAAAGCTCAACTTTACATGGCATTACAACTATACAGCAAAACGGCTATGAAAATTTGGAATGACATATATTCCACTTACAAATAGAAAAGGACCAACAATTTGCATCCAAAATCCATGGATATATATATATATATATATATATGTTATGTCATTGCCAATGCTCTAAAATATATAATTAACAATACTCTTAGATGTACGTGATTATTTGTTAAAAATGCCTAATTAGCTGATTGGGACACAAAATAATTATTATTAGGAGACCCTGTTATTTGTTCTTGTTCTTGTTTTTGTTTTTTTCCCCTCTCTTTTCTTGTAAGTGACTACCTGATAACTTTAGTTTAGAGAGTTATTTGGCCGTTTTTAGTTAGCGAATATTGCTATGTTCTTGAGAAAAATTACATGAAACACCCAATTTTTTCGTGAAAGTATGCTTTTATTGATATAGGTTGAAGAAAGAAAGAAAAGAAAAGAAAAGGGAGCACGAGCACAAGAAATTGGAGAAAAAATTGCAAATCGAGCACGAACTTGAAGCTTGTTGGTAGAGGAGAAGCGTTGTGGCTCCCAAGTTGGCCTGAGCAGAACTTTTTGGCAGGGACTCAGCGCCGTGGAGCGCCGCGGCGCTACGACGGAAAAAGAGAAGAGCGCTGCGGCGCTGACAAAGGAGGGCCGCAGCACCGAGGGTGATTCTAAACCGTGATTTTTGGACGTGAAACAAGGGTTTAGTTAATTTGAGATCAGTATAAATAGACAACGATATAATTGTCAAAGGAGAGAGCTAGGGTTTTTATTTTTCAGAGCGTTGTTTACTTTTCTTAAGAGCCATCAAGGAATCCGAAGTAAGAAGTGAGATATTGATGACAGAATTTCTTGTTCTCTTAATTCTTAATGTTTGATTCAATTAAATTTTTAGTTTTTATTTCTTTTTCAATTATGTTCTAATTTTCTTAGTTAGGGCTATGATGTAGCTTAATCATGACGAGGTGAATTTCATGTTTATTTACGCACCATAATTGATTTTATTCATGTGAGTTATTTGTTATTATGCTTAATGATTTTGAATGATTAGCTACCATTTAAATGATCTGATGTGCATGTTCAAAACTGAGAATGGAGAATTATGCAAATGCTTCATATAACATATAACCATGAATTAAATATGGATAGAGATATACCATATTATTTGTGTGGCTTTACCCAGAAAATTCATGAATCTCAATGCATTAAGATTTATTTAAATTTACATAAAGATATAGTGAGTTAATACATTGAGTAGATTTGTCATTCCTAGAGATAGGATAGTAAATAATTTGGGAATTTCCGTCGTCACATGAGTATTGTTAATTGGGTTGCGTAATTTTATGAAATTCATATCTAATGATTATGGTGAAATCAAATGCCTTAATGCCTTGTCTTATTGAAGCATCTCTTAAAATTAATTGCAATTTTTCTTTTTAATTTAATACTTCAGTTCAGTATTTTATTCAATCTCAACTTCATTTGATCAGCTATATAAACTCTAGGGTTAATCCAACTTTAGCACTTAGTTAGATTATTATACAATAGTCCCTGTGAGACGATACTCTTACTCACTATTGTATTACTTGATCGATAACGTGCACTTGCGTTAGTAAATTTTACCGAACACTACCAAAAAAAAATAGTAAAAAGGCCATTATGCAACCCCATAGGCACTTTGATAAGGTTTTATTTGATGTAACTTTTAGGCCAAACAAAGGTGTGATATTATCCAAACAATAATCAACTGCCACTTTTCACAATTAGTATCTTAATAATATATAATTAGCATAACAAACAGTCTCCAGAATCTGCCTGAGAGAGGGAAAAAAAAAAAGAGAGGTTTGCTTGAGATATAAACAAGTTTGCATGCTTCACATCATATATACATATATATATTTATATATATATATGTATATATATATCTATACACATATATCAATCAGTATGTTAATATACTTAGCACAATGAACATGCACCAGAATCTGGCTGAGAACCCTTTGTTTTTCCCTTTCTTGAGAAAAAAGAAAAGATAAGATAAGAAAAGAGGGTTTTGTTTGAGATTAAAAACAGTTTGCATGCTTCACATCATACACACACACACACACACATTTATATGCATTTATATATTAATAAGATACTTTGCCCTCATATTTTGCATGGGCAAGGAACTTTAAAGTTGTGTGAACGTGAGCCAGAAAAAGCCTAAAAACAAGCATATATGTGTAAAGGAGATTCCACTCACAAAAGAAATATAAGAAAGCGTCCTATGGTGAACAAACAAATCTCTCCCAATTAGGAAGCACTAGGTAGCAGTATTCACTTTGTTGGATTCTCCAATAAAACTCTTTTGAATTTTTTATTACTAATTAAGACCCACCAAAAAAAAAGGTTGTATATAATTTGTTAAACAAGTAGAGCCAAATGAAAAGGTTAATACAAGAGATGCTTTCTAAAACTATTGTATAGGTACTTCTTTAGCCATTAATTAATGTCCTTATGCTTTAACTTATTTTCCTTACTCTCTAGGTAAGTAAGGCCTAAGGGAGATGGATGATGGCATGGTGGGGCATTTTGTTCTTTAGTAAATATATCATCTAAAAGAGAGTTGGGGTATGATTTAGTTAGTCACGAAGCTATATCTTTTATTTAAATTAATTATATAATTATAAATTTTAGTTTTAATTATTTTTTAATCTTTTTTTTTTGTTTTTAAAAACTACAAAAATGTCCATGTTAGTGGGTGATTTAATTAAAAAATTTTATTTGTATTTAAATACTTAAAGTATGTTAGCTTTATTAATATCAGTTGTGTAGCTGGTAGTTGCAAACATAATATAAGAGTAAATTCACACCTGACTTTACTGCGATGTCTAGAGTTAGAATCCCTCCAAAATTAAAACACACGTATATATGTTTACTCGACTGAACCACAAAGTGAATCTTATCAAATTTTGCTTCTACATGTATATGTAATATAATAGGTGTATGGTAAGTACGGACACCAATGGCATAGGTAATTGGCTTTTCACAGCCAAAACGAGTTTTCCATTTAACATTGAAAAAGAAAAATACTGCCAATTAGAAGATTCTAAGTATTTATGCCTAAAGAATCTAACTCAATAATATCTAAGAATATGGGTATTCCTTATTCTTAAAGTTTAGGTGAAATGCCAAATTATATATACAAGCCGACTCTTGGAGATACAAATATACAATTACAGGGATACATATGTGTATATATATTGTAAAGGCATGTTTGTATAAAGTTTGGAACAAACACATGGAAAAAGGGCTTAGAAAATATTCTACACAGGATCTTGCATAACTAGTGATTTAATGAATATGGTAATCTTCCCTCTTATATTAAATATGAAATAGACATATAGTCTGCTTTGTTAGGTTTTATTTGATTTTATTGTTGAGTTTCTAGAAGTATTCGGAAAGAATTAAACAAGTTTGAATATTCGTTGGTTTAAATTCAATGCCAAAAACTTTGGGTGGAAACATAATCTGGCAAAAGAAAAAAGTTTAGGCAGTGGGAGAAAAATTCTCTTTCATTTATGCTTATGTTTGCTTAATTGATATGGACAACAAGTCTCCCAATGAGATCCAACCCTAAGAATCAAGCATGCACTTGTGCTTGTAATCAGAATTTTCAAAATTCTGAAAGATCACAGTAGATATACAGTTTATTTAAATGAAAAAACTATTTAGAATCTATATTATATTTTTTGCATAGGATCTGATCCATCTATATCTGTTTCATGGTGATAAATGGGCATAAAGTGAAGCACCTAGCTAGATATTTCAGGGCTGAATTTGTTTCATGGTGTTACAGGCATTAACGTGTTATATACCTGACTCTATGATAAGGCGTGGAATTCAATTCTTCTACTCTCAAAATTGAAAATAATATAAAAAGGAGTAATATGTATCTTTATCAGAAGGATTTTTAACACTTTTGCACCCTTCCCATAAATTTTCATGTTTTAGCTACTTGTCCCCCTAAATTATTTTTCATTTTGACATTTTACCAACTTAGCTTTCTAAATCGTCGCAATACATTCTTTTACGTTTTTGGTCAGTTTTGAGGATTTGGCTTGGAGTTCTGAATGATTTGTGTTAGGGTTTATAGTTGATATTGGTAGATTTTTGGTTGGAAGTGAGGTAGTCATTAGCTTTTCTATTTGCAAGTTGAGGGAGTAAAATGTCAAAATTAAAAGCTCAGGTGGCACGTTATCAAAACTCAAAATGTTCATGAATGAGGTAAAAGTGTTAAAAAACACTTATAAAAATATGGGTAATTTCAAATTCAACCCCTTATAGTTGCATAAAGTCTCACTTTGGCTTATCACTTCATAATGGCACAAAACTAACCCTTGGGCTTATCAAAAGTTACAATTTTCGTACTTCTACCAATGAAACCTTAATTTTTAATGGTTTTAAACACGCGTGAATTATGTATCCGTCTAGCAAAGTGAAATAAAGTAAATTTAAATGAAAGAGACTTTAAAATTTTGACCTTTTATTAAAAAAATGGAAATGTCTTCTTGCGTTAACCATAAGCATCGTCTCCTCCTTACTCACAACATCCGATCATCACCACCATCCTATATTGACTTTTACAAATAAATCAGGTGAACCTCAAGCCTTTAAAACTATTAAAAATTGATGTTTGGCTAATGGAAGTAATAAAGTTGTAAATCAAGCTTAGTTTTAAATTATGGGGATTAAAGTCAGAAAATCTTTATTCTTTGAGGGCTAAATTTGAATTCAACCTTGAAAATAAATCTATAAAAGAAGAAGAAGAAGAAGATTAACGGCATACTCGTTGAAAAGAATGTTCCAAATCACGTAAGCATGACTACCAACATTGTTTCCTGCCTTGGTCCAACACAATACATCGATCCCCGGTTTATAGGCACAAAGGTTAAGGCAGCTCCATGTATTGCCAAAAATAAAATTAAAAAAAAAAGGAAACAATTGGGATAATTTTAATATTGATTAATCGAGTGTGAACTTAACTTGCTAGTCGTCTTGATATTTCACCGAAAGAAAAAGAAAATTCCAAGAAAGCCAGAAAGACACTAGTCAAAAATGTATATACATTTTGTTTAGCTCAAATATCATCTGTATTTTGAGCCCCATAATCAACGGGGCATGAACCCTTTTCATGTGCTACTTAGACCAATTTACGAGAGAGTCACCAAACAAGTCCATGTAAAGCAGAGCCAATTAGAGGAAAATAAATAAATTAATATTTGGACGTATATATATAATATATGTATATAAAAAAAAATACACACAAACCAAAGGAAGTGAAGTTGGTGCATGTGATTCTCACGTTGTCACTTCCTCTTGTAATAAATTTCAAAGTTTCAAACACAACGAAAGTACAAAGAGACACCAGCTCAGCTCTTCCTTGTTAACCGCCGTAGTTGCCGCCATGTTACTCTTTTGCTCGTTACAGCCATGCCCTCTGGACTTTGGCTCTAACCCCAAATTTTCCACACGGTAACGACCTATTTTGTTTTTTTTTTTTTCTTTGTTTTTAAATATGTTTGACTTGTTAGTCTAAAACATGTTTGAGATGGTGTTCATGTATCTTTCAAAAAAAAAATTTGGTTCTGCCAAAATTTTTTATCAAAACCATAAAATGTGCCTTCTAATAGGGTGTTTAAGAAGTATGGTTAGAACCATAATTGGTGTTCATTTTGGTTTAAACACTGTAGTATACGAGTGTTTTACACTATTTGGTGGTTAGAGTATTGCACACACTATAATTCTTAAATAAGCTCTTTTGAAAATTTAAAACTCATATGGGCTTCGTTTGGCAACTTAGTTGAAACTAAAAAGTTTTAATTAGTACAGTAGAAAGCTCTCACATGTTACAGTTAAAACAAAAGTTTGCTATAGTGTAAAACTCTCATATGCTATAGTGTTTTAGTTTCAACTTATAGTTCTAATTATGTTCTCAAACACTCTAATACTAACTCTGTAATATGATATTTTTATAAACTTCAATCTAGTATTTGCGAGAGAACAATGCAAAACTCACATATGCTACAATATAAAGTAAAAATATACAACAGTGTGTGATTCAAGACTCGGAAAATTTCTCTCTATCACCCTATTTAATTGTTGATCTTCATTACGATCTTGTATAAGTATGGTTCAAAACAATAATTGAAAAATCATAATTCCATACAAGTAAGAAGAAAAAAAGGAGTGTTTTTTCTCTTTCCTTTCACCAAAGTCAAAACCCTCTTAGTTGTTCACCACCAAGCCTTTTTGTATTTCTCTCTTCTCTTTCCCCAATGTTTGGACCACTGTCACTAAATACCAAGGATTTAGTTGTTGGTGATTTTAGATTCTTACAGCTTGGAATTTGAGTGTTGGAGATAGCGGCTTTAAACTATTTTGGTTGGCAGCAATAAATTGTGTTTGTTCTTTACCTTGTTGAAAATTTAAACTGGTTGGCATAATATTGAGTAGACGTAATTAATACAAAATTCTTCCCACCACCCACCACTAAGATTTGTTATGCCCATAGTAAATGTAAACAAATAATTTGTGAATTTTCATTTTTATTTTCCATTTTTTATTTTGTGATTCTCGTGAATGGGTCTCACGGAGATTAGTAAATTTTTATAATTTTTTTTTTTCAACTTGAAGAGAATGAAGGATGTTTCGAAAGAGAAGCATCTAGACATTGTTGTCTTTCTAACTTTCTAGATATATTGAAATTTTAGAATTTAGGGAAGAAAAGTATGAGACTTTTGTTTAGAAAGAAGCCATTTCACATTTAAGATCGACCAAACCTCGGTGGTCGTGGCGTTTCTCTTAGAAGAGAAACATGGCAAATATTTTATAAGTCATTTTTTGTTAATATTATCATATTTTAATCTTTCCTGTCTTTGACTACTTTGCTAATGTTGCATTAGATTTTGAATGAATTATGTGGTCCACGTATAATCATCTATAAAGTGAGTTATTAGCAAGTAGGAAGAATATTATCTAGCATTATCCATATACTTTTGTGCAGTTGACCTATTAAGCGTCCATTTGTGACAATTATTTTAATTATGGATCATTTTCAATTTAAAACATATACAAGTTTTATAGCGAAGAACACGTATTGTCATAAAGAGATGTATACACCACAACAAATAATGCAAGAGTTGGGTAACTCCAGCTATACAACAAGTTAGCCATTATCTCTCTCTCTCTCAGAAAAAACTCCATAGTAATAATACCCATTTGGCAGGGAAAAAAATCCATAGAACTGTTCAAAAAAAGGGCAATAGAAGCAGCCTTAAGAGTCAAATAGAAAGACGCTTGGATTTTTTTTTTCAAAAAAAAAAAAGAAGAAGAAAGTTAAGCAACGCAATAGATATTATTTCGAGGAAGAACATAATCCAAAATGATAAATGAAATTTATAGCCTGTTTAGTAAAGGACGGTTCTAACCATTATCTCAGTTATGAACAATATAAAACTCTCACATACTACCATAAGAGAAAAAAGTTGTTATAATATAAAGCTATCACATACTTCAATAAAAACATTTCAAACCAATAGTTTTAACTATCATATCAAATACCCTATTAAATATAACTTATATGTAAAATTTTAAGTGATTTGATGTATTTATTAAAATTATTTTGGAACCTCCTTTTGAGAATCAAAAAACATGAAATTTGGAAGAAAAAGATCACATAAGGCCATGCTCTTCAATAAACTTTAAGCTCATAGGCTATATTCTCAACAAATTAGTTTTTCCTCGAAATGACTCCACTATAAATATTCAAAAGAATTGTTAAATCATTATTGTTTCTTAATTGAAACATAATAAATCAATGTTAATGCATTACATTGGTAGCTTATCTAGAACTTCCGTATTTCAAATTGAACGCGTCCAAATTGGCAGAGATTCAAATCACGCGGCAATAGATTCTTCTTTTCAAACTGTTGGGCCCATAATACAACCACACAAAATGGGTAAGAAAAGAGAATGAGAGAAACATCTAATGAATAAATAATAAACAAATCTCAGGTCAACCATTAGCCCTCTAAATACTTAACAAGCTGTTTTTATGTACAAACGTGTGGTGAAATGTCGTGTATAAGCGCAATTTTTTTTTGGCCTAGTACCTAACCTCCCTTTCTGTGCCAACCAGCCAACAATAAACCAGTAAAGAAAAAAATATCAAATACCACCACCAACACCTTTTCAACATCCCCATCTGCTTTTTTTCCCTCTACCTATAATTCAAACGACAGCATTTAAAATGATCCAACGAACCCCCCCCTCTGCCATATAATTATCAATTGGACCAAACATAACAACCAACCTATTACCACTATTACCAAATTCCCACCTTTTCTTTTCTTCTCACTTTCTATGTACACAAAGCTCAATCCTCAAGCAAAGAATATTATATGCCAACAAAGCGGACAAATCTTCTACTACCAAATTGCCCTTTTAGCGTGAGTGACTACTCTTGCTTAAGAATAAGATCTAATCAATCCCAAATTGTATAGATTCCTCCTCACCAAGCTCCCAAGTGATAACAACACTGCCCCACCAACCCCAACTGCCTCCTCTTCGCTTTCCGCCTTGGAGTGATACACCAATGGCAGTTCCTTTACTTTCAAGTTACTCAGCCCTATTTTCTGTCGGACTGATTCGATCGTTTTTGGGTCTGCTGGGTTCCCGACAGCATCGGTTACGTAGAAAACATTCCGAGCCATTTCGCCCGAGGTGGAGATCTCAGCTCTTGTCACGTTTAGGCCATTTTCACGGAATGTTCTTGTGACATCTGCTAAAAGACACTGTCTGTCCGCCGTGCATAATTCTAGCCTCACACCCTGAAAATATGGCACCAAAATTAGATGTTGCCATTTGCAGCATCAAATGATAACAAAATTATTTCGTAAATAATAAAATCATTGAACTATAGTTGTTAGTCCATACCTCAGATGCCCTTCTTTTAATGGCCGCTTGTAAACATTGAATCACACGTTGTCGTTCGGGTTCTGAGCTAATTGGGGTTCCATCTTTATGCCTAATGCAAAATTCCTGCAAACAAATGCCACCCCCATAAGGCTTAGTCACTAGGATGTTTTAAAACAATTAACTATATCTACACAAAACAGAAAAACATTCGAGAAAATACGCACCAAGCAAGCTCTATCCCTTGATGTCTTAACAGTGCCATGGAAAACCACATACTCCATATCTGTTAGTGTGCAAACGACATCAAACAAAAGCTTGGTTCGATCCTTGCATTGAATATTCACCACCGAATAACCCCTTTCCGCCCAGTTCTGCACTGTGACCACTGGAGAATCCGCACAAAACTGCAAGATCGGCTTCCTCTCATAATCGCGGTCCGCGAACATCATCTGGTGTAGTCTTCTCTCCGTGTGGGTGACGTCCATGGAAACGGAGGTCTTTGCGCTCCGAATATCATTGTCTCCCTTGAGAACATTCCGCAATAGGGCTTCGATTCTGTTGATCTTCTGTGAGTCCTCAATCGGGCAACCAGAATCACAGTCCTTTACGTAGATAAGTGAAGCAATCCGGCCATTGTGCGTCCACACCTTGGACTCCACAACATTGCATTGAAGGTCAGCTAGAACAGCAAAGACCTCTGAGAGTAGGCCGACCCGGTCGGTCCCCGTTAGCTCCAGAGCCGGCAATCCGTTAATTTCATTGGATCTTTCATAGTGAATGGTAGCAAGGGACTGAAAACGTATCAAACCATTCCAACATCAGTTCAGAAACCAAGCAATAAATTTCCATTAAAAGGGCACTTTTTTGGTTTTTCACAGTACCTACCTTCTCAATGTAACTAATGACGCTCTCGTCCGTTAATTTATTGCCGTTTTGATCTGTCACATGAAAAACTGCAGGAAATAAAGCAAAACCCACGTCGAAATTAATTCAACATAAATCAATTTCCATTAATAAAAAAGAAAAAAAAACAGTTAGTTGCTTATTTAGGCTAGGTATCAGGTAAACGTTAGCAGAGAGACTTTTCTTTCTCTCCTCCTTTTGTGTGGTCAGTTTTTTTTTTTTTTTGGGTGTAAAAATGCACCAAAAAGAAAGAGAAAAAAAGAGCTAGTGTACTTTTCTTACCATCCATGAACCACCGACCATCTGAAGAAATGTAAGACTTTTTAATTGAAAGGTTCAGATCCGTGAGAACCTGAACTGCCTCCAAGAGAGTTCCATGTCTTCTGGCACTATCAACCTGTTAGACCAAGCCACAAGAAAACAGAGAAAAACAAAAAATTAGTTCTTATTTCCTTAATTTTTTTCCAATTAGAACCCATTAATTTGTGGTCTACTTCAATGGGGTTTTGTAGAAGCTAACCTTGACCAGAGTCGCAGTGGGACAAACGGAATTATCGATCACGACCCTGCAAAAAAAGCAATAGAAAGGTCAAGCTAGAGAAACAACGTTTCTTTCTTTTTTTTTTTTTTTTAATCTTCTTTTGGTTTTTTTTTTTACATAGTTTCTAATTTTGCCCACACGGCAATCTTTGAAAAGATCTTAAAAGAATAAGACTGCTTGGACCTCTGGAAAGCACGAGAAATCGGTGGAAAAGTCAGAGAAAGTTTAAAATAGTGTTTCACATGGTGACAATTCAATCAATTACTTTAATTAATTGCAATTAGGGAAAATTTGGGAATTTAAAACATGAAATTGAGTTTTAAGGCAAAGCATTTCCACAAAATGGAAATTAAATCAGAAACAGATAGATCTGAATTCACAAAACAGAATATTAAACAAAAAAAAGTTGCCTGTTCGGAAACAATTCCACGAGAAATGAAAGTAAAAATAATAATAATAAATGCAAAAAAATCCGTTGGAGAATTTGCAACGACGAACAGGGGAAGGAAAAGGAAAGAGAACACTGATGGGGAGAGAGAGAAACTAAATCCAGAAACTACGAAAAACAGAGAAAAATATACGAGAAATTAGAGAAATTAATTGAATTCAACACAGAATCAGGTGAAAATCAACAATACTCGCTAAATTCTGACCTTGGAGTGTTCATACGGAAAACGAGCTTCTCATACTCATCCAAAAAAGCAGGCCACTCCATTTCTCTTCTTCTGCTTCCTTTCAATTCTTCAACCGTGAATTGAAATCAACAAAAACAACTCCAAAGATCAAAAACAAAAACAAAAATTCCCTTTTGATCTTCTTCTGAAAATAAAAACTGTTTTCTGAGCTTTAACGGCGAACAAGAAGGACGAATCTCCCAGAGATATCGGACTCTTCGCCGTACAGAAAACAAGAGCCCCCAAATACCAGAGTAGATACCTCAAAATCCTCTCTCTCTCTCTCTATCGATTTATTAGCGTCAGACCTTCGACCAAATCGCCATTAACAACTTTCACCCAACACCTATGGGAGTTTACTGTCGCTTTCTCTCTCCTCTTTCTCTCTCTTACTCAATTTCGAAGCGCAAAGCACGTCTTGTTCTTAACTCGTTGCTGCCTCAAATGGGTGAGGCTCTTATATATTTACGCTTTTGTTTATATTTTATATTTTTATTTAAAAAAATTAATTTTTTTATTCGAATTTTTATTATTTTGAAGCCACGCTTATATGCAAGGGGTGGGGGACAGACGGTCACATGCGTGAGTAGTGCCTGCCCGTTAAGTCCTGCCCTCGCTGACCTTCTCTCTCTTCTGTATATATTTTTTAATTTTTTAATTCTCGCTTTACCGATCAACGAATCATATATTGACGCGTAGGATGGGTCCAAAACCTGAGAGGCTAGAGAATCCAGCTAGGACGCCACGTGTGCATTCTTCTGTAGGGCTGTGCTGTGTGTGCGCGCTGTGCCTGGACCTTTGCGTGCGTCCTACTCCATTTAGAGCAATAGTAGTTGCTGGAAATGAAGTTTGTGGATGAATGATTCTCGATGGACGGGAACGGTCAGTCCACGTGGCGGTTTCAAGTTACTGGGTCCCAGATGACTTGGTAATTAAGTTGGGATCTGCCGAGCGGAATCATGACATCCGCACGTGACGGCTCACCGGCCTTTCTCTTCTGCTCTGTCCTTGTTTCGGCCGGTTTTCTTGTACGTCTTGTCGTCCCCACTCACAATCATTTTCTTTAATTCCCAAAATACCCTCCGGCCTTCCCCTTAATCCGACGGCAGATTAGTAATTTCTTAGCTCAGCTTCCTGTTTGATACCGAATCTTAATGTTTAGATACCGTTGTATTAATCTCTCAAAAAAAAAAAAGATACCGTTATATTATAAAACAAAGATTAGCGAACTGACGTGTCGCCGTTTCATTGGTTTTCGGGTACAATTACGCGCATGGGCTTGGACGTAGTCGTGGAGGCACGATTTAGGACTTATAATAATGCGCCCCACCCCCACCCCCACCGTTTTCGTGACGACGCAATTTTTAATAGAAAATAATATATATTCTGAGAGCTCGACAAGTGGCGAACTCAGGATCAATGTCAACAGAAACTATAGCCACGTGGTCCCCCAGGGTCGCCTCTGTGTCGGACAATCACGTGAGGTCTCACAGAAAACAGGTTCGCCGGTTGCGGCTGTCTCGAACAACGACTCCACACCGTCACAGTAACCGTATTCCGTTAAACGAAGATTCTCTCCGTTAGTCCGAAACCCCCTAAGGAGTCTGCCACGTGTCGGCACCTGCCTTTCTTTTGTTTGCTCTGCTCTTTTGACGCGGAGTTTCACTGACGATTTAAAAAAAGATTAAAGGTTTGTTTAGTAAATAAATTTAAATTAATGATTTGATTTGAGTTAGTATTATTTGAAATAAAATTTTAGTTAGTTATTTAAATTGTTATTTAAATTGATTTTTTGATATGTATTTAAGTTTTAATTTAAGTATAGAATAAAATTAAAATTTGTGTTTAGAAAGGTAATAAAAATAGTTTTTGATTTATCAACAAATCTAATAAAATCTTAATATTAATCATTTTAAAAAATATATAATATGGATCTTAATTTATTCCTCTCTTCACTAGAAACACAATAAAAAAAGAATTATTAACAAATAAAGAAGTTATGATTTTTTTCTTAAATATAAGAGAAAGAATTTTAATTTTTACTGTAACAGAAATATCTGAGTATCAAAAGTTTAAGGAGAGTCAGAACTTTAAAAACAGGGCCCGTTTGTTTCGATACTCAAATCACGGTTCGAATCATTTTACTACAATATTTTCTCTCATAAAAATTTAAATCTTTATTCAAATACTCTATTCAAATACTCAAACCAAACGAGCTCTTAAATTCTTGATATTCAAAAGATTTAAATTTTAAAAAAAACAAACACATATTTAAAAAATTATTAATTTTTATATTTAAATTTAAATTCAAAGAATTTAAAAAAATTTTTAAAACAAACAGCCTTAAAAGCTCTTCTGTCAAAATGACAGGTGTGACGGTTAGATGCGCGCCGTTTCAAGTGGGTTATGGCGGGAGAGTCATATGTTTCCCGCCAGATCGGACGGCTGCTGGTGGGTCTACGTAATTCATGGGGTATATCCACATCGATATGGGGGAGGTAAGGGTTAAAAAAAAGATAAAAAGAAAAAGTGGACATGGACCCACATTCTTTTTTTTTTTTTTTTTGAGGCGAAAAAGTCGAGAGCGAAGTGGCTTTTTGCAGCGACGAAGGGCCATGTACGAGGAGAAAGAGACGAGGCAGGGGAATGAAAAGAAACGAGACACGTGGACGACAGCTCAGACGTCGGTCACTGGGTCCCACGCTTGTCAGAAATCCTTTATTTAAAATAAAACTTTAATTTTATCCTAATTCCCGCCTTTTTTCTTGGGGCTTTCTCTCTCCTTCCTCGGATCTAGCTTTTTTGACCGTTAAAACACTTTTGGCGGCAAATTCGAAAACCGTGGTGAGTGGGAGAGACCAAGAGCGGGAGAGAAGTGGTCCGGGTGGGAATGGGCTTTCATTCCATACAACGGCGCCGCAGATCTCTCCGTGAGACACTCGAGGCATGTTTCGATCCAACGTGATTAAACATGCTGGCTTAACAACAACATTATTATTATATTAAATTAATCAAAATTAATTAACCATAAATTTTCGTCCATATCTTATGTCCCATTTTTTGCCATTGAACTTGGTTGAGAATTGTGTTTCCCACTTACTCACACAACTTAACTTCTGGGTTTTGTTGGTCCACACGTTTTCACACTTTATAATTTCCACAATTGAAAATTTCTGGAAGATTTTTCCGGTTTTGTTAAAATATAATAGCCTAGAACATGGTCAAAGTAGTATGCATGTGACGAGAAAAGAAAAACTTACGTATATAATATGACTGTAATAGTGTAGTGTGTCTTTTTCTTTTTCTCGTTTTTATTTTTTTAATAATTTCTTGAGTGTTATTTTTTTTTATTTTTCTAAATTTTAGCTTTAGTTTTCAAACTTGTGGGTATTATGATGGTATCTCCAATGGCGAAAGATTCAAAGGTAGATAATACTTGTCGTTCGTGTATTTGCTGGATAGAAAGAAACATAAAACGAGTTTGATTTTTGTGACGTATACGATTCTTCCCTTTCACACCTGTTTTGACAATGGCTGGCACATGGAATGAATTTGTTACGTTATGGGAAACATGGCATGTCATTCATGATATGTGTTGTATTTTCAGTGTGAAACCTAAGCACATGACGTGAAAAGTTGCTTCTAGGATTATAATTTGCAAATCAAATACAGTTTCACATATATATATTTTTTTAACCAAAACATCTTTCACTGGTGATCAACTAATGGATCCAAAACACAAAATACTAATCACAAGCCGAAATATTTTATAAGGGGATGTTTTAAAGATCAATTTGTGTTTCTCTTCAAAATTTTAATTATTGTGTTTTGTAAAATTTGAAATTAGGGCGATTTATATATACAAATGAAATCTATGTGTAGGTTTGAACTGTAATACAAATTGATCTGAACAAAAATTTTTTAGTTCAATTTTTTAAACCAACTCTAAGTTTTATCTTTTTTTCCCCAAAGGGCGAGACTAAAATTAAATTTAAGAAAAATAAAAGTTTATTACAATATAAATCTCTCACATGTTATATGGTTTGGTTCCAACTATCTTAGGAGTCTATTGGCTATTCTGTTATATATACACTATGGCCATGTTTGTTTTGTGTATTTATAGGACTCAAAGGATTTAAATTTAAATTTGAGTATCAAGAATTCTTAATACGTGTTTGTTTTTTCCAAAATTTGAATCAAATGAGTATCAAGAATCCAAATTTTCAGAGTTCTAACTCCCCCTAAACGCTTGATACTCAGATATCTTTGCTACATTAAAAGCTGAAATTCTCTTTTCTATATTTGAGGAAAAAAATCATAACTTCTTCATTTGATATCCAATTAAGATGATTGTTTTTTCATTGTGTTCCTAATGAATATAGGAATAAATTAAGATCCATATTGCATTTTTTTAGGATCATTAACATTAAGATTTTATTAGATCTGTTAATAAATCAAAAACTATTTTTATTACCTCTTCAAAGACAAATTTTAATTTTATTCTATACTCAAATTAAAACTTAAATATACATCTAAATATCAATTCAGATAATAGTTTAAATTATTAATTTAAACCACATCACTTAAATTAAATTATTAATTTGTATCTAACCTACGAAGATAGTAGGACAAATTAGTAAAGCCAATCACATGGGCCTAGCTTAAAAGTCAACACAGCAGTGGATCGCATACAATATTTGACCAAGAAATACAGCTGCTTTCTGATTAACTGAACAGTCACTAATATTAGTACATTACTATCGTCGTTTTTTGGCATATTCTAACGTCTTTGTGGTGGTTTTGTCCTTGTGACAGAAGCTAGCTTACCAACTGAGGTGCAAAGTGTAAGTGGGTGCTTCCTAGATACAGATTATATCAGGATTCGAGAGACCGTTGGATCACTATCGTACGGCTGGCATTAAACAAAAAAAAAAAGTTGGGGAAACAACAAAGGAAGACGTAAACAAAAAGGAAGAGTGTTTTGAGGGTCTTTCCCACTTCCTAGTTATGGCTTGCCTTGTAAGTCTGGTTTCCAACCGCACTGCTGTCATGTGAATTGTTTTTGGGGTGGAATGACAATCCATGACTCACACAAACATGACCAACTTTTTATTTTGATGCTTCTCTAAATTATTATTTTTAGGTTAATTATATAACTATACTTTTTAATTTTTATAATTTTTTAATTTATTTTTTTATTTTTAAAAACTATAAAAATATCTTTTAAATTTTAAAAAACTCGTTTCAATTTTATTCTTTGCATACTTTTTGAATGAAAATATAGATAATATAAAAAATCCCTTTAATTAAACATAATTTGTTTATGAAATATATTTTTTTTTAAGAAAAATTTTTAAAAAATATTTTAAAATTTTAAAATCATAAAATATGAGATTTTTTCTTTTCAAATTCGATGTTTGTTTTAGGATTTTTTTTTATATTTTTAATAGATCAAATATTTTTCGTAACTATTTAAACGTAATCACATTGTTTTGCTTAAATTTTTTTTATTTATAAGGATAAAATTAAAATATGTTTTAAAAATTCAAATGATACATTTGTAGCTTCTAGAAATAGATAGGCAAATCGAAAAAGAGTTAAAATCAAGATATACAATTATGTAATTAACCTTATTATTTTTTTAGTAGCTTTCTACGTTGTGTATGGCAATATACATTGAAAATTAAAATAAAAAATTATACAAATATGGCGATTTAAAATAGATCTACGTGTAGGTAACTTTTCATGCCATACTGTGCGTGTAATTCTCTTTTTTGTTTAATTATGAAAGTCCGCCCTATAATTAGTTGTGCCCACAAGGTCATTAGCTTAAAATCATAGTAGCTCATGAAAATGCTTCTCAAAAAATACAAAATAAATAACTTGATGGAATATTCTCGAGATATACCATAAACGTCACTTATGTCACTGCCTTATTTTTTTCTTTTATTTCTTTTTTTTTTATTACATTGCAATTATGTGTTACAATATCAAGCATATATTACGTCTCCAAAAAAAAAAAAAAAACTTATAACTGTTGGCATTGATGTAGTGTTGTTTTCCTCCGGTGCACAAAAGGGGTTAAAGCAAAATCTTTTGGTCCTTTAGAGACAAATTTGCATAGCAAAAAGGTAAGAAAGATATTAACCATCATGTTTCTTTATGATGTGATAATTTTTGGCGGTGGAGTAGCGGTAATATTTTACCCTTTTACTTGATTTTGTGAATAATTAAGTGTTTTGTTGAATACTATTTGTCCCTTCAAAATTAACAGTTAAGATATTAAGGGGTTATATATATAATTTTCTTTTTTCTAAATAAAGGGTTGCATTTTGCAACTTGGATGGCCAGCTGGATTTGATGGACTTGAGGGAAGCATGTTGTCAGACTTAAATCCACATGAAAAATAAAAAATCCTGAAATTAGGGCGATTTATTTTATATATATATACAAATGAAATAAATGTGAATTTCAAAGTTATTATATATGACCCATAAGATTGTGACCTTATTTTTGTTGTTTGGTTGCTTGAATTTATGAAAATGTGACCTTGCTTTTTAGTTTGCCGAAATGCTTCACAATTTAGGTGTGTGTCCCATTTAGCTCCACGTGACAGGACATTGTACCCTACTACGGCCAATTGCCTAATTGTGCCTTTTATTAATTATTCATCTGCTACATATGAGAAAACATCAATTCTTTTTTTTTTTTTTTTTTGCGTCTCAGAGATATGCGTTCGTTATTTCTCAGAAGAAAGAAAGGACAGTACTAATATCAATAATGAAAAAAAAAATTACAAAAAAGAAAAAAAAAAGAAATTCATCACTTAGAGAAAACGTTTGTGATATTTAGAGAAGATTAAAAAATGGATTTTTGTTTTATTATTACTAGAATCTAGCTTAAAGGGGTGTTTGATAGTGGTGAGAACCACTCAGTTTCTACCACAATCTCAGTTATGAATAGTGTAAAACTCTCATATGCTACAGTAACAATAAAAAAAATTATGCTACAGTAAAAAACTATCACATGCTACAGTAAAAGTGATTCCCACTACTGGTTTCCACCACCCTTCCAAACACCCTATAAGTGGTTAGATCAAGTGGTTGAGTTCGTGAATATATACGCGTATGGTCAATCAAGGTTTGAATTATGTTTTATTTCGGCCTTACACTATATATTAAAAAAAAAGGTATAGATATATTAATTTACTTAAAAATCATAGTACTCTAGCCTCTTAAGTTATCGTCCACCATAACCAACAGAAATAAATTGATTTGCAATAATAAACGTGGCTCCTCCATCTGCCACTAAATCCACCGTCACTTTGTCAAAACTAATTTTAATTACCTACCCTTTTCAATGTGCCAACTATTGCATATTTATAGAATTATTCGCATTAATTCCCATATTTTTTTAAATGCGTTAATTGGATTAATACACTCAAGTATGATATATATCATGTCATTAATTATTGAAAACAGAAAAACAGCTGGCTTGGAAGAGTTTCTTCAATTTTCGGGAGTCATAAGAGATCAATTTTGCAGTGTCCAACAAGTTTATAAAGCAATGAAGCTCCTGCTGCATTTTAATGGTTATTTTTATTAAATCAATTAATTTCTTTCTTTTTTGGGTTTAATTAGTGAATCATATCAATAAGAGATTTGTTTACGTTATATGACATAAATGGATAACCAACATGAGCTATCTAGTTAGATCTGTCGGCCAACCAACTTTTGCCTTTTTCTTGTTGTATTGTTGAGATCTCAGGATTATGAGCAAAATATGTCTCCACCATGAAAGTTGTGTTAACTATTATCAAGTCAAATCGGTTGTTAATTTTAAGTTGTTAATCCCACCAAACTAACATCTAACTTGATTAACACATTTCATACCATGAACCTCATGTTTCTAGACTTCTTTCACATCTAGTCAGTGTTCGAAAAAGAGAGCAGTAAAATGAACGAAGAGAGGAAGAAAAACATTTTTTTGCCCCTATTGTTTGATGGCTTCTTGTTAAGGTCACCTATGCACTAGTAAAATTGTAAATTCTTTGTTCTAATATGACGTTGGAGAAACTACAAGTTAAAATAAAAGAGAAATTAAACAAAACGACCGGTTTAGGTCACCTCTTTAAAACATATCAAAATTATTTTTTAAAACAACAGCCAATGGTCAATCATGATTGATAAATCATTAATTGGTGTTAGTTCAACACTTATTGCATCGTTAATTGGTAATTGATTACTAAGTCAATCAGTTAACTATTGATTGTTACTGTTCACTAATTGACCTTAAAAAAGGGTCATTTTCCTAATTCAACGAAACCTGGTACATTTATCAAAACATTAAAGATCATCTTCCCACGCATCTTAAAATGAAAAGTATTAGACATACAACACAGCTTTTAATTGTCATTTGTCTTATTATTGACAATCACCGTCAAAAAAGAAAAATTATGCATATTACATTTGTTTCCACCTACTGAAAATTCCTTTAGTTTCTTTATTTTCTTGTTGCTCTTTCCTTTCTCCTTGTTTTGAATACTTTTATGCAGTTGAGGACTTGAGGTGGTTCAAAAAATCAGAAGGCAGGTTAAAATAATGTTCATACTTTGACAGTATGAAATCAGAGCTAGTGTTATGTTCATGGACAGATCTTGTCAGAAGACTAGTTTTGAATGGTGTTATATAGTGAGGAGGTGCAATGACCTCTTTTAAAAGATCAAAAAAGGAGGACGGATTGACATAAAGTACACAATTTAGGAAGCAAATATGAAAAAAAAACTATATGTTTATTATTCAGGTTACTATTTTTGTAAAATTTTCTTCTTGCTTTTTGGCTGCGTTTATAGTTACTACTATTCTAATGGCTTTAGATCTATATAACGAGCGCAAAAGTTGATTATGATGCAAAATGTTGAGAAGTGTGGATTGTAGAATGAACCCTTACGTAAATGTGGAAGTTTTAGCCTATTTGGAGAATCAGTTGGAACATACATTTTAAGTTTAAAAACTGTAAGACGTAAGAACTTTACATTATTTATAATTAAAACTGATAAATTAAAACGGATATTGCAGACGGGAGCGTTCATGTTCACCAAAACCACTTGTGATTTTTTAATACCATATAAGTACGATTTAAAAATGTAAACCACAAATTAAGATGATTGGATATATCAATTTGAATGACATTGTAATACCCCTTTACAACTAGCTAGAGGTATATTTTTGAAACCGAAAGTTCCAAACCCAGGTCGACAGGTACAGCTAATTAAATCATTAGTACCATTCTTTTCCTAGCACAAGAATCTCACAAGAAGATTTTCAGCTTTTTCATATATGTGACTTAGACGTGTTTTACTTTTTCTTAGTTATTACTGGGGTTATCATCTCAGCTTATAGGCAGCATGAGGTATATATGATGGCTCCCTGATGCACAACTAAAGGTAAATGTGGCTATGTAACAATCTGCTAAAAGATCTTGTGATGTGATCGACAGATCATAATTGGAATTTTAATTTTCTTTCACTTTGCCAAAAATGATTTGGAGAGTTATCTAGTTGAAATCATAATTGATGGTGTACGTTTTAAAACTATTAAATTTAGTCGAAATTATTTTTTGTTTTACAAATTTGACATCTAAAAGACTAATACATATATGTTTTTTTTTAGTTTCTATTGGAGAAATTGTCAAATATTTTTCTTACGTGAGATTTCTCTTGTAGGTATTGAAACGTAATATACTGATAAGTATATATAATTTGATCAGATATAATGATTTGAAAATATGTACTACCGGTGAGATTACCAATTGAAGAACGACGCTGTCTTTAATTTGAAAAAAAAAAAAAAAAACCTATTTGAGAAAAGGAGTGGCATTCTATTAATTTTGGGGCGCTCTCTGTATAACTCTTATGTGACCGGTCACTTAATTAATTACATCAAAATTCTCCTTAAAGAAAGCAATCATCCTAAGCACTCCACGTACTAAGACCACCGATTAACACGATTCTCATAGTTTGCAAAATAACCTTTTTTTTTTTTTGCTAAATATAATTCTTGTTGCTTCTAGAAGCTTAATTCATAGACTCTGGATTAAAACATAACCATGATGTAAACTATTAGTATATATCTTTTATAGCTGAGACCATGTTTATTTTGTTCATCCATTAACTCTACTTTTTCAAGTAAATAAACAACATTTAATATGTTAGCCTTTCATAAGTTTATTTCAAGAATTGTGCTTATTAACCAATAAATAACTCGTCCTTTTTTTTTAAAAAAAAAAAAAACAAGGGTATTGGCTTTCAATTGAAAAGTTTAAAGTGAAAAACTAATAATGCTATTTAATTCAATATAGCAAAAATTACATTTGATTGATACTTACAGATTACATGCAATGCACTAAACATCACGTCACTTTGACACCACAAGAGTGACAAATATCCTATAATTCCCCATAATTACCTAAATCAAAGTCAAACAATAAAGGGTCCTCTCATGCGTGCCGTACATGCAAAGAAGGGATGGGCTCACACGCTGAGATCTATTTTTAGAAGCGTCACAACTTGCACAACCCTTCATGCCACACTTATTTTTGTCCTTTTTTTGGGCCATTTTCATTTCAGCCCACCAAAAAAAGAAAAGAAAAGAAAAGTTTCAAACATTCCAATTTGACCATTCAGATCTCTCCCTCTACATTATGCTGTTTTTCTCCCCCCTTATTCACTGCAAGAAACACCACCAAGGACCTAAAGCTTTTTTGAAAGGAAGGGAAAAAAGAGATTTTGTAGGCTGCCAAAAATATCCAAGTGGGCAACACTTTCCCTGTGGAATTCCACCTAAATTAGTCAAGAAAACAGTGACCCTGCTTGTGAAATTTTCACTAACCCTTTCCCAAAGGGGTAACTGTCCCACAATTCCCGCTCAGGGTTGGGAATAAATTTCAAAAAAATCCCCAAGTTTTTTTAATATAGAGTGTTGAGTCTTCTGAACTTTTAAAAGTTTGCAAATTAGTCACTCCATCCAAAGTCTGATCAACATTTATTGTCACGTGGTGTTTTAGACTTTATTGACGGAATTAGATAGAAGGACCAAAGTTGACACAGTCGAAAACTCGAGGGTATTGACAGCACATTTTAAAATTAGAGGAGGAAGGTGAAAATTAACTAAAATTCTAGGTCAAAGTTTAAAACTTGTCCAAAAAAGAGAGGAGCTTAATCTTGTTGCCATGATATATCATATGAGTCGGCCACCCCTTTTTGGGACGATGGGGTCCAGGGTCCATTCTGGGGTGGTCAGAGACAGACCCTTTTGGAGGGTTTCCTTTGTGGTTAAAAAAACCTAATCAAATTGTTGGTAATTGGTAATTACTAATTACAAAGAGCAACTTCTGTGTCAGAAACATCATTATTCAAATGCAATGAAAGAGGAGGAATGGCATTGGCAGTTGTTTGGTCAACCCAACGGCCATGTAAGTTTGTTACTCAATTTAGTAGCTGCGCACATGATTTTTTACATGCATCATGTGAAACTCTGAAATGTCTCTGCTAATGCATTAATCACAAGCAACACAATGGGTAAATAGTGTTTTTGCTTTTTTTTTTTTTTTAAAATTTATTTATTCTCACTGGGAGGTGATTAGTTGGGCCAAAGATGAGGTTTTTTTTTTAATTAATTAATTAATTTTTTTTAAATTGTCACAGTGTGAATCCACATTTTTAAGCTACAACATAGGCAAATTTAGAGAAATAATACATTTTAGTTAGCATTATAGTGTGTAATTATATTTATTTATCTTTTGAAATATATCCGGAAATTATGTGAATGGCGTCAAAAAGCATAAATTTAATCGATTGATCTTGAAAACGATCATATTATAAGTGATTAAAGACATGTTAGGTATCACAATGCCCCCCAAAAAAAAGATTAAACATTTTAGAAACAAAGTGTGCTTTTTACAAAATGTTAATAAGACAACTGACCTAATTATATTTATTGAATTAAAATATGACACCAGTTTGTAAAAATTTTATAAATGTCTCAAAATAATATTATTAAAATTATAACTATATAATTATATAGTATAATATATGATCATTAAAATAACTATTATGTTATTAAAGATATTTTTATGATATTTTGAATATTGTGTTATATTTAATTTTATATTGGTCACCTATTATAATTTTTTCTTTTACAAAATGTTTCATAAAATGGGCCAAGAAAAAGCCCATTGATTCTCCGTCTACCCTAATGTGACGCAGGCTCGGGCCCTCTTAGTCAAAATTCTCTAATTGGGTCAAGACCAAACACCAAGTATCTATTTGGCTCGTGGATTCGACGTGCGGGGTGTGAAGTTTTGTGGTTTCAAATAGAAAGTTAAAAAAAAAAAATGTAGTTCTAACTTTTTGATTTAAACTAAAAGTGCTTACTGACCAGATTATACGGATTAAGGATCAATTCGTAATCTAATTCATTATTCATATTGGAAAAAAACCTCGATTTTGTTACAATTTAGTGAATCCTCCAACCCAATATAAAAAATCATATTTAGCGCGATTATATGGAATTACAGATTAGGCCTATTAATTAGAAGAAAAAAAGGCAAGAGGTAAGAGATTGACATGGGGTTGTGGAACGAATTGTTTTATGAGACTACTATAAGGCATTAGCTCTGATTTAAGTTTTTAACTCAATTGGGATGATTAACAAAATAGAAAAATGGCAATTGGTCTGGGTAACCCATTAGCTAACAAGTAACATATAAAAACTTGAAAAACTTAAACTTAGCATATGGACTTATAATTTGTATATATATTTATTAATATATATATATATATCTTGGATTTTTAGATTCTATAAATTGAGAGTTGCTTGATTTCTAATCTTTAAGATTGGACAAATTTTGATACACTCAAGTTGGATTAATCGAGTTTACGGATTTGATGAACATCTTTAGTTCAAACTAGTTGGAAACTAAGGGGGTAAATTATGAATTTGAGATTTTTTTGGGTTCAAATTCAAAATATCAAAATATTTGTTTGAACCAAATAAAGAAAGAAAGAAAAAAAGTTGCCAAATGCTGGTTCATTTGAGCATTTGAGCTCTTTGGTTAAACTTACTAAACCAACGAACCAAAAAACCCTTAAAGTCAAACAAAAACGACATCTTACTCAGCTTAAAAAGAAAAACGACATCTTTTCTTCAGGCGAAAAACACGACGTCGCTTCTGTCCTTTCCGTTTCCGGATCACAAACCAAGCGAAACCCAGACTTCTGGAGAGAGACAGAGAGAGAGTGCTTCTTCCCAAAAATGGCGTCTAATAATGCAACTCTTCTTTCCAAGCTACCCAAAACGACATCAATTTTGCCCCTAACTCTCAGACGCAGAATTTTACAGACCCCATGGCTAGGAGGCACCAACAGTCTCTCGCTTCGGTCAACGATTCTCAGACCTCACCACGAGAAAGTCTGGCTCGTCGCCGCCGCAGTCTCTTTCAGCCTCCCAACAGCGTAATTTTCTTCACAAACATTTATCTTTATGGGATTTTTTTTTACCTGTTTTAGATGAGACACGGTATTGTTTCAGATACTTGTAATTTGGCACTTTGCAGAAAACCAGAGACGGGTTCTTCCGTTGAGAAAGTACCCAAGTGAGTTCCTTTTTTTTGTTGGGATTTTTATTTGGTTTCTGGGTTTTGATGGAACTGATCTTTGGGGGCTTTTTTTCTTTTCTTTTTTTTTTTTTTGAAGCGGGTGGTCATGGAGAGCAATAAAGTCATTTTCCATGGCTGACCTGGAAGCTAGGAAGCTCAAGTACCCAACCACTGGGACTGAAGCTCTTCTCATGGGAATCCTCAATGAGGGTAACCAACTTACTGTTTTATTTGTTAAACCTCTCGTTCTTGTTTTATTTATTATTATTATTATTATTATTATTATTTTTTTTCATGTTTTGTTATTCAAGTTTTTATTATTCTATTTTTAATCACAATGACTGTATTAGGACTTCTTTTGGGCATTACAAACTAATCCTGTAGAGATGCTATTGTAGAGTATAGAAGAAACCAAGTCTATGCTTAAAGCCTAAATTTTCAACTCTCTTTTTTTTTTTTTACTAGGGTCTAGCTCCAAGTTCACCACGTAATTGATGCTGAATCTGGCTTTATAGTCAACGGTAGAATGAAAATGATGTTAGTACACAATTCTTGTTGAATATAATATAAACTTTTTTTCACATTCAAGTAGCTCAAAATTATTATGTGAATGTTGACGTTAATGCTAGGCCGTTTGGGAATGTAGTTCAAACCACAAAGTTGTTATTCAAACCAATTTACTGCAGTTTTTTCTCTCACAAGCTTTGAATTTCAAACCATTTTAATTCAAACTCTTGGTTTGAACTATATTTCCAAATGGTTATTCAAGGTACATTTTGTATTCAGACCATAATGCCTTGTTTGATAGGAGGCAAAAGTAGAGGGAGAGATAGGGGTGGGGGATTAGGACGGATGGTGAGATTTATAATTGTTTGGTAGGAGGGATTGGAGGAGGGTGGTTTAGTTGACAAACTAAAACTCTCTATATGACCCCAATTTTGGTCGCTATAAAGGTGGGAGGATGGAAGGTGGGAACTCATATCAAACACAATAAAAGAAAAATCCTGCCCGTCTTCTTTATTTTCTTCTTATAGATCTTATACCTCTCCGCCCTACCAAATGCAACCTAAAGATTTTTCTGCAAGGGAAAAGAGAGTACTCAGATATCTGTGTTCTAAAATGAAATCTACCACAATCAAACCTTGTGGTCATTCTCATAATGCAGGACTTAGATGGTAGCTATGCATGTTATGCAGCTTATATTATGTTTGTCTTCCTATAGGAGTTTATTTGAGTTCTGTGACAGATGAGAAATTCACATGGCACATAGCATTGGAACAATGGAGATACTGTTGACTGAATGTGTACCTTTAGTTCATCACACCGAATACTTACATTTTCGGACCTCAGGCACTAGTCTGGCTTCAAAGTTCCTGTGAGCTAATGGAATAACACTTTTAAAGGTGCGAGAAGAGACTATAAATTTACTTGGGAGGGCAGACATGTACTTTTTCAGTTCTGAGCATCCTCCGTCAACCGAAGATGCTCAAAGAGAACATGATTGGGCTATTGATAAAAAGATAAAATCTGGTGAGTTTCAGCTGTATCCTTCTTGGCAGTTATTTTGGTTGCTTTTGAATGATTGAATCCCTATATACAAAAAAGTTTTGCCTACATGTCAGACCTAAGTTTATTCCTTTTTGGGATTTGCATGCTTTTTAATATATAGGTCTCAGATACAAGTTTAATCTATCAAAAGGTTTCCCACACTGGGATGATCTTCAAACTACTAGAACTTTGTCATGTTTGTCAAGGGGAGTAAGTAGCACTGTTGCACCCGAAATGTGCTTTCTCTAGGTCAGGTCCTTTCAATTATAAAGAAGGAAAGACCATATTGATTTTCTTTGTTATTGTAGTGCAAAATTACTACCAATTTGTTAACGTCTGTTAGCTATTAGTCTTTGGGCGCAAGCTACCAAAATTGAAATTTTGGGGCCCATTCCTCAAAAAACGAACAGTTAAGGGTGCTATAATGCAATTTTCTCTTGTTAGATTGATTTTTCATTTTAGTCTAAGAATAAAATTACAGTGCATGATGATAGTTAATATTGTGCCACTTTTGGATTGACTTCAATTTCATACTGTATGGCGTCAATCTGGTTTTGTGGCATTGATGGATTTAGCAGCATTGTGCACATTCCTAAATTCTCTGGCACATTTCCTCAAGTGTCATGGGTATGCTGAAATCCTTTCTTGTTGATTCTTTGGTTGTTAATTCCAGGTGATAGCGGAGAAATTACAACTTCTTATCTGCTTCTTGGCATTTGGTCAGAAGTCAATTCCCCAGACCACAAAATAATGGCTACCCTTGGATTCAGTGATGAGAAAGCCAAGGAGCTGGAGTCTTTAAGTTCTGAAGCCGGATTTGATGATGAATAATACTGAGATATAATATTCTTTTTGATCTGTGATCCTGTTTTCTTCATTGAAGATGGATCAAAGGATGTTCTGCTGAGATCTTAATTCGGTGGGCAAGTTAATTGATTCGTTCAACCATGAAGTCTCTTACCGAAATTCCACCAAACTGGTGCAAATTCTTCATGTGATCATGAATTTTTGTTAAGTGCTTGATGCTTTCATTCATTTCGTGGAATAATTTTTTTGCCTTTACTAGGGTTGGAAATCCAAACATGTAAACCATCCAAACTCCAAACCACACCAAATCGCACTGCCAAAACCGCTGGTTTTATATGCCGCCAAAACCATCAATTAGTTGGTTTGGTTTCAATCCAAACTGATGATTTTCTTGACTTGATTTAGTTTGGATTTTGAAGCCATGGTCCAAACTGTCAAACTGTATATTCATTTATAACTATTAATATATATATATATATATATATGTATATATGTATATATGTTTTTCATTCTCATGAAAAGTGATGCGTCATCCATGATTAGTGAGTGATACACGCAAGTAAATGAATTTTTATGGAAGGCATGAAAGTAATGTTTAGAGCCCTGATTTATAGCAATTAAGTTAAAATTAACAGCCCGATTTACTTGATAGTCGTGCACATACGTATAGAACATGCACCAGTCACAAAATCATACATATAACGTATGGTGGATGGAAGTCTTGCCCTCTTTTTATTTCCAGATGAAATGTCGTTGATCAATGAAAATATTTAGTGGGGAAAGGATGTACGACAAGATGGATAAAAGAAAGAAATAAAAGAAGAGGTAGAATTTAAATAGAAAAGAACCATAGAGTTATCGAAAGAAGTATAATAACTCAAAGGGAAGAATTAATACTCGAATACAAATTTAGTTGATGAGAATTTTGCACATTTTTATGATTTTATGGATAAGATAATTTCAAATTTTTATAGGCCCTTGAGGAATCTTAAACTGCAGTGCAAGACTGCTTTTAATGGTTTGATTTGGTTTGGAATTTCTCAAACCATAAAATTGCAGTCTGGATTGAAAAATGCTTCAAACTGCCCCAATCACATCTCTTGAGCAGAACACCTAATGAAAATTTGACGGTCTAAAAATGTGCAATCTTTGATAGGGCGTCTTTTTTTTTTTTTTAATACCTCACCAAAGAATTCTCTATTTCTCATACTCGGCCATTATCAACCTTTTCTAAAGTTTTGTGATCCCCATCACTACTCACCTCAGAGCCAGAGGCGGGACAAACAACAACAGAAGCAAGTATCTGTGCCTTACCAGCTTCTTCATCCCATTTGATCCTGAGAACAAACACCAACAATAAAACCAGACAAGTGGTAACCCCTATCAACAATCCTATAAATAGCCCACCAAGCCCAATCGCAACCTTAAAGGCTAAAACCACCCCTAAAGGCAATGCCAGGAGATAAAACCCCCCAAGATTTGCATACATTGCAAGCCATGGCCTAGCAGTTCCCCGAACAATTCCTCCACAAACTATTAATGGGAAATTCATAATTTCCACCAAAGCCATTAACAACATCATCTTCTTCACCCCTCTTATAATCCCCTTGTCATGGCTGAACAAACTCCCCCAAACTCCCCTGGCTGCAACCATCAACAAGCTGCCTATGAAGCCAATGATCACACTCACTGCAAGAGACATGCAGGCTGCATTACGGGCAGGGCCCCCTCTGTTCGCTCCAAGCTCGTTGGACACACGTGTCGACGCACAAGTAGCGAGGGAAAGCATGACGGAGTAGAGAAGGTAATCAAAATTTAGCACAATGGTCATGACCCCAACTGTTTGTTTGGGGTTCTCAAGCCTTCCGGATAAAAGGACTAGGATCTCATAACACCACCACTCAAGGCATGCTGTGAGGCAACATGGTCCTGAAAGCTTGAGAAGCTTTTTCCAATCGTCATATTTTTGGTTCCACCACCCACCTTCCTTCCATGTCCCTTCCTTTCTGTGTTCCATTACAAACACATATGTAGCTAGAAGAATCACAATTATGAGATCACTAATCCACACAGCCATGGAAACTCCTTCAAGACCTTTGGCTTTGGAGAGAAATATGTTGATAGGGACATGACAAGCAAGTGCCAGAGCTGAGCTTAACATGATTGGAACTGTTATGCTTTGTGAGCTCAAGTATGCCCTTAAAGGACAGAGCAATGAGGTGACTACTAAGTTAGGCAGGAGATGGGAAAGGTATTTCTTCGCGACGATTGCAATGTCTTCTTGCTGGCCGCCAAAATGGATGAGGATTTGGTCTACATGGAGCCACAAGAAAGAAATAGGAATTGTCACTAGCAGCAACAAAAGGGTCACCATGAGAAGGGTCTTGTGGAGGAGCTTGACGTTTTTAGCTCCACAAGCTTGGCCACATATTGGTTCCATGGCGCCACATAGCCCGTTCAAGACGGAGAAGCCGGTGACGTTAGCAAAAGTTGAGCCAAGCGTGCCTCCGGCAAGCTGGAGTTCTCCGAGCCGGCCTAGAAATGCTGTTGTGATGGTTATCTTTATGAACCATGTCAAGTTCATGACCACCAATGGAATAGTAATTCTTTGTTGAGTTTTTAGCTCTGATATCATGTTCTTGGCACAATAATTTGCAGGCCATTTTTGAGCACTTGAGGTTAATGTGCTTTGGTTCTCTTGCAAGTTTGGTGTTTCAGGCATGGTGGGGTTTTTTCTTTTCTTTAGCGAACAGTTGAAAAAGGGGTGTTTTTATGCAAGGTTGATTGTGTATGAAAAGTGCATGGATCTCGTGACTTGTGGGGGTTTTTTTTTTTTTTTTAGAAGAAGCAAATTGGAAAGGACTTAACAATTTTAAAACGGCCAATCCAATTGAGGAAAAGAGACAGTGATAGTGGTGGATTTATACTGCGTGATGAGAGTGAGAGAGGCATTGATTATTGCTCAGTGCTCATGACATATATCATCCTTGGAATCACTTGAGATTTTGTTCCTTTCTTTTTCCTGAAAAGAGACCGTGACAAAAATACTTGAAGCAAAGCAGGTGGGAAAAGATTTTGATGTACAAAAAATAAAGAAGAAAGCAGCTTGTAGCCATAGTTAGAAGCTTATTAATTCACTGAGCTGTGACGGTGGATAAATTTGCATAATCTATAGATCTCCAAACTTTAATGGCGGATAAATTTTCAAGAATTTCTATGGTGGGGTAATGGTATAATTTAAAAGTATTTTGTTTACAAAATCTTCTTGCAATATCCAATTAGTGTACTATATATGTCATCTAATTCAAGTCGTACGGTTGTAGTAAATAACAGTATCGTATCTGTAATAATTTTCATTAAGGTATCTTTTTAAGGGGTGACAATAATATAAAAAGGGCGCTTATCAAGCAAATGTAAGTATTTTATTTACAAAGTCTTCTTACAATATCCAATCAGTGTATCATATATGTTGTTTTATTAAAGTCATACGGTTGTAGTAAATAAAAATACCATGTCTGTAATAATTTTTATTAAGGTGTCTTTTTAAGGGGTGACAATGATATAAAAAGGATTTAGAGGCATTTTACTTTTGCTTAAAAGAACTTATTTTTAGGTCCATGCTAAAAGCAAAGAAGGCCTTATCCTTATCTGCACCTAGCCATTCCCCATCACTCAAGTCATTGAATAGTTAAGCTATTATCAACTTTTAAATGGCTAATTGCGAGTGCATTTTGAGGAAAAATGATAGGGACCCACTATGTGCGAAATTGATCACAACTTGCAAAAACCTCTTCTTCTTTTTTTTTTTTTTTAAATAATTTAGATGGCCCAATAAATATTTAGTCATGTGCTACATATATTCTGTTGCAACTATTTGTACCAAAGTCAATATTTCGTCTTCCATAAATTCTTTTAATTGACAATCTTGAGCCTTTTTTCTTCTGGTCACAAAATTAAGCTTTAGATTTTTGATAAGTTTAGCATATCCAGTTCATAAGAATCACGTTCCACCAAAATTTAGAAGATCTCTAAAACAAAGAAGTCGGTTTAGAGATAGCCCGCAAATATTCTGATATGGTTCTGATAGCAATGTACACGTCCTTACAAACAGGAAAAATATAATTCTGCAACTCTTTGTTAAAATAAAAGAAGAAAGAAGATGAGCAACAATGCTATGGCCCTCCATGGCCCTTAAGGCTACTATCTCTATGATTCTTATCTATGAGGATTAAAAGAGGTTGTTTGATTAAAGGGACCCTATCTTGAAGCTTTTTCTTTCATTTTCTAAAGTTTATTCAAGATTCTTGTGGCTTTTTTTTTTTTTTTTTAACAAAAGAATTGAATAAATTAAAAAAAGAGAGAAATTCCAATAATTAGTAATTTTTGAAGCGTAAGTAAGCAAATAACGACACATTTTAAAATATTTAAAGTAAAATAACATATTCACAGTGTAAATAATCACTCGTATTTACAGGTAATAACCTTTATTTATGGTGTAAATATATTATTTACTTCAGAAATTTTAAAACATGTTATTTACATAAAAAAATTTCAAAAAAAAATGTTATTTACCTCTTCCAAAAAAAAGTTAACCTTGCTATTATTAACGGGCTACAGTAGCTAGGAAACATGTGCTTGCCAAATTAATCATACACCATTTTTCCTTAGTCATGTTAGTTGAATTAATTTCCCTCACATACAGAATACGTCAAAGAGATATCGACAGCAAGTGAATTTATAACCAATATCTTTTTCTATACAACATTTCTTAGTGATTTATTGATAGGTTATTATCTTTTTATGCCTTTTATTTTGGTTGACTAAAATACTATACTTTTGGTTTTGAATCTCATGGAATCTATATTTTTAGATTAGATTAAATACATAACTTTTATCCTACCAATCCAACATTTTAATGTTAAAAAAATGCGCAAAATATCCTCAAATTAAAAAAATGTTAAAAACTTAAAAAAAATTTACACTAAGGTTTTGACTTAAAAAATGTAAATACTCCCAAAAATCAGTGTTTTGCGTATTTTTGATTTTATTTTCTTCTTCTTTTTTGAAGTTTTGATTTTTTTCTCTTTTATTTAAGGATAAGTTTGTTCTTTTATAGGTCAAAATAAACTATTGATTGAGACAATATATAGATTTATGTATTAAATTTAATATGAAGGTAAACATTCGACAAAATAAAAAACCGAACAATAAATCTAAAATAGAAAATATAAAAAGATAAGTATCCTTATTGATATAACGAGAGTCATGCATAAGTATTTCCTACCGTTTCACTTTATGATGGAAAAAACTGCCAAGGGAACAAAAAAATCATAATGCAACAAATGTCTACTGCTTATGATCATATTAGTCATTTTCATTTTGTCTTTAAAAATGGCAAAGTAACTTCAAACAATTAGGGAGGTAATTACGAAACTAGATCCAAACTCTACCTTGGGAAGAAGAAAGCCATAAGCCAAAAATAGACCTAGAAATCACTAATTTTGCCCTAACAATATTAACTGTAGGGTGGTAAAATCAGGCTTAAAAAACAAAATACACACCAATTATATTTGCCACTTTAATAAAGAAGTGAATTATGCATAAAAAAGTACCGCAAAAAGTACAGCCTCAATCATGGACATGGGCAAATTATGTAACACCATTATTTGTTTTTTCCTTTATTGTTCATATTTTATTGAAAACGATTGTACATATCTTTTTCAATTCTTAGAGCTTTATATAGCTTTCCAACCTTTTTATAAAGACTGCACATCTGCCTTAATTTTAAAATCTATTCAGCATTGTTGTCCATTTCATATATTTCTTTCTTGTACGGCACTAACAAGTATATCATCTATTTACGGGCCTCTTCTTTCTTTCTTTCTTTCTTTCTTCCTCTCTTTTCTTTTTTCCAAAAAAATAAAAAAAGCACACGTACTCATCTTGTGCTTTTAAGGCATGAGATCACAAATGCAGTGCCCTAGACGGAGCACTTGTAGACGAGGGTGGGTGGTAGAGCCTCCCTAGACCTTTTCTTCCTAATTATGTATTATAAAATTTTATAAAACTCTTATTTTGCATTCTTTATAATTATATTTCGCCACTTTTAAAATTCTACACCGTCTCTTTATTTACCCCACCTCATAGGTTCAGTCACGTCCATAGCCCAGAGTGACTAATATTCCTGGTTCCGAGCAGCAGATCAGCAAATTCTCTAGTGGGCATCTGTTTTACATTGATTCTGATTGAAAATGCAAGTTAGTTACTTGTAAGATATGAAGCCCGAAGAGATTCTATAGTATATCTCACATCTCTTTATTCAAGATGATGAAAGGTTGATGGATGGGAATAAAGAAAATAAAATATAAATCCTTCTACACTAGGAATTAAAATTTCCGACCGAAGAATTTCGGTATATATTCAGTTGTATATGAAGTATTTTAATTGTAACATTCTTAGGAATATAGTATGTATCCTGATGCAAAAGGAAGTATAAAGATTAAAAAAAAGTAGCAAAAATCGTAACTTTAGTGGAAGCATCACCAAGATAGATGCCAGATTAAGATGTGAATAATCTTTATTATCTTGGTTTCACGCAATTTATAACCTTATACTCGTTGCAAATTGTTCGTCGATTTATCTACATGTGTAAAATTTTTTGCACATATGCAATCTTTGTCCAATTACATAATGGGCAACGACTAAGGTAATAACGTAGTGATATTGGACTCACTCCTAAATCTAATTGGTTTGATGGGTAGGAGATTTGAGTCTATATTTTGCCTTTAGGCCATTGGGCACCGGCTTAATATTTGGATTAAAATGACGCATTTTGTCTCTCAATGCATATTCTTACGACTCAAAACTTGCATTTGCCTAGTGCGTAGGGACTCAATCACTCTTAAAAAAAGGTAGCTAAGGTTGGTTGCTCTATTTAAATTTGTACTAAAAAACAAAAGGAAAAAAAAAATCAGATGATGGGCAAAGATTTGTCACAGAAAATCGGGGCAATAGTATATCTTTTCTTGGAAATAATTGAGATAGTTGCAGAGAGAAGCACTTTCTTGTTCCACTCTCTACCTTTTTTGTGAAAGTAGCACCTGGTGATAAGATTGTTTAGATGAAGGATAAGTCCAAAAGCAGGAGAAGATCCACTTTTATCTTGCTAATCATTCATCAAATTGGTTTAGCCTCCACAACGCCATGTTTCTCTCTCTCTCTCTTCTAGTCACCTCTCAATAAAACATAATTTTCAGCCATTTTTTTTTAAACTTGGGTGAGGGATCTGAAATCTGCACGTTTTGATAGAATTGATTGTGGATTTATTGATAGACTATAACGTTTGCAACCACAAGGTTCAGCCATTGTTGGTGCTCTCAGGCTCCTTAAAAACTAGGACAAACCCTGGTACTAACAACCAACAAATTATGTCATTCTCAATTCATAAATGAGTGCCAATCTGCGAAGTTTAATCAAGTACAACTAAACTGACATCCCATCTCTCTTCTTTGATAGATTGTTTTTTTAGATTTGTCTTCAGTTAGAAACATTTGTTGAAATTTTAGTGACATTAAGGATCAAGAAACTATTCTAGATATGGGGACAATATGGTCTATTCAATGAAATCAAGATGTCATATTAATCTCTAAGTAGGAAGTACCTAGAAGCAAGATATACTTTGTATGGTTAACCGTTTTGGATGGTTACAAGTCCTAGTGTAAAAAGAATCATCCCTTAAAAAATTAAATTCTGGCTCTGAATTTTTTTTATCGGAAATTGTGGTTTAATTTATTTTATGGGCGTGTGATAGATGGTTGATCAAAATTCATAAAAGCATTATATATATATATATATATATATATATATATATAATGCTTTTATGCATATAAATGTTTTGGAAGGGTACAAGTTCTAGTGTAAACAGGATTTTTTCAATTAAATTCTGGCTCTAATTTTTCTCAGGAATTCTAATTTTATTTAATTTTATGAGTGTGTCAACCGTGACAGATATTGAACAAATAACATGATTCACATTTTTGGTCCTACTGATTGTGTAGGTATTCCATTCAACATACACTTTTTTTTTTGCCTTCCCATTTTAATAAGCATTTAAGCAATAATCCAGAAAATTCCAGGGTAAGATATTTTAAGGATATCACACACACACATTTGTGATTTGGTCCTCGTATCAAAATGTTTCCTGAATTTTTAAAAATGCATGTACCGCCATTAAATTTTGAAAACAGTTGCAAAACTGCCCTCATGCTAATCTATCAAGCTCCAATACATCTCATATTTTATGAACAAGGCTTAACGTAAATGATAATGATTAAGAGCTGAAAAACAATGGATTCACCGCTGGCCACTTATTAGGACAAGATCAAATCCCCCATGATTATGGAAATGCATGCTCAAATTCACATTCGAAGTAGCTTTATTAATTTCTTCTACCATTGGACTAATTTTAGTGACTGACTGACCAATACGAATAAATAATGTATTTGGGGAAGAGTCAAATCATTGTTGAACTATTTTTGGTTCAAAAAACTAATTATTAGGACAGGATAAAATTCCTATTGTTATGGAAATGGTCAAATTCACATTCTAAGTGGCTTTGATAATTAATTTCTTTGAGCATTATTGGATGTGACATTGACCACAACAATATTTACTTGAAAAGCCCCTTCTATTCCCACGAGGTTATAACCCATTGCTTAGAAAACTATAAGATCTAGTCTAATATATAGTGTATTTTTTAGACCTAGTCTCACTGTTTTGTTAAGGGTCTTTACAAGAATGCCACAAATTCTAGGCTTATATTGATTTATGCCATAAGGAAAATTTTTTTATAGAAAATGCCACAGTCATGTCAGATAATATATTTAGAATATAAAATATATGGTCATGTCAATTAAGTTATATGGTTTTTTTGTTGTTGAGATATTTGTTGATTAAGAAGGTATAATTGTCTAACAAAATAATTTTGTTTAAACAACATCATAATGAATGTAAGACTTTTTTAAGTATGGTAAAATTCAATCCACTTGGTTTTTTTATAGCATTTTCCCTTAATATTTTGTTTTGTTATTAACAAGTTATAAGTCCGTGAATTAAATAAGATTACTTTGTTTGCTTCTCTATCTACTACACGTTCCCTCACATGCTCAGTTTGTTAAAATACGGACATGAAAGAGAACACTTATTACAGAAGTTCAAAGGTAATCTTATAAATACTTTCACCTTGATGTAATCCACATAGCAAGAGAAGAGAAGTTATAAAGGGAAGGACAAAGTCAAATTATAATATTCTTATATTCCAAGTACGCTTGTGTGTGCGCGCGGGCGGTGGGTGTTATCCCCAAAAGGCCAAAATACCTTCTTATTTTCAACAAATATCAAAACTCTATGTGCTTGTTTGGTGGAAGGAAAAACCAGGGAAAAATATAAGAGAGCGACGGAGGTGGAAGAAATATTAATAGAAATTTTAGGATGTGGTTGTTATTATATTTTTATGCTATTAATTATTCAAATATTTCAAATACTATATGCCTTAATATTTAATTTTTGCAATAATCTAGTGGTAATTTTGCATTTTACTATAAGGTGTAGAGTTAAAATCCTTCCACTTAAATGCATAATAATAATAATAATAATAATCATCATCATCATAAATTATTGAAGCTATTTATTTTATTATTATAATAAGGATTTTTGGCATTTGTTTAGTGGAAGTTGTAAGCAATTGGGTTGGAGTGCTTTCTCATGTTATTGAGCCTAGCTATAAATAGACCACTAAACCGAGAGACATCCGCACATCCTCATCTCCCCTTCTTCATATGTGATATTTTCCAAGCTTTAATGGTGTTACAAATTTTGTTCATTATTTGTTTGGAGTTTGGGTAAAAGAGTAGAAGAATATTCTTAAAATTTATTCATCAATTTTTGTCGAGTCCTCCATTCTTTATTGCCCATGCATTATTGAAAAACAAAAACCATTTGAGGATAAAAGGGTAATTGCATAGTTAATTCTTTTTTCCGTTCCCTTGTCTCTATACAAAATGAGAGGAATAATTTTTGTTTGTTACCTTCTTTGCATACCATACATCATCAAAAGACCTCTTTCTCCCTCTCGAATTTCCTTCATCTAGATTTTCTGCACTCTCTTTCCTTCCTATTTTCTTTCCTTTGTACCATCATCGAGAACATCATGCTGGAGTTTCGGGGTATAATCACAAATTTGTATTCAAATAGGAATATTTAGCAAATAATGGATTCCATGTGTGAACAAAAAGACATATTTGAGGAGGTGATATGGAAGATGGGCATAATGAGTGCATATATAACTTTGACAAGGATGTGTAGGTCCAAATGATTACCAAATCTTGTACTGAAAATCCAAAAAAAGCAGTGAATGCTCAGTACCACATGATGAAAAGGGTTGATAAGGACATATGGATGGGCTAATAGATTTTTGAAGAGAGCCTAAGGAGCCAGTAAGTTAAATCTTCTACCATCCTTTAGGTTTCGATTTATAGACCATGGATAAGATCCTTTGAGAACAAATAACTAAGAAGGTGTTTAGATTGCCGATTCAAACTCTTCGCTTGAATTAGAAATATTTTAGTGATATAAACGTTATTAGAGAAAATACTATAACAAAACTTGTTTGAATTAATTTTTTTTTTGCAGATCTTATTAGTATCCAAGTGATAGAGAATGAATCAGAGAATGAATCCTACTCACCCAAGTCTAAACTATAGATGGATGATTATTATTATAACTTAATTTCTATCCAACTCCTTGTAGATTCTCATTTATAGTGGGATCAGAGGTGTATACCTCTTTGATCTATCCATTTAATAAAAGTTTGTGCTTGCTGACCAGCAAACTGTAGTTCCCAATATATGAACCAACCAACCAATCAATCAATAAAAAATATTGGCATGTTGTCATATTTCTGTATCTAACAACACTTAAGACTAAAGTCACAACAAGCATCGATTGAAAGTACTGTTTTGTACATCTGGGGAATCTCCTTTCAAGTTCCATTTAAATTAACTTTAGTCATTTCAATTTAAAGAAATATAGGAGCCAAATAATCCTTTTTCTTATCACATTGTGGACATGAACGTACACTATATATATATATAAATAAGTTGGCAATATGTCTGCCAATCAAATCTGAACAAAATTTGAAAAATAAATTACTAAAATCAGGGAAATAAAGTAGGAAACAGTTGACTAACAAAAATAGAGAAAAATAAGGAAACTAAATTATCTCCAATAAAGGAGATATGTTTGGTATCTAATCCCTAAAAACTTGGGATAGCCGTGGATTTTAACACTCCCACTCAAGTTGGGTAGTAGATGTTAATCATACCCAACTTGAAACTCAATTCATCAAAGCTAGCCTGAAGAAGAGCTTTCGTGAGAATGTTAGCAATCTGAAGGCGAGTATGAGTGTACAAGAGTGAAATGACTTCAGACTTGATCTTCTCCTTGATGAAATGCCGATCTATCTCGATGTGTTTTATGCCATCATGGTGGACAGGATTCTTTGCAATGATGATGGCTACCTGGTTATCACAGAACACATTAATAGGTTTCTCCTCTGATAGCTTCAACTCTAAAAGTAGGCGTTGTATCTAGATAACTTCACAAATCCCAAGAACCATTGCCCTAAATTCTACTTCTGTGCTACTTCGAGCAACCACTGATTGCTTTTTGCTTCTCCAAGTTACTAAGTTCGCCCCTACATAGTTGCAATATCTAGAGGTTGACCTCCTATCATTAGGTGATCCGGTCCAATCTACATCAGTGTACACTTTGACATTCCTATCCTCATTTTTCTTGAAGAAGAGACCCTTTCCAGCAGTCATCTTGAGATATCTGAGTATTCTGTACACAACTTCTAAATGATCTTCTCAGGAGTTGTTGATAAACTAGCTAACAACACTCATAGGAAATCCAATGTCTGGTCAAGTGTGTGAAAGATAGATCAGTTTACCTACCAGGCGTTGATATCTCCCTTTATCTACTATTGGTCTCTCCTGTTCTGTTCCAATTTCTTTACGGGGTCCATAGAAGTATCGGCAGGTTTACATCCTAGCATTCTTGTCTCTTTGAGAAGATCCAATATATACTTGTGTTGAGACACACAAATACCCCTACTAGACCAAGCTACTTCCATTCCCAAAAAATACTTTAGGCTGCCCAAATCTTTTATTTCAAATTCCTTAGCCAAAAAGTTCTTCAAATAATTTATTCCTTGTATATCATCGCCTATAACAACAATGTCATTGACATAAACAATAAGGATTGACCTTTTACCTTTTGAAGTACATTGCTGAAACATAGTGTGATCTGCTTGGCACTAAGAGTATCCAACTTTCTTCAATGCTTGAGAGAATCTGTTGAACCAAGCTTGTGGTGATTGCTTGAGCCCATAAAATGACTTCTTAAGCTTGCATACAGTGCCTATAGGAGTTGTAGTTTCAAGCCCTGGAGGAATCTCCATATAAACATCTTCCTTAAGGTCGCCATTAAGGAAGGCGTTTTTGACATCCAGTTGATGAAGTGGCCAATCAAGATTAGCAGTAATAGACAAGAAAATTCTTAGTGTGTTGAGTTTGGCCACTAAAGTAAATGTTTTTTGATAATCTATTCCATTAGACTGTGTGAACCCTTTAGCTACTAGTCTAGCTTTGTACCTATCAATGCTTCCATCAGCTTTGTACTTGATGGTGAAAATTCATTTGCATCCAACTGTTTTCCTTCCTTTTGGTAAGCTTATTACCTCCCATGTGCCATTCTTCACAAGTGCTGTTATTTTTTCTTCAACTACAGCTTTCCATTTTGGTTGTTTTAGGGCCTTATGAATATCTTTAGGAATCTCCGTGGCTACAAGATTAGTGGTGAAGGCTTGAAAACTAGGAGACAATCTCTCATAAGCACCAAATTTAGAGATAGGATGTTGAGTGTAGGCTTGCACAGCGTTCCTTAGAGCAATAGACCAACCAAGATCATTATCACTATCCTTAGTAGATTGACTAGGTTTTGAAATTGTATTACCTGGCACTTCTTGGACTATGGAGTTTGGTTTAGAATCCTGGTTCTATGTCGTTGTGTGCTCGGCCCTTCCTCCTCTTGACTTAAAGGAGTTTCGGAGAAGACTTCATCAGAATTTGGTTCTAGATTTTGTGAGGTTGGCATTTTGGTTTTTCGAAAAAAGGTTGATTTGGTGAATTTAGGTTTGATGGAGTGGGTGTCAGGTTAATAAAGGAATTAGGTTCAACATCAAGAAGGTTTTCCCAAAGTTGACATGACATTCACTGACTCTCTCATTCTCCCCTTGAATGTTGGATTTGGGAAAATAAGGTTGATTTTCCTGAAAGGTAACATCCATAGAGGTGAAGAACCACCCTAATTTAGGTGAATAGCATCGATATCCCTTTGGAGTAGAAGAATATCCTAGGGATATGCATTCTTAGATTTGGGATCAAGCTTGCTCTGTTGGTTTTGGTGAATATGCACAAATGCTGAACAACCGAATATATTCATTTGAGTGGTGGAGATAAAAGGGCAACTTGGAAAATGTTCAAGAGGCTTTTCACATGGTGTTTTGAAGTTTAAGATTAGAAGGGCATTTGGTTGATAAGATATGCAGAGGTTAGCACCGCTTCCCCCCAGAAGTGTTTGGGTACATTTATGCCAAAAGGAGAGATCTAGCCACTTCTAACAAATGTCGGTTTTTTCTCTCTGTGATGCCATTTTGTTGAAGGGTGTCAACACAAAAGCTTTGATGGATTATTCCGAGATTAAGAAGATAATTACCAAGGTAGGATATAAAATATTCCTTAGCATTGTCAGTTTGCAAAATTTGAATTTTGGAATTGAAATGTATGTGAGTCATTTTAGAGAAAGTTTGGAATATTTGCCCTACTTCTGATTTGTCTTTCATGAGGAAAATCCAAATGGCTCAGGAATGATCATCAATAAAGGAAATAAACCACCATGATCTAGTTATGTTTTTACCATTGAGGGACCCCACACATCACTATGGATTAATGCAAATGGTGTGAAGGTTTGTATGGTAAAATCGGATGTCGACTTCTAACATGCTTTGAAAATTGACACACTTCACACTAAAATAACTTAGCATTTTTGTTGCAAAAAAGTGATGGAAACAATTTTACAAGGTACATAAAATTTGCATGACCTAAACGGTAATGCCATAAAATGATAGTTCTATTATTTGAACAAGAAACAGAAGAAGACATATGACTTTAGGGATCACACTTGGAAGGTTGATGCTGCTGTCTTGACCCCTTTCGTTCCATAGAAGATAGACACCGGCACATACTTCAGCATTGCCAATCATCCTCCCTGATTCCGAGTCCTAAAAATTACAAGATTTAGAGGAGAACTTAGCAATATAATTCAAGTCCTTGGTCAATTTACTAATGGATAAGAAATTGCAATCAAGTTTCAAGACAAAGAGAAAGAATCAAGAACAAGATTTCTAGTGAGAAAAACTGAACTAAAGTCCCTAACTTTAGAGAAAGTTCCATCAGCAATTCAAACGGATAAATCTTGTGAGCAAGGAATAAAGTTCTGAAGAAGGCTTGCATCACGTGTCATATCGTCCAATGCACTCGAATCTACAATCCATGAACCAGGTTTCTCTTTATGAATAGCTAAAGCGTCGAGAGTGTTACCTTCTTGTGCAAGAGAACCAGTTCCTATAATGGTAGTAGACGAGTCCTGTGGTGAATGAGCCTGAGTTATAATTTGCTGAAGGGCCTCGAGTTGTTCTTTAATGAAGGGGTTGCTCTTGGTCTTGGTGGCTGCATTCCCTCGGATTTGCTGTTTGGGCTTGTAGTCTGGAGGTTTTCCATGGAGCCACCAACATTTATCCTTTGTGTGTCCTAGCTTTCGACAGCGTTCGCATTTAGGCTTTTCTTTCTTCTCATGGCTAGTGTTTGGATTCCCACGGACTGCCAAGGCAGACGCCTCAATGGTGGATGAACCGAGCATCACTTTCCATCTGTTTTCTTCTCGATGGACTTTAGAAAAAGCCTCACGGATGGATGGAAGAGGTTTTGTTCCTAAGATTTGACCACGCACTTTGTCAAGGCTTTTATCTAGTCCTAACAAGAACTTGAAGGTTCTTTTCTTTTTAACAATCTTCTTGTATCGCATTGCATCATTGGGGCAGTCCCACTTATATGATTCAAACCGATTAAGTTGTTGCCATCGACGAGTGAGAGCATTGAAGTACTATGTTATCGAGAGATCACCTTAGCGAAGCTCTTAGAGAGCTCCTTCTATTTCAAAGAGTTTCGAAGTATTCTCCTTGTCTGAATAGGTCTCATTTACTGCATTCTATATCTCCTTTGCCATCTCATAGAACATGAAATTTTCACCTATTTCTACTGTCATGGAATCAATGAGCCAAGACATAATCATGTTGTTCTCGGCATTCCATTTTTTGAAATTTGGGTCTTCCTTCTTCGGAGCCGCTATATCACCGAGGATATATTCATCCTTCCCTTTGCTATAAATGAACATTAGAACTGCCATTGAATGTAATTTTGGTCTATAAGTTTGTGTACAGTGATAGGAAGGAGTGAGGTTTCAGTGGTATTATGGCTGGCTGAGGGAACAATTTCATAGTCAGGATGAACAACTATGGTAGATGGTGTATTTTCGCCAGCCATGGGAGAAGGTAATCAGGTACTCTCTGATACCATAAAGAAATATGGGAGAAAAATAATCTTTTTTCTTATCACATTGTGGAGAAGAACATACACTATATATAGATAAGTTGGCAACAAGTCTGCCAATCAAATCTGAACAGAATTGGAAAAATAAATTACTAAAATTAGGGAAATAAAGTAGGAAACAATTGACTAACAAAAACAGAAAACAATAAGGAAACTAAACTATCTCCAGTAGAGGAGATATGGTTGGTATCTAATCCCTGAAAACTTGGGATAACCATGGATTTAACACAATTTGATTTTTTTAAGTACATTTCAATTCGATTTTGACACTCGTGTCAATTATATGGTGAATTCCAATGTGTGCAATATCTTTCTTCAAATGCAAAGAATATTCTACCATATGATGTAAAAAATTTAGAAATTCATACAGAAGAAACCCTTTTTTCTTTTCTTTTGATTTTTTTTATTGGTAGAAACTTTTGTTTCAGTTGTTGGATTAACTTTTTAATGGTATGATTTGTGAATAAAGATAATTCTATGTTGCATACTGTAAATTTTAATAGGCACTCAAAGATCGAAGTTAACTAGTTAATTTGATGGGTTAAAACAACAGTTCTTAGGGCAAAAGAAAAGAAAACAGTTTCCAACATATGGAAACTAAAAAAAAAAAAAAAAATTGTCCCTAATATGGCTTGACTTTTGTTGAATGTTTGGACAATTTAGTTCCAAAAGAGGCAATTGGTAGAAAAGCAATGCTACTCAACTTGTATGATAGATTGAACGGCTTTAGGAAAATTGATTGTAGTTAATAGCTCTTTATATATAGTAGTAGAATAACTTATTTAGTACCATAAATAGCATTTTAATTCTAAAAAAGATTTGTAAAGATAACAAATAAGTTTGTTAATTAAGCAATTTAATAAATATTGTGTAAATAACAATTGTAAATATCGTTAAAAAGTATTATAACTAAAGTTTCATGGGGTCTATCAAATTTCTGTGACTATGGGGCCTATCAAATTTGATCACGGATAAATATTAGATTTATTAAAATTTATTCATAGAGTAAATTTTTTATTTACCAATTTAAAAATGGATTTACCAAATTCATCATAGTGTAAATATAGAATTTATCAACCAAATTTAAATTTATATTATTTATTAATTTTTGAAAGAAATTTCTGTCATTTATCTTTATTTTTTCCCAAAAAAAAAAAAAAACTACTTAGCTCTATCTCACTTTAATTTGTGCTCATATTCAAATCCCAAAGGTTTGTCATGTGACAACCCGCCTTTTCGGGCAATCACTTAACTTTCTCAAATGACATTTCTTAAACATTAATCTTACTTACTTAGTAAGAAAAATACTGAAATATTTTTTTTTCTTTTCCTTCAAACATACTTTAAAGACAAACTTAAAATTCGTTGCAACTTTTATCACAATTTAATTTGAGACATTACTCAACATTTGACTTTAAAACCATTTCAAAATTGTTTCTTAAAGCTTAATAAGAAACATTTACTAAAACATAGCTTAAAACTTAACTGTATAACTCTATAAAACATTTTGTAAAATGTATCTTAAAACTTTGAAAATATTTACAATTTTGATTTTCTTAAAACTTTAAAAACACTATATCAAATAGTGGAAAAACATTTCCTTTGAATAACGGAAACATACTGTAGTGGTATCCATATCTAAATCTTTGCATCTGCTTTTCACAACACCAAGCTCTTCAAACAGGTCCTATTGGTCATCCATAGGACTACCTACAGTATGAAAGGACTTTTAATGAGCTTTCGCTCAGTAAGTTCAAACAAAATCTCAAAAATAATTTTCACATGCTTTAAAAGCTTTTCTCATAAAAACCTTTTCTTAAAACGTTTTTCGTAAACGTTTTTCTTTAAATATTTCTGAAACTTTTTTCATAAAACATTTCTTTAACGTTTATCTTAAAACATCCTTCATAAACATTTTCTTGAAAACATAAAAATGTCCTTCATAAACATTTAACGTAAAACATTTCTCAGAATGTTTTCCATAATCATTTCACATAAACACTTCATAATAAGGAATTCAAGCAGATTCATAATGTATGATTCCATTTATGCTCACTTATGAGCTTTCAATTATGAGCATCTTATGATTATTCATTTCTTATTTTAACTTTTATCTTTGTTCCTTAACTTTCTCTTTTCTTATAAACTTTAGTGGTCGTACCAATAGCATTAATCATGAGATCATAAACATGATGCTTTCCTCGTAGAAGACTTGAGACCATCGAACACCGAGGTCATAACTTTAACTTTACTTGTGTACCTCACATCAAGGAAGACACAACTTTAGTGTTACTTTCAATACCTCATAACAAGGAGGCTGGTACGACACTTTTTTTTAATCTTTATTTTATCTTCTTTTTAATTTTAGTGAGCATATCATATGCTATCACATCATATGCAAACATATTTGTAAATCATAACTTGTTCTCTTTAAAACATTGTGCATTTCACATGCAAACATGCTTTAAGAATAATAATTTCAAACCTTTACTTGATCTTTTAAACTTTATGTATGTTAAATGCAACCATGCTTTAAACATAATAGTTGCAAGTACATTGCAAACATTGATTTAAACTTTAAAACCTTTTACATAACATATGCATATATACTTTAAAAACAACTTGTATAACAATTGCAAACAGATAAATAAGCATTTGAAAATCATTTACTTCATGCTGTAGGTGAGGTTTGAACTTACCTATCTATAACTTTAACGTGCCCGTTTCTTTCCTTGTCCTTTCATTAGTTGGCTTCTATGTCCAGATCATACGACACCCGACTTATTAATTAACTTTCTTTTTATCAATCTATTTGATTGAGAATAAAACTTAAACATTAATTGTTCTTTCATTTTTACATAACTTGGTATACTATCGGTTTACCCTTCTCTTTACTTTGCTTTGTAACCCACCAGGGTTGCCATTCCTTTTACTTAACTCCGTAACCCATTAGGTTATCACTCTTTTATTTGAACATCCCTTATTAAATTTTTTGTCTCATGTAACGGTTTCGTTACTTATCGTATTATGAAACATTTTCGTTTAAGAGCGTTTTGTTAATTCAAAGGGTTTGACTTCGTTTTAGCCCTTTTTTTAAAAATTACGTTTTTACCCTCAATAGGTTTTTCGCTCATTTCATAACTTTATAAAACTCATTGCTTAACTTTACCATTCCATTACCAACATATTATGAAAAAATTTCCACTAACAAACGTTTCCAGACATTGGGCGTTTCAGGTCTGTTTTAGCCATTTTCATAAAATGACCATTTTACCCTTAACGTTTTGCTTTCATTCTTTCCTTGACTAAACTTTGAATCCTTTAAAACATAATCCTTGTGGTTACTTACTGCCCATAGAAATGCAGGAACCTAATGTTCCCTGGTGAAAACCCAGTTTTACACAATTTTATGGTTTTGACCCAAAACAAAAAAATATTTACATTTTTGCCCCCAGTACCAAAAACAATCATTTTGTACCAAAAAATTTAGTTTTTCACAGGGAATAAAACTTTTTAAAGTTCCATGGTCAAATTCCAAACATTTCATAACATTTCCATTTCATGAAATTTTGTGCTCAAAATTTTGTAAAATTCATAATTCCTCAACCGAGTAGAATTTTGATAAATTGTCTATGCTATCTTAATAGTTTCAATGATTTCTACAACTTTTATATTTTAACTTTTCCCAAATTCAAATGTTAAAGTAGACTTTTTGGCTGATTTTCAAATATGTCGAGCCTTTGTAAAACTTTACAATTTAGTCCTTTTAAAATTTTACAAAACTTTATTCACAAAAGTTGTTTCCCTCACTATGCTTGTAATTCCAGATCTTAATTAGAATATAATTTGACCTCCAAGGCCCTCAAAATCATCATTTCTTGAAAACTAGCTAAACTTTGCAATTTTAACAAAGTTTTTCAAACCTTTCCTTTTAAAGCTTAACATCAAATTTCCTATCATTCAATCTCATCATCACTTACTAAGAACACTAATTAATCATGCCATAGTGTCCTTATTTCATCCCATATTCTAAAACATTTCACCAAACACATGATATGCATAAAAAACATAAACTTTAACATAGCTTCTAAAACTAGGATTTTACCTAGAGACTTTCAAGCTTTAGCTCCTTCTTTGAAATGCTTGAAAACCTTTTCAAAACCTTCGACAATATTCATAGCAATCCAATAAAAATCTCACCCAAATCATGAATAAAAACCTTTAAGCACAATAGGTAAAACTTGGATTTTTACCTTGAAACTCTTAAATCTCCCTCCATACCCTTAACTCCACTTCAAAACATGATTTTGGAGGTTTGTGCTTGAAAAATTATGGGGAGAATGCTCTTGGGAGGGGTTGGTTTTGGTATAGAGAAATGGGGAAAATTTTTCTTTCTTTTCTTGTCTTGACTTTTCTTGACTTTTTGCATGATAAATGATGGGACCAACTTTGGTCTCCTTTTTCAATCCACATCCAGTGCATTTGGGGGAAAAGGATGAAAGAAATGTGATGATTAAGTCTTAGTTTAAGACTTATCTCTTAAGGATTTTTCCTTTAAATGGTGAGTCATCACCTTAGACCACAATTAAGGCATAAGTTGGTCTTATTTGATTGGGCCACATTTTATGGTATAGTGGCCCAATCCAAATTCACAAGGTGTCCACTTGGTGGGTCTCACAAAACTTTTTACATAGTCCAAGTTTATACTGATAGTATTTTTTCAATATCGTCAATATTTCTTTTTATACAATTCATGAGGTCCTACAACCTCCCATACTTATTTTCATCCATCACACAATGTAATTCCAATATTGTCTAACTTTGTATAGTCTAAATTTATACTGATAATATTTTTCTTACGCTGTCGGTATGTTCTCTATACTGTTATAGCATTCCTTATTCATCCATATTCTCCAAACAGTATTATTGTTCGGTAAAATTCACTAACACCAGTGCACATTATCGATCAAGTAATACAATAGTGAGCAATAGTATCGTCTCACAAAGACTGTTGTATAATAATATAACTAAGTACTAAAGTTGGATTAACTCTAAAGTTTATCTAGCTGATCATATGAAGTTGAGATTGAATAAAATACTGAACTTAAGTACTAAATTAAGAAGAAAAATTATAATTAATTTCAAGAGATACTTCAATAAGACAAGGTGTTAAGGCATTTGATTTCACCATAATCACTATATATGAATTTCATAAAATTATGCAACCCAATTAACAATACACATGTGATGACGAAAATTCCTAAATTATTTACTATCCTATCTCTAGGTATTGCAAATCTACTCCGTTTATTAACTCACTATATCTCTATGTGAATTTAAATAAATCGGAATGTATTAAGACTCATGAACTTCCTAGGTAAAGCCACACAAATAATATGATATATCTCTATCCATATTTAATTCATAGTTATATGTTAGATGAAACATTTACATAATTCTCCATTCTCAGTTTTGAACATGCACATCAGATCATTTCAGTGGTAGCTAATCATTCAAAAACATTAAGCATAATAACAAATAACTCACATGAATAAAATCAATTATGGTGCATAACTAAATATGAAATTTACATCGTCATGATTAGGCTACATCATAGCCCTAACTAAGAAAATTAGAACATAATTGAAAAAGAAATAAAAACTGAAAATTTAATTGAATCAAACATCAAGAGTTAAGAGAATAAGAAATTCTGTTACCAATCTCTCACTTCTTACTCCGGATTGTTTGACGGCTCCTAAGAAAAATAAACAACACTCTGAAAAATAAAAAAAACCTAGCTCTCCCTTTGACTATTACATTGTTGTCTATTTATACTACTCTTAAGTTAACTAAACCCTTGTTTTACGTCCAGAAATCACGGTTCGGAATCACCCTCGGCGCCGCGGCCCTCATTTCTCAGCGCTTCTTTTTTTTTCGTCGTAGCGCCACGGCTCTGAGTCCCTGTCAAAAGTTCTACTCAGGCCAACTTGGGCGCTGCGACGCTGCTTTTTGGGCGCCGTGGCGCTTTTCCTCTGCTAACAAGCTTCAAGTTCGTGCTCGATTTGTAATTTTTCTCCAATTTCTTGTGCTTGTGCTTGTGCTCCCTTTTCTTTTCTTTTCTTTCTTTCTTCAACCTACATCAATAAAAGCATACTTTCATGAAAAAGTTGGGTGTTTCATGTAATTTTTCTCAAGAACATAGTAATATTCGCTAACTAAAAGCGGCCAAATAACTCTTTAAACTAGAGTTATCAATTATTTCTATACTGCTTTAACTTAAACAGTCCAATTTCTGTACTGCTTAGCCTTAAACAGTCTAATTTCTACATTGTACTACTTTTGAAGCGTAATTTTCGTACAACATAACTCTATCAGTGTTTTTTCTTATACTGCATTATTCTAATACTGTATAATTTTTTATATTATTATACAGTATTTTCTTTCAACTATATTTTTGTCTTAATATTTGTTGCAATACATTTTACAATAGTTAAGCTTTCTAGCTTATTTTTATATCATTTCTTTCTCGTATATGATTATAGCATGATTTTTACCTATAAAAATCTCGTTTTTACTTTTATGGATTTTATCATAAAAATTAGATTAAATAATTATTCTTAAGTTATTGCATTTATAATGTACTTTAAATGTTCGGATGTTACATGGTAGATCGGAGGGGGCTGTTATGATGAGTTGGCATTTTGATTCTAAAGGGGTGTACAATGTTAGATCGGGCTACTGGCTTGCCGTGGAAAAGAAATTGGAGAACAACGCTGATTGGAGCTGTTTGCTGTCATTGCTTGGTTCATTTGGAAAGCGCCGAACAATCTGCTTAGTTTCCATCGCAGATGGCTTCTTGAAACTAAACGTGGACGCTTTGGTCCGTGTGGGCATGCGCTTTCTAGGCATTGGGGCTGTGATTCGAGACTCCTCGAGAGCGGTTCTGGCTGGCTTTCATGACAAGTTCTGGGCTGGGTTTTCACCACGTATAGCCGAGTGTGTGGCTCTTAGAGAGGGCCTTTTACTGGCGCAAGAACTGGGCTTGAGGATAGATGTAGTTGAAACTGACGACTGCAATTTGGCATTGGAGATTTGCTCTCCCCGGTCCAATGGGGAGGATAGTATGATTGTTTCTGACATTTTGGATCTTCAATTCTTGCTCCTATATACCTAGGGAAGCCGATGGTGTCGCCCACCTTCTAGCAAACTTAGGCTTTAGTCCTAATATGAATTGTATCTTCTCAGAGGCTTTCCATTTCTATATATTAATAAAAAGACATCAAATTGCATGCCATTTTTTAGGGCAGACAAACTTGAGGTGATTTGAACATGACTCCCTACAAAGGACAACAACCCTTAATCATTTACAAAATAATTTTAGTCCTAAAAAGATATCATTTCAAGATATTATATTGGTCCACCAAGGCATCATTTCAAATGGTGCTTAATTACTATATCTTCTTACGTTAATCCAAGTTAGGCTATGCGATGTCATGTCCAATTGTGTAAAAAGTATATATATATATATAATAATATAGATTTTGTTTTAGTTATAGTAATAATCGAAAAGGGCACAAGTCTTCTCATCCGAGCACCTTAAAAAAGGCTTCCTTCAGTATTGAGATCTGACTCAGCATAATCCAATGATTTTCTTTGTTATTGTAGTGCAAAATTACAATCAATTTGTCGATGCCTGTTAGCTCTATCTTTGGGTGCAAGTTACCAAAGTTGAAACTCTTGGGTCCATTCCTCAAAAACGAATAATTAAGGGTGCTACAATGTAATATTTCTCTTGTTAGATTGATTTTTCCTTCTAGTTTAAGAGTAAAATTATATTGCATGAAAATAGTTAATGTCGTGCCACTTTTGGATATTGACTTCAATTTCATATTGACTGGCATTAATCTCATGTTGTGGCATTGATGGATTTAGCAACATTGCGCACATTCCAAAATTCTTTGGCACGTCTCCTCAAGTGTTATGTTGTATGTTGAAATCCTTTCTTGTTGATTCGTTGGTTGTTAATTCCATGTGATAGTGGAGAAATTAGTGTGTTTGGCAATATTGGTTTGACTTACTATAGTGTAATTCTTTCACATGTTACATTACAAAATAAAAATAAGCTACAATATAAAGCTCTCACGTGCTACAATGTTTTAAACAAAAATAGCTCAAACTATTAGATTCAGTGATGAGAATGCCAAGGTGATGGAGTCCTTTAGTTCCGATCCCAGATTTGATGATGATTAATGCTGAGATATAGTATTCTTTTGGATTTGTGATCAGGTTTTCTTGGTTGAAGATGGATCAAAGGATGTTCTGCTGAGATTTTAATTCGGTGTACAAGCTAATCAATTCGTGCAACCATGAGGTCTCTTTCCGAAATTCCACCAAACTGGTGCAAATTCTTTACCTGATCATGAATTTTTGTTAAGTGCTTGATGCTTTCATTCCTTTCATGGCATAATTTTTTTGCCTTTAATAGGGTTGGAAATCCAAACATGTAAACCTTTCAAACTCCTAACCACAGCAAATCGCACTGCCAAAACCGTTAGTTTTATAAACCGCCAAAACCATCAATTAGTTGGCTTGGTTTCAATCCAAACTGATGATTTTCTGAACTTCATTTGGTTTGAAACTTTGAATCCGTGGTACAAACCATCAAACATCTATATTCATTTTTAATATATATATATATATATTTTTTTTTTTTTTCATTCTCATGTAGAATGATGCATCATGCTTGATTAGTAAGTGATATGGGTATTCATAATTCAATTCAATTCGTCAGATTGGATTGGATTATGAAAAATACGGATTAGTTTTGGATTAAGAATTTCTCAATTGGCTATATATGGATTAGATTATGCATTCAGTATCTTCCAATTCGTATAATCCATAAATCTGATATATATATTATTATATAAATTATATATATATATACAAAATTTTAAATTACCTACGGCTATTTGTGAAAGGCATGTTTTATTAAGTTAAAAAATAAAGCTCAGCACCAAAAAAAAAAAAAAAAAAACAAACATGCATTAATAATTTCTAAAAGAGAAAATTACATCTTATGCCACACTTTTAAAAGTTATATTTATTTATACTATATTTAAAAAAGTTTATGCCACATAAATTTTTATTTAGACACTCACAAATGAAAGTTAATTAGTTAATCTGATGGGCTAAAACAACAGTAAGAACTGGTACCAAAAAAACAGTTTCCATAGAAACTAAAAAATTTTGTCCCAAATGTGGCCAGACTCTTGTCAACTGCTGGACTATTTAGTTCCAAAAGAGCCAATTGGTAGAAAAGCAATATTATTCAGCTTGCATGATAGAATGAATGGATTTAGGAAAATTGTAGCTAATAACTCTTTATAGTAGTAAAAACATATTGAGTTCCAAAAATAGTATTTTAATTCTAAAAAACATTTGTAAAGGGAACAAATAAGTTTGTTAATTAAGCAATTAGTTTATATTGTGTAAATAAAAATAGTAAATAGTGATAAAAAAATTTATAATTAAAGTTTCATCCGAGTAAATTCAGTTAATATCATGTCTATCAAGTTTGATCATAAATAAATCTTTGATTTACTAAACTTAGTTTGAATACACTAAATTTAATCATTGTGTAAACATAGAAGTTACCCACTAAATCAAAATTCACTATTATTTATTAACTTTTGAAAATTTCTGCCAGAGAAAAATTCTATATACCTCTGCCTAGTTTTAATTTACTCATATATAAAGCTCAAAGGTTTAGGCTTATATCACAGGTTCCAATTCTTCATATGAAAAGACATATCAAATTGCATGCCTTTTTGAGGCAGACAAGCTTGAGGTGGTTTGATCATGGCTTACTGTTAAGGACGACATCCCTTAATTATTTACAAAATAATTTTAGTCCTAAAAAGATGTCATTTCGAGATATTATATTGGTCCACCAAGGTATCATTTCAAATGGTGCTTAATTACTATCTTCACATGTTAATCCAAGTTAGGCTACGTGATGTCATTGTCCAATTGTGTAAAATAATAATAATAATAATAATAATAAAAGTTTTGTTTTAATTATAGCAATAATAGAAAAGGGCATGAGTCTTCTTATCCGAGCACCGTGTAAAAAGCTTCCTTGAGTATTGATATCTGACTCAGCATAATCCAATAAGAGCTGAAATCTAAACGTGCAAACAAGATTAAAAGGTGATAACATAGATTACACCGAATAATCTTTTTATAAAAAGAAAAAAAAAACCTTAACTTTAATATTAATATTGCGGACAACAAGATTAAATGGTAATATTAACATATATTACACGGAATAATCTTTTTATAAGGAAAAAAAACATTAACTTTAATATTACAGACAATTATTTAATATTTCTCAAGCATTGCTAAAGTATTATATTATTGATGTTTATTATCGTGCATTGGTTATACTTCTTTTTTTTCCTGCATGTTAATGGTCGGTTTTTTTCTAATCTGCCTTTAATAATTTAGATGAATAACCAAATATATGCTTATTTGGAAAACGGCTAATTTTTTAATAGTGTTGAAAATAGACGAAATAAGATTTTTTTTGAAAAAAATCCTCCATGAGAAGAAATGTTTTCTTTATTTGCCCAAGAGAGAGAGAGATAGAGAGAGAAAGAAAGAGAGAGCCAATGGGCCTTTTGGAACCGACCTCTAAGATGACCCTTTTTCTCCCGTACCTATAACTAAAGGTTGGGTTTGGTCGACTGCCAAGGCAAACGAGATTGGGTTTCCGAAAACTATGACATCTGGATGCTTGGGCTTTTTGATAAAATGATGCTTAGGCATTTGTAAAAGTAAAAATTACATAATTTATCTATTTTTTAAGAAAAAAATTATAATATGTGTCTAAATTATTGTTATAAAATTAAAATCTAACATAATATTTAAAATATCTTAAAAATATCCTGAATGATATAGTAATTATCTTAATATTATTATACTATATAATTACATATAAATAATTTTAATGATATCATTATGAGACATTTGTAAAATTTTAAAAATTAGAGTTATATTTTAATTCAATAAACGTAATAGGACCAATTGTCTCATTAACATTTTTTAAGCAGTGAATTAATATCTATTTTTATTATGTAAATTTATTTATATGTCTTTTTTTTTAATTTTATATATTCAAAACTTTAAAATATCCTCTAACTAAATATTATCATGTATTTAAATTTTTATAACAAATTTTCTTATTTTTTGAATAGTTGAATTAGGAAAAAAAATGTATACATATATTTCTTATTTTAACATATTATATTGATGCATTATTATTATCACTTGAATTCTTAAAAATATGAAATTAATGTCATTGTGTATCATTATCATTATGTATCATTAACTAATAATAATAAGATACACAAAAGACTTAATAAACAATAATTACATATAACAAAAAAATAGGAAATATCATTCACTTGAAGTTTTAAGAAATGAATGTTATTGCGTATCATTATCATTACGTATCATTAACTTAATAATATATCAATTATATTACCAGTAAGACACATAAAAAGACTTAATAATACGGTGTCATTAATTTAATTACAACACTCTAATTTCAATTTGTCAGTAAAACTATATCATTAATTTAATTACAACACCCTAATTCTAATTTGTCGGTAAATCCAACTTGTCGATAAAAAAATTTCATCTTTTTAGAGAATTTTAAAATCGTCATTTTAGATACCAATTTGAATTTAAGCAACAAACACCCTAATTCTAGAGATTTTTTTTAAATATAATGATATCATAATTCATTTGAAATCTTAAATACGTATATTATAATTATTCTAAAAAAATAAATTAAAATTAACAATATCATTATTATGGTCATTAATGTCTTTATGCTATGCATTAGGACATATAAAAAATATTTATGAACTACAAACATATTTTAATTTTACAAATAAAAAGGGCCACATGTCTCATTAACTCAAAGTATAATTATTATGGTCATTAACTCAAAAAAATAAATTAAATTAACAATATTATTATTATGGTCATTAATCTCTTTATGCTATGCATTAGGACATATAAAAAATATTCATGAACTACAGACATATTTTAATTCTATAAATAAAAAAGGGCCACATGTCTCATTAACTCAAAGTATAATTGATCACAAATTATGGGTCAATGAGACATGTAGCCTTTTTTTTATTTGTAAAATTAAAATATGTTTGGAGTTTATGAATATTCTTTATATGTTCTAATGCAAATGAATAAAAACATTAATGACCATAATAATGATATTGTTAGTTTTAATTTATTTTTTTAGAATAACTATAATAACATATTTAAGATTTCAAACGAATTATGATATCATTATATTTAAAAATAACTATAGAATTAGGGTGTTTATTGCTTAAATTTAAATTGGTATCTGAAATAACGATTTTAAAATTCCTTAAAAAGATGAAATTTTTTTTGACAAGTTGGATTTATCAACAAATTGAAATGAAGGTATTGTACTTAAATTAATGATATAGTTTTACTAACAAATTGAAATTAGAGTGTTGTAATTAAATTAATGACATAGTATTATTAAGTCTTTTTATGTGTCTTACTGGTTATATAATTGATATATCATTAAGTTAATGATACGTAATGATAATGATACGCAATGACATTCATTTTTTAAGACTTCAAGTGAATAATATTTCCTATTTTTTGTGATATGTAATTAAATTAATAATATAGTATTTATTAAGTATTTTTGTATATCTTATAGGTTATATAATTGTTATATCATTAAGTTAATGATACATAATGATAATGATACTCAATAACACTCATTTCATTTTTTTAAGACTTTAAGTGATAATGATAATGCATCAATGTAATATGTTAAAATAAGAAATATACGTGTATATTTTTTCTCTAATTTAACTATTTGAAAAATAAGAAAATTTGTTATGAAATTTAAATACATGATAATATTTAGTTAGAGAGTATTTTAAGGTTTTGAATATTTAAAATTTTTAAAAAGATATATATAAGTGATATTTGCATAACAAAGACAGATACTAATTCACTTTTTTAAAATAGACAAATTATATAATTTTTTCCACACAAAATTATTTACGAGAAATTTAGAGGGAATGCTCCTTATAAACCTACTTTTCAACATTGCCTTTTTTTTTTAATACTCTTCGAAATTACCCTTTTAATGTTTATTTTGTTTTTAAATTGATTTATCAAAAAGACTTTCTTGTTTGTAGTTCAAAAAACAAATTAGATTCGCACCTAATATTACTCTTACCTAGGGGTGCACAAAAACCGCCCCGCAACCGCCGGCCGCCCGCCCGCCCATTGGCGGGTTCAACCCGCCCGCCTACATATGTTGGCGGGCGGGTACGGTTTTAAATTTTAGGGGGCGGGTTCAACCCGAACCCGCCCGCCTAATTCTTAAAAATAAAAAATAAAAAAAATCTTAATATAAACCTCTCCCACTCCTCATTCTTTAAAAAGAAAAAGAACATTTGACTTTGTTCATCATTTCATCTGTAGTATCCTGTTATTTTCGAACCCAATGAACAGGTTTTATGGAAGAACAAGAATTCTTGACTTTGTTCATCACTTCATATATAGTTGATGTTTCTTGTTGCAATGAATGATTATGTTTCTTAATTTGTTGTGAATATGGTTATTGTCTTTAGGCGTCAAACTTGGTTGTTGTTGAGAATGCTTCATACATTATCGTCTTATATTTTCTACAAATTTTCTTCACTTTTTTTTAATAAAAAAGAGCTCAAAAAATTATATTGTACATTAGTGTAGACCCAACCCGCCCCCGCACCCAAACCGAAACCGCCCGTCACTCCATGGGCGGTTTGTGGGTTGTTTAATCGCCAACCCACCACTTAAAAAACCCGCCCCGCACCTGCCCAAAAACCGCCTACCCGCCCGTTGTTCACCCCTAATCTTACCTCCTCCTTTCCCTCTCTTTCTCACTTCCCTATTTTTTTCTTCCCCGGTTTCAGATAATTGGCCCCCTCTCTCTACAGTTCTCTCTATCCTTAAAGCACCGGATTTCTCGACATGGTTCTTCAAGAATGTCTATAGGATATTTGTCGTCGTCCTCCTCGTCGGCACCGTCGCTGCCCTCTTGGCAGCGCTCCTCTGCTTCGAGAACCAAGCGTAGGAGATTGAAGTGATCAAGTTCCCCAAGGTGGATTGTCGATAAGAGCCCCTCGTACTGGAATTTTAAGGCCGATAGGCGAATCGTTTTGTCGATGTCGGATTATCCTACGGACTCGCTTCGGAGGCCGATGAATATAAAGGGCTGGCAGGTGCTGATGATCAGGAACTCCGGGACACCGTCTAATTAGTTCAATATTTCTCTCTCTAGACCAGTAGGCTAAGTTAAGTTTCTGAGTTGTGGATTTTGTTTCTTGTGATTTGCATGTTAGGAAGAGTGTTGGATTTTTTTTTGCTACTCAGCACAGCATGAAGAAGATCTTCGACGCTGACGATCGTGGCGACATGATCAATGGCAATTTGTGGAACCATTTTGATGTTTCAGCTAAGGATTTCTTAGACTTGTCAAATATTCGTTTAGCTTTAACCTGAATCTAATTTTTTCTTTCTTTTTTCCCAATTTCTGTTCCTTAGTTTTAGATTGTTATTTTTGGTTTTGTTCAAATTGTATTTAGTTTATTTTCTTTTGATCTAAAAAAATAAATGATGGGTTTTGGCGTGTTTGGCGATGGAATTTGGCAGGTTTTGGGTTAGAATCTGGTGGGTTCAGTTACAAAATCTAACTAATACTTGGCAAGATCCGTGATAGAACCTAGCAGGTTCTTGTTTTGGAACCAACCAGGTTACGCTTAAGCACCCGCGCCGACAACCATATGATATGTTGGAATCCAGTAGGTTCTAGCTTTAGGACCTACCGGATTACGCTTCAGTATACCATGCTGGTGACTGGAATAATTTACCACATGAAGGAGTGAGAAGGAAGGATAAATTTAGACTTTTAATAATTTTTTTTTTAAATTAAAGAAAACATAACTTGGATATTTTTTAATTAAAGAGGTAGCTTTGAAAAGAGCCTTTTTAATAAGGTATTTTTGAAAAGGTGATCTTTAAAAGGGCAATTCTTGTAAGTTGCCCATTATTTATTTATATTTTAAAAATATAGAGAAATGTTGCTTTAACGAAGAGCACTCCTGTTAGATCCCATATGGTAGAACCCTCTGCTCATAAATCGTGGGTAAAGTATTTTATTTCTATAAAAATCTTAAGGATTTTTCTTTGGGGAAAGAGCTTGTAGATTAAGTAAAATTTGAACAAATTCTTATAACGTAGAAGGGCATAAAGATGTATACCCTGTTTGAATACTGTATATTTTTACTTAACTTTTTACCATTACACATCAGTTTAAGGACAGCAAAATTCTAAAAGAACATCCTCAAACTAAAGAAGTTAGTTAAGATACAAATAATCTAATTTTATCATTAATATACTTTCTTAAGCATACCCTCATTTTTTTCCTGTTAATTATTAACTTAAGAGGGTAAAATTCTAACACAATGACACAATATAAAAAGGTGAGTTAAGGGGAACATATTCTCTCTCTCTCTCTCTAATTGTATATAATTTTGTCTCTCCTTGCTTGAATTATCAAGAAAATCCAAATGCGTAACAAAAGAGATTGAAGTTATTCCAAAAAGCAAGTTTATGACTTTGATATTTTATTTTTTAAAGGAACACTAAAAAGTTTATAAGTTTCCCCTTCAGAAAAAAAAAAAAAAAAGTTTTAACTTCTGTTTAGAAAAACAACACATGACATGCATATCATTCTCAATTTAATATAGCTGATCAATGTGGATATAATTTTTAAGTGCAGTAAATTTGTACCAACTAACTAATTAAGATATACTTTCTCATTAAATTACTTTACTCCAAAAACACTGCAGACAGAGCTTAATTATCCATACTCGACAGCATCCCAAACATACGTGACCATAAGAAATTATACTTTGGTTCATGTTCAAACAAATAAACGTATTATAATCGATTAGTAATATAAATATACTACATATATAAATTATATATATGTTTTGTGTGTGGATGAAACTCTTAAATTTTGTCAATTGGCTTTATATTCTCAAAAATAAAACATCAAACGAAATACTATTCGTTGTAATCCCATAAACAAAAGAATTCAAAGCATTGAGCAATGTTGTCTCAAAGTTTCCAGTTTTTGTTATAATATCTGGCTCGTCCGTACATGGATGAAGAAGCAACTTAATTAATCAATAATTAAGAGAAGAAACATGCTTTAATATAATAATTATAACACAAAATGTTCTTATATTATAGTATCATAATATATACTAAAGCTTCATCATTCAATATATATGTACATACTCCTCGATCGTTGCTTCAATCTCTGTCTATATGGAAGTACTATGTGGAAGAAATTGGCCATTCTTATCACTGATTAGGACCTAAGTTTTAGCTAGAATCAATTTTTTGTAAACTTAGAGCGATCTTTCTTCAACACATGCTCTAAAAAAATAACCCTTGGAATATTTGCATGGACCTTTAGAAGGATTCAGAGATTAATTAATACTTAACAGTGCACTAGTCCTACTATAATTAATAACTATTTGTTATTCAGATGAAACTAGCCAAAAAGGAAGTAGACATAGCTTAGATACCTTAGATAACAAATTCATATCAAAAGATTTTTATTGAACTATATAAGATGAAGATGTAAATTTTAAGGATCTCCCAACTATAGGTACTCCCTGATTGGTTAAATTTCTAGGTATAATATTTTATGCTATGTAGAGAAATATATATATATATATATATATATATATAATACCTACAGAAAGATTCATTAATTAAGGGTGAGACTTTAATCATGATATATATATATATATATATATATATATATATATATATATATATATTCGACGGAGGAACCAGCTAGCTATCCATATAGCTAGCGTATCTGTGAAAGAAGAAATTTGATACAAAACGAAGCTAATAGCTAGAATTGAAGTTGATGGTCATCACATACTATAGATGAACAGGTGAAAAAAAGATTCAAAGTCAAAACAATTTTCATCGGTCACGTGGGTACCTCATTTGTCGTTTTGCTTAATCTCCAAAAAAGAAAAAAAAATTATTCTCCCAACCCCACATGTGAAAGGGCCTCGATCTGCTGGTCTTCCATGGCCAATAAAAAGAAGGCAAAATTAGAAAAGTATGCAACACCAAAAAAGCCTCCCTCTCTCTCTCTCTCTCTCTGGGCCTCTTCAAACCGCAAATATAGGGCTTGTGAGAGAAAGCACACAACCCGGCCAGCAGGTTCTAGGCATGGTTGCCTTTCACATGGGAGCTAGCTAAGGGGTTTTAATTAAAATAATCTTTTCTTCCATATTATTTTCTTATATTTGGTCCAGCTCATGAATATTTTATACATTTATTAGCCCATCATGGACCTTGCTTACTAGATATAATTGTTTATTTAGGGAGATGGTGATGGGGTTTGATTTGTTTTATGAAAACACAATAGTAGCTTGATGATCATCATTAATAAGATAAAATAGTACGCTTATAATAATGGAATAATAAACAATTAATTAGGTCACTCCCATTAAGGCTGTAACAGTTTTTGACCATCTTTTTCATCATACACATCATCATCATCATCATCATCATCATCATCTCATGTTCCTCATGTTTAGAGCCTGTCTTTCTTGAAGAACCCAAAAAGTCACATTGAGGCTTACTGATTGGATTACAAGTTACCCTTATTTTTTTGGAAGGGGGATTATACGATACTTTTTAATATATTTAATTCTTATATTGACTCAAGTGCATGTATATTTTGGAGGGTTTTTGGTTTGAGGTCACAATTCACATAATACATATGAAACAACCATGAATTTAGGTACACGTTTAATTGTACATAAAAAACCACAAAAAAATCAAATAATATGACAACCAAATATATTATAGTTTGTAATTATTGGTCAATACTTAATTAGATTTTAACCTTACAGCTTTTAATTTTAAGAGCCCGTGACGAAGTCAACTTCTAGGACTTCGATGCATAAAAAACAATCTCCTAAGTTAGTGAAAGAAGACAAAATATATATTGTACATCAATTTGTTAATGCGCTTGTGAACTTGAAAACTATAGCTAATGACTTCATCTAATTAGCTAGGTTCTCCTTAAATTACAAAAAATCTGTTCATTATTGGACACCCAAAACTAGCTTCAAGCTGGCCAGTTATGTTAGAATTGATAAATTTCTCTTATTTCTTTGATTTTTTTTTTTTTATATTTTTGTGCCTATACATATACATGCAATGAAAATTTATAAAGAATAGATACAGTTGTTGATATCAATAGATGTAAGTTGAATTTAATTACATAATAACCGCATATAATTAGGCCTGATTACTATGATGTTGCTGCGTAACTAATTTTTTTGATGTTATGTTAATCCAATATTAATGTTATGTTGAAGGTACCTTGCACCGAAAAAATCATAAAAAACCCTATATTTATAAATGTATGTATGTAGTTCTTTGACTGTGTGTCAGTATTGCAGGGACAGTGAATTAGATGCACTTGACGTCCGTGATTAATTTAATAACAACATAAATTTTGATCAACAAATAAAAGTGGTGACATGACTGTGGGCTGTGTTGTCGGGCTTTGAATGTGGTTATGTTGCAGGGTCAGCTATATAAATGACTATATAAATTATATTTCTGTGCGACTGTATACGTTTTTATTAACTAATATTGTTGTTATTTGTCTTTTCTGCAATGAAGATATAATTAAAAATTCAAACGAGCCGTGAATTTTCAAACGATTATAATTAAATAAATAAAGAAACAGCAAGTTCAACCACGACGAATGTGACATGAATGTTGAAGAGTCCGTACCTCAAAGTTCTCTCTCTATTGCTTGCCTTTGTTTCTGGATAAAATGATAAAAAAAATCACAGTTTGCTCAACTGAATAAACCTTGGAAAAAAAGATACTAGACAAGATCAAGGATGGCTAGATATATACACATATATATATGCCATAAACGTATACATATGCTCTTTTCTTTTCATGAAAAAGTTGCCATAAAGCTATACATATAATTAACATTTAACACATACTTCTATTTCCTTTAAATTAAGAGAGATGAAATTTTTTGTTATCTGTCTGTTTTCCCACCACATGTGCCCCACATGACCTCCTAATTAGTGGAATAGTGCATAGGACCGTTAGTCGCACCTTATAATCCTAGCTAGCCCCTAAATAATTTTATTTAATTAGGTCCATATAGACGGGAATCAACCATTTTTTGTCGTTTTCTCCCTGGATTGCCTGTTAATCATGAATGTCAGTTAGCTATAGCTGGTCAACTAATTGAGAGAGAAAGTGGACAATATAGCTAAACGACAAGAAGCGTGAAAGCATAATACTTTTTTTTTTTTTTTGAAAAACATAATCCTTTTTCATATGATTTTTGGCTGGAAATGGATTAATAATGACCAATAATATTGTACAATACAAATTCTCATCCTCAAACTAGCTATTCTCTGTACACTTCGAGATTGAATAAATATTAAAAAGATGACATATAGGTAAATTTTATAACGGTATGGATTTGTTTTGACACCATTGCAACCAATATAGTCTTAGCCAATATCTTAGATTATAGCTAGACATATAACAATCAGATTTATATAGTAAATGAACAAATTATTATCAATGGTGACTTGTATATACATTTATATAACAAATGCTCACATTTATATTCAACACCAAAATTATAATATTGAGATATGGGATTGGTCCCAAACGAAGAAAGTTTGCTTCATATACAGATAGCTAGCTAGTTAGAAAGGAAATGAAATTGAATGGAAGTCACGTAGTCGCTTCCACATGGGAGAGATCAGCAAGAGATGAACAATTTATTATTATTATTTTTTGTTTGGTTAGCCGGGGTATGAGGATAAGATTAATGGGGAAAGTGCGGGCCAAAAAGAAGAGAGAGAGAGAGAGAGATAGAGAGAGGAGACGTCCGACAAAGAGCATCTTTTAATAATAAAAACATGGGTTTTCGTCCCGCAGGCCGATTTGCACACACTACTACTACTGCATAAGATCGCATGCGATCATACTAAAACTAGCTAGTCGTTTTTTTTTTGTGTTGATTTTTGAAGGTTTTTTTTTGTTAAGTTTTAGGCTATTTTATAAACCGATTCGAACCAAAAATTTTAATTTAATAACTGTAGTAATTTTTTGCTTTTACACTACAGTAAATTTTTACTTTTTACTATAGCTGTTGAGAGTTTTACACTATAGTTAGTTGAAACTCTAATCGAGAATCCAAACAGAGGATTTGGTGCATGGGTTTTGGTTTGAGAGACTTTTTATTTTTTAATTTTTGGGTGAGTTACATGAGTTTATGTGCATATTTGCAGCGCAGGCAAAACAGACAACAAAGACTCCGGCGCTCGTGCAGTAGTAGTGGTAGTAAAGACTGGCGCTTTTTGTGGGTGTGTCAGCGCCACCCACGTGTCGTTTTCTGGCAGCTCTCACTCCCACGCCCACGCTCCCAATCACTCTCGAATACAAATGTGGATTATATATTGTTGTCATCTAACCCTACTACATATTCTGCCAAATAAATTAGAATGATTTATATGAAGACACGAGGGTGCATGTGAGAGATATAACAATACTCATATGTACCATAGAATATGGATTCCTTTTAAGTTTTTCTTTTATTGGTGGGAATTCAACAGTTAGGTTGAAAAATGATAAAATAAAAAAAAAAAAGCAGGGATAACTGAGAAGTATATCACCGGTTTGGCTATTGGTTCTATGTTTTCTGTTTTCAAAGTCATGTTTTAGAAAATGAGAAAGATTATTCTCAGTTATTTATAGGAAACAAAGGGGGTTTGCTTAAATAGTTTTTAAAAGCGGTTTTAAATATCCCAAAACAAAAAACATGTTGGGATAGAGAATTTTCCAAAAACCATTTTTTGGTTGTCTTATAGAGATAAAGGTTGAGGTCGAGGTACTGGGCCTGGGCTAAACAAGACCGATGATAGGTTCAAGCTACGGTTAGGGTTTGGCCTCAACCGGTGCCTAATCCAGAATTGGGTCTTGTTTGGGTTTGATGTTAAGTTAGGTTAAGTCGTGATTGGTACCAAGGTCAATGCATGGGACAGATGTATGGTTAAGTCGATGGTCCAACACTAACTTGAGTGGACTAATAAGCTGGAATTAATGTGGAGGCCTAGCTAAGATAGACACGAGGGTTGAGGTTGGGGTTAGGCTCGGGTTGATGCATAAATCTAGGGTCGGTTCAAATGGATTGAACAGGGTAGGGGTCACATGAAGATAAGTGACCCATCAGCCTAACTCTGATATCGATCCTGCTTGTCGCCTCAACCTTGGCTCTTCTTCTAGCCTGACTGCAACACCAATCTTTGCCCATCAGCTTTGACCCCAATATTGACCTTCGGTAGATGTTTCAACCTCGGCACAAAACCCGGTTCGACTCTGTAACGCCCCTATATGGGGGTTAACAGTTTTTAATGAGATAAAATAAAAATAAATAATAAAAGTAAAATTTTAAAAATAAAATTTGCCCGGGACTTAAATGAAAACTCTCAACTCAAAAATAAAAATATAAACGATAAATAAACCACAGTTTTAATGTAGCACCTTAAATTTAATAATATAAAATGTTGTCATCATCATTTTAACCCTCAACACATTGTAATACAGTCACAGAAAGTAACAATTGATGCTTACATTATCATGAAGAACATTCTCAACAATTGAAGCAGTCCCAATGTAATATAGCTACATCACTTCCTCAACTATATTTCTCGTAGCCACCTCACACTTAGTGAGTCCTGAAAAGATATAAACATAAGGGTATGAGCAACACTATGCTCAGTAGAGAAAGCCATTACCCACCTTTAGGTTTTTATCATTACCACATTAAAATCTGCATGGTTAGTAAGTCACATCATATTTCAGATTATGAGGTTTATTATGATCACATCTTATGGATACCGTAGTTAATCATTACCAAGTGTCATAATTACACATTTATACAAATATTACCAATCATCATTGTTCCTAGGTATCCATGTTAAATTGAGTATCACTCAACTCATCGAGACCCAAATGGGCGCACTTGATCACCCTATAAACATTCCAAGGGTGTTCCGGTGAGGGGACATCAAGCCTCGAGTCCTCACCAAATCGATTCCTGTACAGTGTGTTCTGGGACTTTCAACCCAAGGAAGCGTCATCGCCTTCCCCCTACTTTACCTTTTAGGGTATTCATGCCCAAGGACGTAACCGTCGCCCTCTTCATGTCTCACAATTTCTCTATATTGAATCATTATCAATAGAGTTAGTTTTTCTAACCATGCTTCTCAATTTATAACATGTGTCAATTCATTATGTTCCTCGCCGTACAATACAAGACGAGTCCATGTCATAGTTTCATATGTGATACTCATATAATATTAGTTCAACATAGATATATATATTGCGGCAAAACAATCAATTTTAATTCTATAAAAACCTCACAAAAGATGAGTAATAGAATCCCTACCTTTCAAGCTTATCAACAGTCTCTTAATCCTGGAATCAATTAACGTTAGCTCCATACTCCCTTGATCCTAAGGCGTGCATAAGGACAATTAAAACTAAAGCACAACATACAACTACATTCATAAATAAATCATGTGTAAACCTATCTTACTAGTATGCCATTAAAGCTTTTATATAAATCTCTTTTGAATACCACAGTAAACAATTTTTGTCTTAACACAATATAAAATGTGAACAAGTAATCTATATGTTTTAGTCCCTAATAAGATTCATCAATCACTTAGGATAATATTGGAAAGGTTGCAAGACATTAAAGAATTAGGTGGTGAGCAAAGATGGGTTCTTGGTTCAGGTTAGCAGCTGGTATACCATAACAAACTGGCAGATTTACTAGTTTCCAATACAAAAATTGAATAATTCTTAGAAAATAAAATACAACTCCGATTTAGGTTTATGATAGCTCGTTAGAAAGCCTAGGATGCTACTTTTCAAATATGCAAACCAATTCATAAAATTCATTTTAATTTAATCTTAGAATTTCAAGAAATAACCACTGCCCATAGAGGTATTACAAAGTTTAACAATATAAATTTTCTGTCTAGGGCATATACACTTAGACTTCATACATATGCTCCAAAATAGCAACAAACATATACTTAGGTTTAAGAACGCAAATTTGAATAATCCTTTAGTATAAAAGAAAATTTATAAATGAAAGACTAAATTTGTTCATAAGATTCTAACCTCGGATTATGGTTAGTTGGAAGCTTGAAATGGCTTCAAAACAGGTTCATTTACTTCGGTATGACTGAAATTCTTGCTCAAATGGAGGTGATGGTGGCTGATTTTTATGGCTGCCTTGAAGAAGTTCTCTAAGTATTTTGCTTCAGCAAAGAAATGAGAAGAAGAGTGTGGGAACCGTGGAAGAGAAAGGAAGAAAAGATGAAGTCTTTGAAGAGAAGTGATGGAAACAATTATAGAGGAGACATGTTGAAGCATGTCACGGAGGAAATAAAGAAAATGAGGGTCAAGAGTAGTTGGAAAAGATATCCTTATGTCTCATCTAAAGACTTTAACACACATAATGTCAATATGACATTTTTGATATTTATTAGAAGTTCTAAGGCTTTTTAGTAATCATACTAAATAAATATAGGAGAATTTTAAAAAAATTTAAAAATAGATAAAAATAAATATTATAAAATAAATTTAAATGAAGCAATTTTTTTTTATACACTAAAAATTAATTTAATTACCTCAATACCCGTTAGGAGAATAACGGGTGTCACAGCTCTACCCCCCTTAAAGAAATTTCGTCCTCGAAATTTCAATTCTAGCAATACTAGTAAAAATTTTAATTCCATTATGATTCCAATTCCGAGTCTAAACCGTTAATGTTGTTTGTCCTCCAAATTTAAGTCATCGTATCTCCACTTATTTACTTGCATAATAAATCTTACTCCTAAATCCCTCAATGAGAGTATTTCTGACAAGTTTCAACTTATAACACCGTATAATAGTCTAAGAATCTGATCAGGCATACATATTGACTATACCTTGATTCCAGTCCTTCATTATCCATGGACTGTGATTTACAATCACATTTAAGGAGATTGCTAGAGAAATTTTATATACTTCATCTTTAGGTTCCTTTCCCTTTTTAAGTAAGGAAAAGTCAAATATATTTGATTTCATACCTCAACTAATAAACTAAAACATAATCATAAAACATATATCACAAACACTTCTATTCAAAACTATACATTAAACTTACTCATAGAGATATTAAACGGAATCTCAGAGTTGCAGACAAACCCGACATATTTTTCATTAAACAGCTATCCTCATGACACAAACATTCAATCCAAATAATATACTCATATTTCATATGGAATATCCCCATAACTGACTCTGGTACTTCCACATAATATTAACAGAATATTACACATTACAAACATGATACGGATACGTTTCGAGAGTACAAGGCACTCCGTATACCAGCTATCCATATCATGCATGCTTAGAGGATACAAAAACATCGATAAACAAAAGATCGGACCTTAAGAAGGATGCGTTTCGAGAGCATCAAGTACTCCGTATCCAGCCATCCCGGCATTAGGCTCAATGAATCTAAAAGATTGAACAACGACGTACCACAAGAAACACAGAATACAAGGCAAACGGTTATTCGTAACACACGAAATACGGACACACATGCCTACATGCCAAAGATAAAACAAAAAGATTACAGATGGAGATTCAAATCAATTGGCCGCTCCCGGCTTTCCCTTTCCCATTCAAGCTTGGATGTTGCAGTGTCGGATTCTGGATGTATGATTTGCATTTTATCTATCAATTCCTCAGCTGTTGAAGCAGTGACAAAGATTTGTCTCTCCGATTCTGTAGTGATGTTTTCTTCCACAGCGTAATCTAGAAATTTCAAAAGACCGTCATAAAAACCCTTTACGTTCAGCAGTCCCAAAGGTTTGGAATAAAAGCCCAACAATTGCCCACAAGCAACTATAAATATTTCCTCAAGAGTACCTAGACCACCAGGTAATGCTATAAAAGCATCAGAATTATAGATTATGTCTTTAAAATTTTTAGGGATACTCCTGACTCCTTCTCCCTTACCTATGGCTTCCTTACAAAGGTTTCCTTCAACTGGAATATGAGGCCAAATTCTTACATCAGTAGCGTCACTAGACCTAGCTGCTAGTGCCATATTTACCATCATTTTTATACTACCACCCCCATAGATTATGTTAATCTTCTTGCGTGCTAGGACTTGCCCTAAGTGATTTGCAGCTTCTAAATAAGCTTTATCTTTTCCAAGGCTGGAACCACAAAAGACACAGACATTCTTTATTTTCTTCGTGGACTGGGAGGTAGACATATTTGGTTTATAGAAGTGGTTGCTTAATGTCTGCTCCACTTAGACTTCGGGTTCTACATGAGATTTTAAAGATGAGAAATATACAAAAAGGGCTAAAGAGATAGACGAGTAGGTAATGAAAAGGTAATCCAAAGATTTAAACAAAATCTTGTGCGGATAAGAAAGTAAGATAAGGTGATTGATAGTTTACAGAAAATCTGATTCACTTTTTGAAAAAGATTAGACTCTAATTGTATAACTTTTGACAATTGAGAACAATTCGACAAAAGACCCTCATGACACAACTGTAGACTTTTTGACAAATATACACCAAGTCTAGAAATTTAATATAAACGACAAATACTGTAGAACTTTTGAAATTTGAGACACAAATCTTGAAATATCTGGATAAGCTTTTCAAAATTCAAACATATTACTGTACCGTATGTAACGTGTCTGATAAGATAATATATTTTATTATATATATATATATATATATTTAAGAAAATCATAAATTAAATAAGATATTAACACTTACTGTATCAATCTAATAATCACAATTATTTCAAACACAAAAGCAAATATTCTGAGTAAAAGAAAAACACAAACTGTTGAACATCAGCTAAAACTGCTTCAAATAAGTAAAGACTAAATAACCTTTATAGAGCGATGACTTATTCCCCATCCAGTTTTCTTATGGCTTGACAAACAGGATCTAGAAATACCATATTCCTGAGGCGTTGTCTTTCTGTATAAAATTTAGGCCAGAGTTTAAAAATAGCTCCTTGAACATATCCACTAGGGTGACCGTGGAGAGGAGGATGGATGCTATCCAAGTTCTCCTTTGAAAGTCCATCCCTACAAAACCTTATTTTATCCTCTCTATTCGTAGACATATAACCAGGTGAAGTACATTTACCGTTACAATTTTGTCTTCCACATTTGTTACAAGTGACCACGATGGCACGAGCTCTTCTTTTCATTGCACTACGACTGGTACCTGTTCCTGGTAAACCGACATCTTGACTAAAGTCACTCGGACGGATTTTCCCCTCTATCAACATTCTCACATCACAAGGGATACCAAAACGCATAAGAATCCACAACCGAGTAATTCTAGCCTTGTATTTCTTTCTGAGAATCTTTTGGGAGAGTGATGGGAAATACTTTCTCAGTTATTTTCTTCTTTTAGAGGAAAAGAAGAATTTCTAATGAAAAAGAAGAGGATTTGCGATTTAGAGAGAAAATAACAAATTAAGAGAGAAAAAGTGAACTCGGAGAAATAAGCTCCTATGCACAGTAAACGTATATGTAAACAATGATTAAACCACTGTATATGACACGTATAGAAACCACGTGGGAGAGACAGTGTGAATCAAACTGATTTAAGATTTAAACTAGGCCCAAATGTTCTAAGTGAAAATGATCAGGTTGTTTCGGGCCTTGACACATTTGGAACGAGTTAAATAACAAACATAAAATTGAAAACCAATTTGTATAAATCTTAAACCCAATTTAAAGCCCACTATAGATAAAGTTAATTATGAACAACAAATCTAATTTAACGACAACAAGGATCTTCCTGAATGATCCAGCAACTCAAATAATTTTGTTTTAATCAAAACCTTATTGAACAATGCATACACCCATATGTTATTCTTAATACTCAACATCTATCAATGGATTCGTCATCATTGCTACCAAGGGTTTAGAATGTGACTAACCTTGAAATCAATACGATTTACGTCTTTCAACGTAGACCATATCAACGAACAAAGACACTAGATGTTACTACTTAGGAACATCTACAATCTCCACAATTCTACTTATACAATATATAATTTCCTCATATAACAAAACCTTAGGTAACCAAAAGATTCACTGATACACTTAAATACAATGTACGTAACAAAATATTCCAATTTTGAGATTCATGCATTCTAGACTTTACACAGTCTCAACAGACCAAAAGTCTAACATTTATCTCTCTCAAGATTCAATACCATGATTCCCAACTTATATCATATTCCTCAAATATATAGAACTTTTAAGAAAAGACATTGACACTTATGTGCTCCATCGAATCCACACATAATCATTACTTAGGTTTGAATCAATTACGAAAAATTTGGCATATCTATGTCAAACTTTAAAATCAATAAATCAAGCCTTATATTTCTTATTGTTTTTCACGAGACAAAAGGCTTTTAAATCCTCTTATCTATACGAATTTCTCATCGTTTATACGAATTAGATATGCTTATAGATCCAAATATTATACGAATCTCTCATAAGCATTCTACTTATAAACTCATTCCATATAATTATCATTCCCTTATAACTATTAATACTTTCCTTCTATATAATTATTGTACTCATATAACTATTGATATTTTCATTCTATGGCCTTTCCATGTTACATCCTTCTAGACTGTATAAATCAATGTGAAGGTTCATTTTGATGATGACAATGAAAATTCAGCTTCAAAACCATCTCAAAAATATATTTTTAAAGTGGTGCTACACTCCCTAGGTTAACCGAACCTAGGCTCTGATACCAAAAATTCTGTAACGCCCCTATATGGGGGTTAACAGTTTTTAATGAGATAAAATAAAAATAAATAATAAAAGTAAAATTTTAAAAATAAAATTTGCCCGGGACTTAAATGAAAACTCTCAACTCAAAAATAAAAATATAAACGATAAATAAACCACAGTTTTAATGTAGCACCTTAAATTTAATAATATAAAATGTTGTCATCATCATTTTAACCCTCAACACATTGTAATACAGTCACAGAAAGTAACAATTGATGCTTACATTATCATGAAGAACATTCTCAACAATTGAAGCAGTCCCAATGTAATATAGCTACATCACTTCCTCAACTATATTTCTCGTAGCCACCTCACACTTAGTGAGTCCTGAAAAGATATAAACATAAGGGTATGAGCAACACTATGCTCAGTAGAGAAAGCCATTACCCACCTTTAGGTTTTTATCATTACCACATTAAAATCTGCATGGTTAGTAAGTCACATCATATTTCAGATTATGAGGTTTATTATGATCACATCTTATGGATACCGTAGTTAATCATTACCAAGTGTCATAATTACACATTTATACAAATATTACCAATCATCATTGTTCCTAGGTATCCATGTTAAATTGAGTATCACTCAACTCATCGAGACCCAAATGGGCGCACTTGATCACCCTATAAACATTCCAAGGGTGTTCCGGTGAGGGGACATCAAGCCCCGAGTCCTCACCAAATCGATTCCTGTACAGTGTGTTCTGGGACTTTCAACCCAAGGAAGCGTCATCGCCTTCCCCCTACTTTACCTTTTAGGGTATTCATGCCCAAGGACGTAACCGTCGCCCTCTTCATGTCTCACAATTTCTCTATATTGAATCATTATCAATAGAGTTAGTTTTTCTAACCATGCTTCTCAATTTATAACATGTGTCAATTCATTATGTTCCTCGCCGTACAATACAAGACGAGTCCATGTCATAGTTTCATATGTGATACTCATATAATATTAGTTCAACATAGATATATATATTGCGGCAAAACAATCAATTTTAATTCTATAAAAACCTCACAAAAGATGAGTAATAGAATCCCTACCTTTCAAGCTTATCAACAGTCTCTTAATCCTGGAATCAATTAACGTTAGCTCCATACTCCCTTGATCCTAAGGCGTGCATAAGGACAATTAAAACTAAAGCACAACATACAACTACATTCATAAATAAATCATGTGTAAACCTATCTTACTAGTATGCCATTAAAGCTTTTATATAAATCTCTTTTGAATACCACAGTAAACAATTTTTGTCTTAACACAATATAAAATGTGAACAAGTAATCTATATGTTTTAGTCCCTAATAAGATTCATCAATCACTTAGGATAATATTGGAAAGGTTGCAAGACATTAAAGAATTAGGTGGTGAGCAAAGATGGGTTCTTGGTTCAGGTTAGCAGCTGGTATACCATAACAAACTGGCAGATTTACTAGTTTCCAATACAAAAATTGAATAATTCTTAGAAAATAAAATACAACTCCGATTTAGGTTTATGATAGCTCGTTAGAAAGCCTAGGATGCTACTTTTCAAATATGCAAACCAATTCATAAAATTCATTTTAATTTAATCTTAGAATTTCAAGAAATAACCACTGCCCATAGAGGTATTACAAAGTTTAACAATATAAATTTTCTGTCTAGGGCATATACACTTAGACTTCATACATATGCTCCAAAATAGCAACAAACATATACTTAGGTTTAAGAACGCAAATTTGAATAATCCTTTAGTATAAAAGAAAATTTATAAATGAAAGACTAAATTTGTTCATAAGATTCTAACCTCGGATTATGGTTAGTTGGAAGCTTGAAATGGCTTCAAAACAGGTTCATTTACTTCGGTATGACTGAAATTCTTGCTCAAATGGAGGTGATGGTGGCTGATTTTTATGGCTGCCTTGAAGAAGTTCTCTAAGTATTTTGCTTCAGCAAAGAAATGAGAAGAAGAGTGTGGGAACCGTGGAAGAGAAAGGAAGAAAAGATGAAGTCTTTGAAGAGAAGTGATGGAAACAATTATAGAGGAGACATGTTGAAGCATGTCACGGAGGAAATAAAGAAAATGAGGGTCAAGAGTAGTTGGAAAAGATATCCTTATGTCTCATCTAAAGACTTTAACACACATAATGTCAATATGACATTTTTGATATTTATTAGAAGTTCTAAGGCTTTTTAGTAATCATACTAAATAAATATAGGAGAATTTTAAAAAAATTTAAAAATAGATAAAAATAAATATTATAAAATAAATTTAAATGAAGCAATTTTTTTTTATACACTAAAAATTAATTTAATTACCTCAATACCCGTTAGGAGAATAACGGGTGTCACAGACTCCAATTGCGGCCAAGGCTAGGCTGATTTTGAGGTCAAGTCAAAGTCGAGTCTAGGGTTTGGTCGAGGTCCCAAGTGGATGTATACTGTATATATGACATATCCTAATATGAAATTTATTCTATATTAGGAATTGTTTCGATAGACACATAAGTTTTTTCCTGAATTTTCTAGTCTTTGTAATTCTATTTTTAAAAATTATCAGAAACATTATCTAAACGCATAGTTTAACTTTTGTTTTAAAAAATACAAAATTTATTTTGTAAGTTGCATGGCCAACAAGGCCCTAAATCACCTTCTTTTTTTTTTTTGTTGAAACACCGCACTATATCTTGTGTTTTCAGAAGGACCATTCTATGTATTTTTAATTTCATGTTAAAGATTTTTTCTTTTGACAAATTTTGATCATGCGAAAAGTGAAAAAAAAAAAACCACAAGATTGACCCAATTAATTAAGCATAATGTGCCACGAGATCTATTAAAATGACCTCTTTACACCTTGAATTAACCAAGTTTTGTCCAGAAGGAGGGTTTCCAAACATGAATTTAAAAGCATATAGAATAGTCGTCACATTCTTGAAAATACAAGATAAAATATGATGTTTGAAAAAATATAGGAAAGGATTAGTTATAGCTTATTTCAAAGAAGTATCAAAAGTTAATATTCTGAACTATCAAAATTTGATAAGATCCTGTAATATTTATACATTAATTTAATAGTAAATTTAATAATATAATTTAATTTTTTTTAAAAAAACTAATTAATAGGTCTTAAAAAAAATTTATTTTTTACGGAATACGTGCGGTACCCCTTTTATCTAATAACTTTCATGATAGTTTGATTGGTAGATATGTTCCACAATACTATGATTAAGTTTTATATATATGTGCCCGCTTCTTCTCTCGCATGGTTGGCAAAGGTTTAACGGATGTACTTAATTATATTTGCTAGTATTTTAAGCAATTTGGTAGCTTTTTGTCATTTTACGCCTCGAGCAAGATAGTTAATTTAGTCGTATTTTTGTATCTATATTGGTTTTGATTCTCAATTACTTGTTTTTGTTCTTGGTTCAATTTCAATTACCGGTGTTGGTCTCAATATTTTTGCTTTTCTTTTGCAGAAGTACCATGATAGGGAAGTAGGTTTTTGAAGGGGAGACCTATAGCTATATCGAATAAACAAATTTGCAACAACTTCTATATATATATATGTATAGATCTCAGTTGTAATAGTCATTCATCAACCTCCAATGACACTGTATAGCAATGCAGAAGCAGACTTCTCAACAACAATCCAATACTTTTACGAGATGTTTGAGAATTGAGTTAAAACTGAGAGTTAGAATTTAAAATACTGTTATATATGAGAACTTGATACTATAACATATGTTTACTTTACACTGTAATATGTATAAACTTTATATTATTTGAGTTGAAATTAAATTTGTCAAACACACGCAAAATGGAGCCGTTGCATGACAGTTTTTTGAAATGTAACAACTAGATTAATAGGTTTGTTTCCTTCTTTTTTTCCCCTCCTTTTTTGATCAATGTAGGCTTTTTTTTTTGTCAATTGTCAGTGCACTTGGAGCCCACCTAAGTCTTATGTCGAAAGGGCAAAATGAAAAGTTGTACGTTACATGACCAAAAACATCTTCGACTACATTATTCAAAAAAAAAAATAAATAAAAAAAAAAAAAATATATATATATATAATTATGGCCTCTCAATAAAAACAACCCTACAATATGCACGTGTCTTCCATGTATTGAATATCAACTTCTCACTCTCAATATTCTTAAGCCAGTTCAATTGGCCTAAATTAGGCTTAATTATGAAAAAGATTGACTAGTTTCCTTTCTTTCTTTTCTTTTTTTTTTTTTTTTTTTTTTGATCTGAGTAGATTGACTAGGTAGTTACGTAGAGCTGCTGGATAAGAACAGCTAGCAAAATTAGAACCATAGATGTTAGTTACCCGATGACACTAAAAAAGCATGCAAATTTTTTTCCTTATATATTACGACCGTTCTTTTTTACTGCTGAACGTACACTTTTCCTTATAATTTGTACGATTCATTCTTTCTCCGACGATTTACTTATGATTATTTACCAATATTTCATGTCATCATATCTCAGAGAACTGTCTTGTTAATTAGAAAGAGGATAACAGTTAAATTGCCATTTTTTTGTACTTTCATAATCCCCATGGAAAAAAAAAGTAATATTTATAGAGTTAGGACTTCCATTTTGTTGTATCATACAACATATATATGTATATATATGATTTGGTTTTTCATATTATTTGCCTTAGAATACCGGCGGAAAAAAAACGAATCATTAATTGAAACAATATTATGAAAGCAACTAATCAATTCTCAAATTGCAAAAAAAAAAAAAAAGAATTAAAGACAAAGTTTTATTTGAATCGACCCGAGAGGAGCGGGGGAATAGACACGTGGCATGCTTTTTAGAGCAAGTGGACCTCAACTATATGCTAAGGTTTAATCTTTAGAGATAAAGATAAGAGTTTGCAGATCTAGAGGTGCATGTGGGTCATGGAAACTTGAAGCACACCTCTCTCTCTCTTTGATGTTATTACATATTTACATGACAGTCCAAATTGTTATAATCTCAGCAATATTATTAAACTTTGTTTGATTAATGATTTTATGGCCATATAATTATTCAATCAAGACAAAGCTTTGAATGTAATTTGGTCAAACAAATATATATAAAATCTTTATGATGTGTGTTGTTTCTTATCTTGATTTCACATTAAATTTTGGGATTTACAGCAAGTAACTTAGTTAGATAATGACTCATGTATACTGTTGAGCTACTTAGCATGTATAGGTTTCACTGCATGAACAGATTAATTATTAAATCCAATTACTTACTAGGTGACTAATTTAAGCGATTTCTTAAAGAGAGCTTCCATTTGAGCATGTTAATTAATTAATACTGAAAAAATATCATAATGAGTAATGATCAAGTTTCAAAACATGATGAAACGATTCAAGGGAATAACTGTCTTCGGAAGAGGGAGTAAATAATATTAATAATAATAGAAAATAAGAGAAAACTTTCAGTTGTGTGATTAATCTATCTACGTCCAAAACTCTAAAAATCATATAATTTTCTTTAGAATCCTTGCATAGCTCAAAAAGGCACTAGATAGAACCCATATATACCAGTGGAAAAGAATATGATCAATAAGCCGTACAAAAGATTGACCAACCTTTCGCTCGGCACATTAATTTGAACTTATCGGTTTAAATTATTTATAATGTAAAGCTTTTAACAGCTATAATATAAAACAAAAAATAACTACGGTATAAAATTTTTATATGTTACGATATATGTTATGATATTTAAACTCTTTTTTTAGTAGAAAATAATTTGTGAAACACCTATGAATAGCTAAAAACAAAAATGAGGTATATGAGTTTAAAGATAAGTAGTGCTTAATTACTACTTTGTGGGCTTTTAAATTATTGAGTAAAATAATAATATTTCCCTTAAGCATGTTACAGTACCATACATATTATACAATAATTTTAGAGAGAGAAAGAGAGAGAGAGAGAGGTGGGGACCCATCCACCGCCCATAGACACACAGGCCTACCGAAACAAAACCCATCGCCGATCTATTCTTTTGGTCTCTCAATCTAACCCTAAACCAAAACTTTAACACCCCCTAAGCTTATCAGAGTGAAAGAGAATCCCTCTCCGGCCATAACTATTCTTCATCTCTCTCTCTCTCTCACTCTCTCCCCCTAAATCTTTAACAACATATATTCATCATCATCATCATGATCATCATGATGAGCCTCAAGAAGCGTTAGATTAGAAGATCATCATCATCATCAACAAGAATTATAATTATGGCAAAATTCAGCTCAGATTTTGGTAGCCTTACGCCAAATTAATCTCTAGTACTACTCTACTTCTTTTGGGTATGTCTTTTTGATTTTGAAAAAAAAATAATCCTTCTAGCTTTAGCTTTGTATTTCTATTTTCTGTGTAATATTTTGTACATTTAGGGGGAAAAAACAAGCTATATTATATAATATAGGCTTCATATTCATATATATATATATATATATAACAGAAGACAACATGGACGCTCATTCTCTTCCACCTCCTTTCCACACAAGAGATTTTCATTTTCAACAACAGCAGCAGCAATTCCACCACCAGAGCTCCGAGGACGACCAAACCGGCAGCTGCAGCAACCTCTCTAAGGCCCCCAAGAGAGACCGAACCAGCGGCGACGACGACAACGACAGCGGTGGAAATAACACAGGTGGAGACAATCCCAGTCATGATCTTGTCATCGGCGGAGGCGGCGGCGATAACCATGACAAGATTACCAGGCGGCCCCGGGGACGGCCTGCGGGGTCGAAGAACAAGCCGAAGCCGCCGATCATCATCACCCGGGACAGCGCCAACGCCCTCCGGACACATGTGATGGAGATCGCCGACGGATGCGACGTTGTTGAAAGCGTCTCCACCTTCGCCCGCCGCCGCCAGCGTGGCGTCTGCATCATGAGCGGCACCGGCACTGTTACCAACGTCACGCTCCGCCAGCCGGCCTCCCCGGGCTCCATCGTAACCCTACACGGCCGATTCGAGATCCTCTCCCTTTCCGGCTCGTTCCTCCCACCTCCGGCCCCACCTGCCGCCACGGGGCTCACAATTTACCTCGCTGGAGGGCAAGGGCAGGTCGTCGGCGGTAGCGTAGTTGGGACGCTGATCGCCTCTGGCCCGGTGGTGGTCATGGCGGCGTCTTTTAGCAACGCGGCGTACGAAAGGCTTCCGTTGGAGGAAGACGATCAGTCTCAGCTGCCATTGCAAGGAGGCGGCGGAGGAGGAGTAGGTTCTCCAAGCGGCGGCGTTGGATCTCATCAGCAGCAGCAGCAAATAATGGCGGCAGCAGCGGAGGCGGCTCATTCGGGTGCGGCGCCACCGCTCTTTCACGGCTTGCCGCCGAATCTTTTGAATTCGATCCAAATGCCAGCGGAGACTTATTGGGCGACTGGTCGACCTCCGTACTAGCGACAATTATTTCAGTTATAAGAGGTTAGTTCATGATGTAGAAGTACTCATATCTATCTATGCTATATATATATAATGTATGTATGTACGTATTTATATATATGGCTAGGACGGAAGTGAGGATTTGGGGTTTGTTGAGCAAGCTTTGACTATGATGATGATTATCAGATTTTTCCATTTTTTTTCCTTGACATTTATATCTGTTTAATTTTCTTCTTTTTTTTTTTTTTTTGGGTTTCGTTTTTGTCATATTAATGATGGCTAGAGAGATGGTTAGTTTTCAAATGTTGATTTGAAGAACCTTGTATATTATTTCATGATGAATTCATGGTGTGAGTTAGATTATGTTCAATTCTATGCAAAATTATAAACTTATCATGTTCAAGCTATATAATCTTTTTTCCTTTTTTTTTTTTTGGTTTATAATTAATACATATGATGAAATAGAAAATTAAATGAAGACCTAAAATTAGATGGAGTTGCGTAAGAGAGTTGTTTACCATGAACTCCATTTTTCGCCCAAGTAGTTAATTTCTACTATGAATTAAAATGAGCGCTATATATTCAAACATATATAAAACTAGTTCATTTCATTATACATACATACATATATATATATATATATATATTTCTTCTTGGTTCAAATCTTTCTTGGTAAAAATATATAGTCCATGAAATAATAAGACAATGTACTTCGTCTATCACTTTCATGTACATTTTTTGTTCTTAAACGGGGTTGGACTAATTTCATATGAAATATTTTCTCTTTTCCTTAATGTACATTTATACATTGACCTATGTCGTATGATACTTCGAAACCATGTGTTTACCGTATTTCCTTGAACTTAATATCTTCAAGTTTATTAATGATTCACTACACTATAATTCTATATATTGACATTATGATTATTGAGTTCAATTCGAGTCTCTGTATATATATGTTATAATGACGTTGAAATTAAAAGACTACTTATTACAAGCTAATTAAGACAAGTTTCATTTTTGTTTTAGTGGCTTTAACTTTCTTATAGCAAAGAGGTATGGGCTGAGAGTTTTCCACAAGTTTCCATCTCTTTTCTGCAATGAGACAGAAATCATAGAGAGAGAGAGAGAGAGATTTTAATGTGAAAATTGAAATATATAATGTGAGGACATTGCGGGGACATGAAAATATTGGGGTACTGGTATACACGTGCACTGCTCTGAATAGGCTCCTTTACGAGGCAAACAACATCAAACAACAACACTACTTCCATTAAAAGCCCACAAGACACAATGTGCCTTCGACCCCTTCTTTCTCCCTCTAGATCTCTCTCTCTCTCTCCTCTCTGTCTCTTGGGTTCAGAGAATCAAGGGATTGGGCAGCTGTACTACATGGGATATATGGAACTCCCACTTATACCCATTGTAGTGGTTGCTTTTTCCCAAGACTATGTAGCATGTACCATTACAAAACTTATCCATTCTTGGATTCTTTCCTACGTTTCTCTTTTTGCTTTATATCCGTTACGTTAGTTCTTTGCATCTCTTTTTCACCCCTTTTTAATGTTGGTCAACTGACCATTAAAATTAGGAATTTCATTCTTTCTTGAACCCCCATCTCTTTTTAAATCATGCTAAATGAATTATTAGAAGTTTGTTCCATTATTGGCAGCTACTGCTATATATTATTTCCTCTCATTATTTTGCTATTATGATTTCGGTGTCAACTTGTAGGTACTATGAAATAATCAGTCTTATTATATTATTGAAGGTTATTTATGAATGCTTAGCCATAATATTCCCATTTTCTCCAAATATTATAGTTTCACACATACATAAACATAACATAACATAGAGCTGAATGGGAGGACTTTTTAATAACTTTTTTTTTGTTTTCTTTGTCCAAAACTGCTTTTAGATGTATTTAGATAATCTGTCAGAAGTGTTTTTGCTCATTAGAACTGCTTTTTGTTATGCTTTTTGTTAAACTCACAAAATATGACTTCTCAAAAAAATACTTTTGAAAAAAACTTAAAACTTGTACAATAATACATTATAAACTTAAATATAACATTTTTATCACTTTAAAAAAATTGAAACCGTTTTCACCTGTAAAAGCTTGTTTAAAAATATAGTTTCAAATTCTTACCGAAAAGCTATACCTTTTGTTTTTCTTTTTCCACACTAAAAGCGCAAGCATAAGCTATGCCAAATAGGCATATACACAATATTATTAAACTTAAGGCCACATCTTGTAATAGAAGTATAAAATTAATACTACTTACAACCATCTTGTTGGAAAACGATACGCAACAGAATTTTAAAATTTTTTAAATCAGTCTTTTCCAAGGAACATGTTTGACATGCTAAGTACATAAATTAATAAAAGATCTTACGTGCCTCTTTTGTATGCCGAAGGCTACAGTTACTCCGACTAGAGAAGAATGTTCCGAAAGAGCCTCAATCAACTGGTCTTCCTTGTTATCCTCTTTCTACGATCAGAATACGGATGGTTGCACGTCATACATCTTTTATTCCAGTGACCCTCCTTCTAACCACTTAAGAAAACTTAAAGCTAAGATTCCAGATGTTGAATAATAGCTCTCTGGAAGTTTTAGAGTTTCTCTCACTAGAATATTTACTCTCTACTTCTCAAATGATCTAAGGAACAATGAAAAATAGTTCCCTTTATATAGTGGTTGAATCTGGAGTTAGAGCTTATCATATTAGGCTTCAAAATTCAAGTTTGGATCAATTTTTGATAAAAAACGCGTCAAAAATTCTTAACAAGATTATCGCATATTCAGCCTACCGAACTAGGAGATCGACCTGCTGAACTAGCTCCACTGGCCTACCAAACTTGACCAACAGTTGCCGATCGAGCGATAATATGAAAATCTTAGAATATCTTATTTCACATGAAAATATTAGATAGAGCCTCAGTTTCAGTTTTAATTCAAGTAACCTAATAGAGAAGCTATCTGATTAAAACAGTCATATACAAATAATCTCATACAATTAATTCAATGTGTTTATCTCTAATTAATTAACAAAATTAATTCAACTAATAAATAAACATGAATAATTAAATCTAGTCAACTCGAATATTAGCCAATCTAATGAATAGGAAAAACATGTGGTATTGTTACAAGAATTATTATGAGCTAGCAAATGGGACCTAATAGACATATATAGATCAAGCTCCTATAATTATAAAATAACATATCCCAGATACATATTTTATAATTATCAACTCTAATGCTACCCTACTAAAAGCTTAAATCTGCACTCTCAAACTATATAAAATTACAAAGCTCCAATAAGCTAATCGTCCATGACATATCATAATGTGTAATATTCCCATAGGATATTCATAATCGACTTAAGGATAAATTCTATTTTACCTTTCCGATTATTTTTATATCATGTTCTATTATCTCACCATTGAAATATTTACTATTTATAAATTGTATACCATTCGATTACACCTATGTATTCAAATGGTTGAGCACTCTAATTTTTCAATTATAGGATAATGCCTATGAGAGAATATTATTAACTCTGCAAAAGAGCTATGGATTCTATATCTATGAATAATGAGTCTACTTCAATCAAAAATCATGTCTCCAATGTACGGGTATGCATACCATCATCAAATTAGGATGTCATCCTTTGGTATATCAAAAGATAAAGTCAAGAATACGGGCTTATTAATTCATTTTAGGATTAAGACATAACACATATGATTGTTTAAAGTAAATTGATTTAAACAAACAGAATTATTAATCAAATCGATTTAACTTTTTTGTCCTGATCCAATATATCATCACCTATGACAATATACTAGTGTTTCTACTCGTAGAGTCCCACTCCGATAACCAAGACAAGTCATCTCCCATTAAGGATGCAGATAACATAACAATCTTAACATGAATAAAAAGCTTAATTTTATTCCCTCGATTATGGACCTCATCATTTAGACTATCACTTTTAAGATTCATATCTTTCGTATAATCTGTCCTTCATATACATGATCTTAAAGGTTTAGACTGACAGTCTCAGCCTTTTTATTTGCTTATCATATATTTAACATAAATGAACATATAAAAACAATATTTAATATATGAATAATAAATAAACTCTATTAATTAATAGCCTGTTTAGCATTAGTTGATTTTAACCAACTTTTTAGTTAAGAATAATGTAAAGCTCTCACATACTATAGTAAAAGCAAAAAAGTTACTATAGTGTAAAGCTCTCACATGCTACAGTGTTTACAATTCTGATCAATGATTCTAACCAGCATACCAAACACCTTATAAGTGTCTCAAAAACTATTATATCATTTAATTCTTAGGACACCTAGTCTAACACACTTAATTTTTATATGTACGTTTACAATCTTAAGAAAAGGTTAAGAGAGAGAGAATCTATGCGGGTGCGGAAACATTTTTGTACTTACCTCGTACGCAGAAACACTATAAATGAAGATGCTTAACAATGCATGCTTAAAAAACTTTTATGATGGAGTATATATACAAAATCGCGAGGAGCCAAACAGACCATTAAAAAAAAAGGCAAAATTCTCTTCAGGGGATATAAGAAAAAAACTTAGTTAAGATGCAAAAAATTGGTTCTCTTTTTCTTTTTTTTTTTTTCTTCCCTATTTATTTCTATACAATAAATATACAAACTGATCATGAGAAGCTACCACTGCAGGGTCACACCAAAATGAAAATATGAAAGAGAGACAACATGAGAAATAATATAATCAACAAATTTGGCTGTAATAATCAAACTACATAATATATGATTGACTATAAACCAAAATGGACCAGCTGATGACCTCGGCAGGTGCAAAGCTGAGCGATGTTGGACGTGGAAGCATTCACTTTGTTTGACTAGAAACCAAATTCTTCACCAAAATTACATCCCCCCACACAACCTTCAGTTAGTCAAAAAACACAACAAACACGCCACAAACTTGTTAATAGTCTATCCTTAGCCGCCTCAATTCGGCCAGGAAAGTGGGGCTTGAAGTTAGCGTTCTATGCGCAAGATTTCTTATGTCTTCGCGTGAACAGTTTCGAGATATGCGAACCAACTCCCACAAGGCACCTCCGGTGATCATTTCTCTCACGTTGACTTCTGCAAAGGGTAAAGTTTGAGGATCGTTTAGGCTCCGAGTTGTATATAGTAAATGGCTAGTGCCAAGTGAAGAAAGAAAGCAAGTACTTGAGTTGATTACCGTGTTGTGCTAAGTGGCAGAGAGCAAGCTCAATATGTCGTTTGATGGCCGAGGCTTCATTGTTGGCATTCTGTACAATCCAAGGAAGTGCACCATCCTCGATCAAAAGAGACCTTCCAGGCTTCATCCCTGCTAAGGGTAAAAACAAACCTAAGTCAGACATCATCTAAATATAATGATCATAGATCGTAATAAGGATATTCGACCACCCCATTTAATAGGTTGGCCTTTCAAACTGGAAACCCAAGCAAGCACTATAGTCCCTAAATCCCCCCGGGGGGGTGGGGAGAAGGATATAATATACTATAGCCTTTTACCTTGCGTGGATGCTCTAGATTCGCATTTTGCGAAGTTAGCTATTCCACGAGCAACTTGAGCAAGAACATCAGGATGTCCACTTCTGACCATTCCTAGCAAAGCCATGATGCCCCCTTCACCCCGTAGCTTTGTCTGTAACTTATCTGAAACATGCAATTTTGTCTTTTTAGCGACAACAGAATGTTATGCTACCTTTAACTATTTCACAATTGGTAACCCTCTCTAGTCATTCTATTTCTTTCAAAATGAAAAGGCCAGGTTACCGACTTTTAAATTGACATGACATATGAATCCTTTCATTAGTAGGTGTTTAAAAAATTACCACATCAATTAACAAAAAGTTTTTTTTTTTTGATAGAACTATTAGCACTAAAAATTGCACCTACTAATGGCAAAATGACAACTCACCAGCCAACTGAGTTGGCATAAAAAAGTTGGATAAAATTGGTACCCCAGCACTACTCTTTCAAAAGGATAAAAAGAACCTTCATATCAACCTTCTAATCAGCTTTAACTTGTTAAAAGGAATCGGATCCTCTAAATAAGTGCAAACTTTTATGGTGTATCTTAATTATAAAGAAAATTGCAAATCCATGTCATCACCATAAGCCGATCTATTAATAAAGATTCCTAATCATTTCCGAGGAACTATTTGAAAATGGTAAGGCATAAGAAAAGGAAAGGAAAAAAAACTGTGAACATGAACAGCACAATTGTCAAAAGTTTACCATTGCCGCAAAGGTTAGCAATTGCTCCAGCAACCATTCGAAGGGTTTGCGGATCTTCAGCATTAGCTGCTGTCATTGACAATAAACTAATTCCTCCCTGAGCCATTATAAGCTCCTGGTTGCTTTCTGATAAGAAATTTTTATAGGAGAGAATCAGAGCTGAAACTAGTGCATTTCTCAACCACGGTCCATGCTTACATATTCCACAAACCACAAATAGCAGATGTAAAAACTTTTACCGTTCATTGCCAGATTCGCAATTGCACCAGCCGCAACTCTATGTATGGTTTCGTCCTCACAGCTTTTAAGCAGCATTAGCAAAGACGTTAGACCTCCAGCTTGTACGATCTTCTCTTGGTTTGACTCTGCACATAAAAAGCAAGACTAACGTATAAAAAAAGGGCCCTACAGCATTGTGCCATGAAGTGAAGATAGTTCGATGATAGATAAAGTTTTGTTCAGCACAACATGAAACTAAGATTTCATGTATAAGTACATCTTGATGGTATAATATGGTATCTTAAGTGAAACCTCATGTTCCATCAAAGAGGTATTTGAGGAAGACACAAATTCAAAGTTATTATCCTCTGGTTTCAGAATCCAAAACAAAATCACCAGCCAGCATAAGCAACAAGTATGGTACCATGAATGAATATACAGCTTGAGGATGGGGCAAGCACCTACTAAGGAAATTTAAGCACAAACTTGTGGTATAAAATAGAACAGTTGCATAAAAATGATGAATAAGGTATGGAAGTCACTTAACCTTCAGCTGCAAGATTTGCTACAACTTTGACAGCATGAATTCGCACATCAGCATCTTCTGCTTCAAGCAAGGATAAGATCTTTTGCAACCCCACTGTAATATCTTCGAACTTTATTATTTATGACAAGGAAATAGATATCCGTAATTTAAATTATCAGCTTCAAAAGAAAACATTAGCCATCACAAAAGAACAAGTGAGAACCTTGCTCAAAGAGTTTGGCTATCGAGGCTTTCTCTTCAATCCCTGAATCCTTTAGCTGTGGATGCCTTGCTTGATCCATTAGAGAATCTATACCTCCAATAATTCTCCCAGGCTCATTAAGATCAAGTCGTTTTCTCGTCTGCAAAAAAAATTACAGTTACAATCTACACGTTTGATACTACGTAAGCACATGGACATGCTGCTTATTATTGAAACGATATTGTTCTGGGCTCGAATTAAGATGTTCATTGAGTTATAACTCTTTGCATATTTTAGATACGAACTTACTTCATCAGCTTCAAAACTTATTTGCATCAACTGACTTTGTAGTACTGCTATTTCTCCTTCCAGTTTCTCTTTCTGATGGGCCTCATCTTCGAGCATCTTGCGAAGCTTCAAGATTTCAGTGTTCCCCGCTGCCTGGCACATACCAAAACAACTTTCAATGTAAAACGAAGCTGAATAGCAAAATATGAGATTGGAACACCAATAGTAAGGGAATATGAAAATACAAGGAGTCAAGGAGAGGAAATAAGACATACCTCTGACCTTTTCCATTGAGAAAGTTGATTTCTGAGATTACTGACTTCCTCTTCAGCAGCCTTCCTTAGATGAGTTTCTTTTTGAAACAGCTTTTTAAGCTCAACAACTTCCTCAAATGCCGCCAAATTCTGCACACAACAAATTTTCAGAGTGTGCTTTAAGATATCATTCAACATGTCAGCTACTGAAGGGGGAAGAGAAAAGAGGCCAGAAAATCAACCACTGGAATGACATTTTGAAAGAAGGGTATTTCTGAAAAAAAAAAAAGAAAAAAAAGCATACAGTGAATCTGCAGGACTACAGAAGTAAAAATCTCACATCCATGTCAAGCATACAGAAAATTTGTTTCTATTGTCTTCCATTCATGCTACAAATAGCTCCTAGTCTCCTACAATGCATTTAAACTCATGAATCAAAACCTAAAGTTAAGCACATAACTCATGTTTTTTTTTCAAATTACTGTCAATGGTCTAGATGCACATAACTCATGTTTTTTTTCAAATTACTGTCAATGGTCTAGAAGGGCGGGGGGGAATTTCATGTGTAATACTCTATCATCGACTAGAACGAATGATTTGTGTGCTTGCTTTTGTTACTATATTTTAACAGACATATAGCCAACATCTGCATCCTTAAGGCATCCAGGCCGCTAGACATATTTATTTATGATGGATCGAACAGAAAAATAAAAAATGTTACATGATTAGAAACCATCAGAATAATATGTAGAAATGAAAAGGGAAAAAAAAGGAATCACGACAAGAACAGCATGTTTTTATCTATAGTAAAGCATTCCATTTCAAAGATATGAAACCTGAAACTACCTCTTTGTTAGATGTCACATTAGCACCATCCTCTTTCGTTCCATTCGTGATCTTTTCACCTCCATAGTTTCGCTGATTCATCATCAATTGCTCTTCAAACTTCTTTATCGATTCCATATATTCTTTCTGGTATTTCAACCTTTCCTTCTACAAATATAAGAAGGTGGAGATTAATTAAGAGTGTAAACCAACTATAAGCAGCAAACAAATCAGAAGATTATGTGATACGTAAACTAACAGGCAATATAGATGAGTTTCTTTTCTTGATTTGGAAATGTAATTAAATGAAATAAAATTAGTACAAATTTTTCTTGATTTGGAAATGTAATTACATGAAATAAAATTAGTACAAATTAAAAATAGAAATTTCTCAAAATCATTAACGCATGCTTCTCAAAACCGTCTAATCATGTACAGAGAGAGGCTTATTGTATGCCCCTCTTTAGGGCTCTCTCTGACACAAATGAACACACTGAGGGACACAAACTCACACGCTGGAGATATGCTTGGGCACTGTGCGGTATATTTACCTCCAATGAATCAGCATAATCCCTTTCAACCTTAGATATCTGATTTTGTGCCTCCAAGGTCATCTTTTCAATTTCATCCTTAAATGCTTTCTGCTGCCTTTCATATTCGGCAATAAGTTAGTCTAGTTGTATATCTAGCCGTCTGGATAAGCTTTTGTAATCGAATTCCTCCTTTAGTTTCAACATATTTTCCACCTTCATAGCCTAAAGAGGGACAAAAAAACAAATTTAGTATTCTCCTTCAGAATTGAAGGGAGGATTTAAATGACGAACCATTCCTATTATTTATGATAAAATTCACATGATGATGGTCCATGATCAAGCACACAACAAAGCCATAAAAAAAATTATATTCAAGCACTGGTTTACATTATTAAAAAATGTCAAAGACTCGCTATTGAAGAATATACTAACTAGCTTTTATGCGCTAATAAAAGAAAAAGGAAATGTTCCTTCAAAAAAAAAAAAGAAAAAAGAAAAAAGAAATGAATGTGAAACATACCCGTTGTCCAAACATAATAGTACTAGATGTCTCTCCTCGATGGCGCGGGGATGGACCAATTGTAATAACAAGAGAAGTTCTTGCCGTGCCTGTAAATAGAACAATAAAAAAATAAAAACAACTGCTCGTCAAGGGAAAAACCAATCTGGAATGATTGAATAAACCTGACCACAAGGGAAAAGAAAATGTGCATATTCATTTACTTCTTACCTCCAAATGAATCCCGAAGCAACCTCGTAAGCTTTGAATCCCGCACTGGGACATGTGCACTGTTTTCTGCCAACGCATTAATGCACTTCCCTAATGCACTTAAAGAGAGATTGATGGACTTTGCTTCCTCTAATGTATGCCCTTCACTCCCTGCAAAATGCTTGTCGATGAATAAGCCTAATATGTCATGGGAAAAACCGAAGGTACAAAGCACCTCATTCCAGTGGTACTCCAGTCTCAAAGCCATGATTTAATATCAAACAATTCCATTCCAAGCTTTCCTAAAATGTAACGAAAACACCACTAAATGCATCACAAATTCATAGGTAAACTGCATAGATGGGCATGCTATCCCTTTTAATCATCCTTCTTATTATTTATTTGCGTCCAAACAATCATTTCTTACTTCATTGGTTATCCCACGACTAACCTATTTTATTTTTTATGCTTCCTATTAATTCATCTAAAATGTCTCACAAGTTCTAAATCCAGACAGAAAATAAAAGATGCAACTGAGTTGGACTTCACAACCATACATAAGCTAAAAGCATCTACTACATATCTTACCTTTGTTATATGCAAGTTTTTGTATAGTTAAGAAAAGTCAACAAAGAAAGGGATTAATGAATATAATTTTAGCATGAAAGGCTAAAACACTCGTAATATTCATCAGTTGCAAGCAGACACCTGACTTGTCTATACGCTCTGAACCGGCAAGATCCACCACAACTAGCTTGCCCTTCCTAACAATTGGAGCCTTTAAATTTTTTACCATGTGGGAATTACCATTTTCATTTGAAAAGGATGGATCTTTTCCTTTTACATGCCTCTTCACATATACCTGTAGCAGTAGACAAATTGTACGCTCAAACTTTATCAGCCTAAAAATTCTCAAGTAATTACCAAGTTCTTCAAACTTTCAGGATAATATTTACCATCAAAATAGCATGACTACGTGAAGATTCAGTATTCAACTTTGTATTTGCAGCAAAACGGTGAGCTTCTCCTAGTCTTAATAGTTCCACAAAACTCTGCTGGTCCCTAATTTCAATAAGACTAGCCCCAGGTACTGAAACATCTCCAGTTTTTGGATCTTCCATGATTGCAATGTTATCATTTGCTGGATCAAGAAGGTCTTGTAGAGTCTCCATATAAAGCTACATGCATGCATAAACAATTAAGGCTCGAACAAATCAGAACAATTATAAAAGAAAACGTCAAATATAAGAAAATTCAAGAGTGTTTCAAGCATGAAACAAGTTTGATTGACTAAAAAAATGTATCCAACAAGACAATATTAGAAAAACAATGTCAACATTTTTTCTGAAAAGGTAACAACCTGCAAATAAGAAACCGACACAGAATCAGTCTCTAGAGAAATATCTACTAAAATATCCTCCATTGCCCGCACCATTATACCACGAGCAGCTGTGTCTTCCTCTCCAAGTCGTCCGAGAGTATAAGTTTTACCAGTACCAGTCTGCCCATATGCCATAACTGTCCCATTATAACCTTCCAGGATGCTCTGGGATAAAGAAATTAAGTTCAGTACGAGGCACTTTTCTACTAAAATTTCTATAAATCGGTGCAAGCATAGTGTCAAAACTTAAGTTTCATGTATGCGCACCTCCACAACAGGCTTTGCCACAACTTCGTAAACACGTTTTTGTGATGCAAACTCAGTAAGCACCTCATCAAACTCAAATGTATCATAGTCCCAATTGTTTTTCCGTAGTTTTAACCTTTTAAGCTGAAAATTTCCGACACAAGCATGAGGAAAAAAAACAAAAGGATTTGAGAGACGGGATAGTTATAGCAATTTACCTCTGGCTGTAATTCTACACAATCAGCAAAATCAGCATCAGCCACCAATTCTTCCGAATTTCGGGGTCGCAATCTTACAGCTACTCGAACTCTTCCCAGAACTACAACGGTATATTATAAGAATATAAGATGAATGAATAACTAAAACTCAACAATTTGAAAAACTTGAAACAATCATAGAAAGAACGAAATAAAGCATCCCTTTCACTCCTGATATAAAAAGATAACATTTTTTATCCTTGACAAGGAGAACATTTCCGACGAGAAAAACTTACCATTACCTAGCATTCACCAACGCAAAATTTAGCAATAAAGATCGAAAATTTACAAACGTGCAATACAGATTTAAAGGAGAAAAATGCGCCAAACATTTCAAAATCAGCTTATTTGGCCAAATTTAAATTCATGGCAAAGGGACGAGAAATTTAGAAAACCATCACAGAACTGAAGATGCATATAGACAAATAGAAGTGTTAGCCTTTTGTACATTAATCAAGTTGTCAGATTGTTTTCCCCTTTTTGGCTAGGAAAGTTAGACTATAATATAACTACTCTAAAAATACTTGAATGACCAAGGAATTTCTGGAACTAGAAAACTGCTAAAAACAAAGAAATAAAACAAATTCAAAAACTGCATATACATCCAAGTCAAAAGCAAATCAATTTCAGAGGACCACGAATGCATGTCCAGCTAAAAAAAAGACCTTTTTCCAATCTTCACAAGACTGATTATCACATCAATCAAGAATTCAAAAATTTAAAAACTCCAAAGCCATAGACTCAAAGAATTTCAGCTTTCTCTCTTTATTCAATGAAAAAAGAAATAGTGTATTACTACCACAAACAAAACAAATAGAAATTACAAGAAATGGCGAAACTGAAGATCTCAATCATATTCAATTTATCAACTGAAAAACGTTAAAACGAAAAAATAAATAAAATAAGAAAATAAGACAGGAAAGAACCTCCGGTATCGTCCTTGGGGGAGCCAGTAATGGAGCCGGTGCTGTTCCGACGGACTACTCCAGAAGACGACAAAGATGGCTTCGATTTGACGGCGCTGTTCTTCGGATTAGAGTTCACTGAAAGAGGCCTATCTACCTTAAGCGAGCTTCTCTGACTCCCATTCCTGTAATTATAACCACCACCAGAAGCTGCCATTGACGATACTAAACTCAGTTTCAACGACTCTTCAGAAGCTGAGAACCGCCATTGACGAATTAGAACCCAGAATGTACTCTCAGAGAGTGAAATTGAAAGACTGAAGAAGAAGAAGAAGGAAAGAAGAAAATGAAGGTTTTGATTGGAAGAAAGAAAGAAAGAAATGAAGCAACAAACTTCAGCGGTAGTAAAGTAAATTTGGTGGTAGAAGTGGACCTGAAATCGTTTTAGACTTGCTTCTATTATTTTATTTTATTTTTACTTATTTTTGCATTTGCTTGGTAATTGGTAGAGGGAAAAAAAAAAAAAAAACTAGTAAGTGACCAAGTAATACCGTGTTAGAGGACTTGGGGTTTTTTTTTTTTTTTTACTTTTATTTCATCGATGGTTTCAATGTTACCGTGAAAAGGACGTTATTTACATTTTTATCGGCCTACCGATCTATCGTCGTTTTTATTATATATAAAAACAAAATAATACTGTGTTAAAGAGAGGGTGATGAAAAGGACTAGAAAGCGTTATTTATATATTTTTGACTAAAATTAATTTGCATTAGAGAAAAACAAAAGGAATTTTGAAGAAAGAAAAGGGAAAAATAATTAATTAATATTTCCTCACTCACACGCAGAGACAGAGTGGTGGTACCGTCACCGCGTTGGTGGGGACCGGATCTTCTATTTAATCCTCTTCCAAGGTAAAAGTACAAAATTGACCTTCTTTATTTTTTTTAAAAAAATTAGATACTAAGAGAATAAAAAAAATTCAAATCTATTGAAACTCAAATATAAAGTAGACAATTTTCTTTTAAGTAAAAAAAAAAAAAAAGAAAAGAAATTACGGGATACTTTTACCGTTGTTGTATACTATTCGCGGTAAAATTTTGAATTGATGCAATCAATTTTTTTTTATTGTTTTTTGATCTGCGTGCCAATTCAAGAAAGCTCATTGAAACATGATTATGATGCTTACGACGATTAAAAAAAATAAATAAAAGGCCGTTTGGTTCGAGTACTTGAATAGAGTATTTAAATGAAGATTTAAATTTTTGTGAGAGAAAATACTGTAGTAAAATGATTCAAACTTTGATTTGAATACTCTACCAAACATACCCAAAAACTATATGGAATTATCAGTAACTGAATAAGTAACAGTAGCTGTCCAAAATACTAAACAGTTATATAACAATTATTTGTTTACGTGATTTACGCACTATGTACATGCATGGTTTTGGAATTACACGACATGCAACGTGATTTTGACGTCAAATTAATTTTTTTTGGCTCTGTCTTCTTTTTGCCAAAATTTATCTCTTTATTTTTTTTTCAAAAAAAAAAAATCTCATTATATCTGCAAACATTTGGGGGGAAAAACAATTAAACACAACTCTTTCTTGACAACTAACAATCAGTCGACTTTTTATTAGATTTCTTTTCCTTTGACATATCAGTTTGAATTGGTAGGGTATTTAGAGACATTAATTTAAACCCAATGTAAAAAAACTTTATATTGTATCTCATTTTTATAACATTTGAGGTTTTACATAGTTTGAATTTAAATCAATTAGTTTAAACCAATGCTCTAGTTATACCCTAGGGATTTGGAATGTAAGAATCGGTGTAGCTAACTGTGTTTTTTATTCAAACTCATTGGATTGAATTCTTCTTTCAATATTGGTTTATATTTTTGGTGTATAGTTTACGCTGCTATCTGTTAAAATGTCAACTCAATAATTCCTAGCTTAAAAGAAAATAGTATAAAACTTCCTTTTCTTTTGGCTGGAAAAGTGCAAACTATCTGCTTTTACGGTGTTTTTGTCAGCAGAAACATTTGCGTCCCATTATATATGCTTTGAGCTTAATTTTATCACTGGCAGTACTACGTACTTTTTAATTTACTTGCCCCTTTTCTTTTATTTTTCTTAGTTGTTTCGTTTTCTCTCCCCAAAATTTTTTGGCTTGTCACAGCTTTGTATTTATTGTTGCTTGAGTAAACATGTAATTAATAAGAAAAGATTAAAAAAAAACTACATTATAGTAAACTTTTTGGCTATTTTTTACAGCTCCTTTTTTGTAAATATTTAACTAGCAGGAGAAGATTGAAAAACCAGTACATTCATACCATGATTAATGTTGAAGCCATATTTCACATTCACATGGTTTCAATCCTAACCAAACATTTTTTCTTAAATGAGGAAATGATTGATTATTGACGTTTTCATATCCATGTAATTATCAACTATGTCCTAAGCTTTAAACCTGTATGTGTGTGTGTGTTATATTGTTCCAATTCTTTTGAATCCCAATCATAATGCTATTGGATATGAAGCAAGACTAAAAAAAGACAAATTTCCATTAAATATATATGGGTTAAAATTCATAATCATAATAGAATCTCTCTCTCTCTCTCTCTCTCTCTATATATATATATATAAAGGAATAAATATATTTTTATATATCACATAACATATTGGCGCGAAGAGTTTGAAAATTTTATGGACTAAAGCTAACGGAATATATAGTACAAAAAGAAAAAGAGAAAGAGAGAGAGAGAGAGAGAGAGAGAGAGAGAGAGAGAGAGAGAGAGAGAGAGAGAGAGAGAGAGAGAGAGAGAGAGAGAGAGAGAGAGAGAGAGAGAGAGAGAGAGAGAGAGAGAGAGAGAGAGAGAGAGAGAGAGAGAGAGAGAGAGAGAGAGAGAGAGAGAGAGAGAGAGAGAGAGAGAGAGAGAGAGAGAGAGAGAGAGAGAGAGAGAGAGAGAGAGAGAGAGAGAGAGAGAGAGAGAGAGAGAGAGAGAGAGAGAGAGAGAGAGAGAGAGAGAGAGAGAGAGAGAGAGAGAGAGAGAGAGAGAGAGAGAGAGAGAGAGAGAGAGAGAGAGAGAGAGAGAGAGAGAGAGAGAGAGAGAGAGAGAGAGAGAGAGAGAGAGAGAGAGAGAGAGAGAGAGAGAGAGAGAGAGAGAGAGAGAGAGAGAGAGAGAGAGGAGAGAGAGAGAGAGAGAGAGAGAGAGAGAGAGAGAGAGGAGAGAGAGAGGAGAGAGAGAGAGAGAGAGAGAGAGAGAGAGAGAGAGAGAGAGAGAGAGAGAGAGAGAGAGAGAGAGAGAGAGAGAGAGAGAGAGAGAGAGAGAGAGAGAGAGAGAGAGAGAGAGAGAGAGGGGGGGAGGGAGAGCTGTTTTAATGTTAAGAGGATATGGCGTTAAAAGTGAGGAGGGCCTATTGAAGCGCACACACATATACATACATATATACACACACACACTTAAATTTTTAGTAATTTGAATCAAAATGGTGCCAAAAACATCGAACACTAATGAAGTCGATATCTATTGATATTATATAAAACTAATCTGAAAAGGTGTCTTCCGTTTTGAAATGCGACACATAAATCTATAAAGAGATCAACACATGCAGGCCATTGGCGGCCCATTCCTGTGCAATGTCATATAAGCTCTAGACCATGGGGACATGGAAAGACAAATGTATCCCATTAAAGATTGAGTTCATATCTCAGTCTTTTTGACTCTGTGTACCTATAAAGGAAAAAAAAAAAGAAAAAGAAAAGGAGACTTCTTTTGTACAGTCAAGGGTGTACCCACCAAATTGCCAACAAAAAATATATAAAAAAAAGGAAAGGGAAGAACTATGGTGGGGGACGTTATTTTTCTCTACCGGTGGAGTGCAATTTAATGGTTCAGATTAAATCTCAACGAGGATTCAATGTTAAATTAACGTGTCAATGCTAAATTTAACATTTAAGTGTAAAAAATATTCCCATGCATTGTCATTTCTTAATGTTAAATTTGCTCTATGTTTAATTTCGTGACAAATTTGTCACAAAATCTAGCATATACCAAACTTAACATTTGATTCTTATTAATTGACAAAATTGGCTCTAATAATTACAACATTCTTAGTTTTTACTTATTTTAGTATTAAACGTTAACTTTTACAAGTTTCAATGTTTAATAATTATGACTAAAGACCAGTGTGGTATTTTAAATAGCATCTTGCTTTGAAGTAGGAAATAAAATAACACAACAAATATGCTATTTTTTTACATTTTTTGGTAGTAAATATAATATTGGTATTGGCATTTGCATTTGCATTGAAAATCGTCTCCATCACATTATCTGTCTCATCATCTAATATATGTGTATTATATATGCATATATACATACAAATTGTAAATTTGTATAATTAGATTAGATCGAGTACTTGAGAAGCTCATGATTGCTTGAATCTATTTGAAACTTGAAACCTCACGTGTGCAATCTATAATTAGATCCATTAGGTGGTTCTCATCTCTGTAATTATTATAATATCATAACTATTCTAAATATGAGTGAACAAATTAAAGAGCTATCGATTCATTATGATGTCCGCTACACACATAGGGCCCCTTAATTAATCAATCAATAATGATGAGCTTTGCTCTACGTGCGTACGTACATACATACATACATACATATATGTATATGTATAAATTAATTGAGTATATCTTTTAACAATGATATTTAAGCTCTAGTCTAGTACTCTTAGAAAAAAGATGTTGCTTAAAGAATCATGAATCAGAACAATATATGATATTCCACATACAGCAGTCAGTCAGCAGAAACTATATAGACATGCATACAAGACGTGCAACCCACTTCTACAAGGCGGCCCGTTGTCTGCAATTTAATTTCTTTAGAGGTCTTAGATTGTTTGGTAGAGATCACTAGACCTCTAAATTAGGACTAAATGTACACAGCACATGAGCATAAAACAGAGAATGGATATACATACATACATACATATATATATATATATATGTATGTTTGTATGTGTGTAAGTGCTAATAATTTTATATAAGAGATCATTACCAACGGACCATTAGTGTACCAATGCATATGTGGACCATGGTCCAATTAGAAGATGGAACAAATATGTGGTACATATTGAGCTGTCTATAAATTAAATTCCCCACATTATGATAAGTGTAATTATTTATATATTCTCTTTGCGCGCGGTGGAGAAATAATAAATAATGTTGTTCATGATCATTTTGGTTTCAAAAAGAATGGTGCTTTGGGAAGGCAAGAAAAGTATTCTCAGTGTAAAGAGAACCACATGTATATTGGGTTTTTTTTTATTCCTATTAACTTATTAGAGCAATAGCGCAAGTGCTTGTGTACTTATTCTCAATTTCATTTCTAACCTATTTATTTGCACACTCTCAACAATCCTCCTATTAAACAAAAGTAAACTAGTAAGATTGCAATTCCATCACGTCTAAGACCCCCCGCGTTACCATGGAGTTTTCACCTCAAGAGATGGTTTTTTTTTTTTTTTTTTTTCACTGTGGATTTTCAATCATTAAGATATCAACTCTAACCTTTGTCCAAATTTCGTCAAGAATTCATCTTGCACGTACACATGGCTATATCTGAAATTGGCTCCTATATCATTATTGGGTCCTTAAAGTTCCATCCTAAAATGTCAACTTAGTAGGTGTAACCCAAGCCCTTGTAAATTCATTCTCAGTTTTATATCTAGTCAATTTAGGATTTTGTTGGCGCACTCCCAACAATATATATATATATATATATATGCATAATGAACATAGAAGCGGTTTCTCAAATTAAAGATAGAGCTCAATTCAGAGAGAGAGAGAGAGATATGAGAGTACAATATGGTTGCTCCACCACGTCCACGGCGGGTCTTCTGGGTATCCTTTATCTGACATTTACTTTCTCTATGCTTGATAAAGACTAGTCAGGCTAAAAGTTCCAAGTTAGAGAAAAGAGACCAGTGGTGCTAGAAATGCATTTAATACTGCAAAATGCCATATATATGCCTTAGAATTGGCATGTATACAAAAACACACACTCGCACACGCAAATGAAATAAAGTTTTCTCATGCCTAATTTCACATGAATTGTTGGGCAACGCGTCCTTAATGTTTCTCCTCTCTTTTTCTTCCTCCTCTATATTGTATAACATAATAACCAAGTAGATCAATCATACATCATTTTAGCAATTGAGGTGCAGGCAAATCACATGGCCTCAGAGGTGAAATCCCAACCCCCCCATCAAAAATAAAGAAAAACTTCCAAAGAATTGGAGACAATTGCTTTTTTTTGGAAGGGAGACAATTGCTTTGGACTTTAACCAATTAATGGTTGTAATACTAATTAGTTGTCAAATTTTTTTCAACATTTAATTATCTTTCACCTATAAATGAGGAGGACTGACAATATCATTGCTCATAAATTAGGCTCCTGGTCTTTTTTTACTTCAAGTCGTCTTCACCAGAGGTGTCTTTTATTCCTTCCTCTTTCTTCTTCTGTTATTTCCTTGTAAGCCTGTGTGGCTTTTTTTTAAAATTTATTTCTAGCATTGGCTTGTCTCTGTGCAGGCCATTGTCTCTCATGTTGGCTATAAGTTTGAGTGCGTTTGGTAATACAGTTAGAATTAAAAGTTGGAACGATTTTACTGTAGCATGTTAGAGCTTTACACTATAACAATTAGAACGACATTTTTTTACCGAAGTTGCCAAAGGGTCTTTAATTTTTTTTTTTCAATATTTGTGTTAAAAGAATAGCTCTGTTAAAAAAAAAAAAGTGAGATAAATAATTTCATCCGAATGATGGGAGCCAATTTATTAAGTTGAGCTACATAGCCTTATAATTGGTCAACCCTTCATAAAGGGGTTGCCTTAGACGTGAGTCCACTGGAAATTAAAGCCACACCGAGAGGCACATGGAAAAGAATAACGAGCGAGGTGTTTCAGGCCACAAATTTGAACTATTAGGGACACTGTACTAATCCATGAAATATAGACTTTTGGCTTTTGAAAGCAATGGCAAATAAATGTTTGATGCCGAAATTAATCAGTTTCCTATGCATACTATTAGCCTATTTCGAATCATAATTCGACCTAACAGTATTGAACCTAAAACATTATAACAATTTAAAATTCTATGACAGAAACTATTTGACCAAAGCTAGTTCGGACAGGTTCTTAAACAAGCTGTATACATAAGCAAATTTAAGGTCAACATAATTAAGATCATATTCCAAAAGGAAAATTTTCTACCGATAAAATAAGTTTTCTTATAGGATTCCTGAATAACGTTGTACATCCATAACTTTTGTTGAAAGGACCAGTACGAGTAGGCCATATCCAAGTTAACACTATTTCATGTCATGCATTATTGCTATGTGTGTGAGTAGGGATTTGGAGCACACAACTGAGGTTTTGATGTTTCTTAAGGACTTCCATGAAATTAAAGTGCTCATAAATTAATTGTCTTTGGCATAGCATGACTAAATCTTAGCTCCATAATATATATATACACACATTAATATTCAGACCCGGAATTATTGTGCTAGCTCCATCTATAGTCCTATACATAAAGGACACCCACTTAATAAATACTTAGGGGTGTGTCCTATATGCCCAGCTTGCGCCACTTGTTTTAGATACACGCAAACTATATGACCCAACTCCCTACCTTTTCACCTAACTCAAAGCGAGACCATGAATTAGGTCACACACAACATTATTGAAAACACCACCTCCTCTGCTGCATATTCTTTAGGGTTATTAGTACTATTAGTTCTTAAATTAAAAGCATTATGTTTGAGCGATCTTGAGCCTTTTTTCTTTTTTTACTAAATTACTCAAACTAATTTTTTTTTTTTTTTTACAGTTTTGATCCATATCATAAAATTGACTATGAATTCGTGTAATTTAATAAAGGTGTTTATGTAATCCAATGTGCGTTAACTTGAAATTTTCCCAAAACAGTTACGTTACTAAGTGCAAAATATTTTTCTCTATTTTAAAAAATTCTTCAAGGAGCAAAAATTATTTTTCTAAGACTTTTGTTATTGTGTGTTAGGGACGCGATCATCTCTGTTAAATTTAGAAAATCTTTTGTCAATAGAATCAACGAAGCGTGACAATTCTCATAATCAAGGCATTAATCCTATTAAGCCTATTGTTTAAATAGCTTTTAGTAGGGTACACTCTAAGAATTTTGTGTTCATAAAGGGATAGGCTTAGTATATATCTTGGGTGGTGATGATCAGAAGTCCTCTCCAAGCCATAGCGTCTTCTCACATACGAGTACACAGGCCCAAGAATGTGTTTCTTCCTTAATTATCTATGAAGGAAGAAAGGTCATATCACATTATCAATAGTATTGTGGAAAATAAATGGGCATATACAAGTTCAATGAAATGCAAAAGAACATATACAAGCAAGAACAATTCACTTGTATGGTTAACGAAAAAAACATTCGATGACATTCTTGCGAGCTGTATAGCTATCTTGAACAATAAATCGCAAGCACAATATTTTTGAAGCCTTCTATAATAACCTCTCCAACATATATGAACAGGTTTCAAGCGAACAATCTACAAAAGATATTATGGAAAGCCAACTTGAGCTCCTGTTATTGTTGATAAATTAACGCAGCTTACATATATTCTACAATCATAGATTACAAATTCCTGTGTGAAAGTTGATGAATTGTGTGGTGTGCTTTTGGTTATGGTTAGCTTCTTGTTATTGATCGTATTTAACGCTGTTAAAACTAAAAGTTGAATGATTTATTAAGAGTTTTATACTGTAATATGTGAGAGTTTTACATTATAATAGTTTTAACTACATGAGATTACCAAACGCACATATTCAACTAGACCATTTGAGAACTGAGTTTTAACGAGAGACCTTGGATCAGACTCATTTTGCTACATACTTGAATAGACTATTTGGGAAATGAGTTTCAAAAAGAATATTGGATCAAGCTTATTTTCCAAACGGCCTTACGCACTTGAAATTAGGATGATCTTTGCTTTCTAAAAAATACTATGGTTTGGAGAGAAACAAAAAGGATGAAGTTTAGGGTAAAGACTAAAGTGTAATTCTACACAAAGTCCATATCATCCTGTTTTATTTCAACGTTAGCTATGCAACTAGAACCTCAAGACAATTCATTACTAATTTTTGACAAATTCGAAACCAGACTTTAATATTGGTCATCAGTTTAATATTTCCAATATTATATTAGATCATTAGTTTAAGTGTGTAACATATTTTTTTTGTATTGGTCCCATGCCATACGTACGTCAACAAGGAGATCAAAAAATATATACCCTTTCTACATCAACAAGAAGGAAAAAAAAAAAAGAAAAGGAAAAAAAGAAAAGAAAAAGAAGACCGGCGAACTACATAAAAAAGACAACTGCACGCCTACAGTAAAAAAGACTTGAAGAGCTCAATTCAAAGAGTACTCCTCCTACAACAAAAAATAAAATTCAGACAGCAAGTGATCATCTATGTTACAAATATAAACGCATGAAAAATTTTGTCACACAACATGCAAAAAATAAAAATATAAAAGAATAAAAAAAAACCCATCTCAAGGATATTACAAAAAGAATAAAAAAAAACCCATCTCAAGGATATTACAATTGATCCCACGTCATCATCACTAGAATATATTTTAAACAATTAAATCACATCCACTTATATTTACATTAAAAGAAAAAAAGGCATTATATGATAGAATATTTATAAATAACAGAAAGTTCTTTAACAATTTTAATAAAAAATAAAAATTGTTATAATATAAAGTCTTTTCATACTATATTCTTAAACTAATATTTTTAATTTCAACGAATCGCTTGATCACCTTTAAAGAGTTCTTTTTCTTTTCTCTTTCACCTTACCAGAAAGCTCTGCAACAAACATTTATAAAAGCTAGATGCAACACCAAACAAAAGGGAGGGGAGAGAATACATTCTTGAGCTCCAGAGAGACTAACAATAATAAAAGAAATGTGCATAATTATCGAACCAAAAACCAAACCAAAGACCTCATCCAAACCCACCAACCAAACCACTTGCCTTTTCCAATCCCAAGCCATCCATCCAACTACTTCACCAATAACCACCTCATAATCTAAAAAACAAAAATAAAAATAAAACAAAAATAGATACATGAGAAATTCATTTAATGATTTACATTAATTAATTAATCAATTAAGCCAGTAATTAAAGAGAGTAGGATCAGAACCTCCCAATCTTATCGGCCTTAACAACCGGATTAGCCTTCGCGATCGCCTCCCTACCGACGCCCTTGTAATCAAACGTACACCCGTGCTTCTCCGGGTACCGGTGGATCCCACAGAAGGTGGTCCCGCACTTGCACACGAATCCCGTGAAGCCAACCTTCCTGTTGCAGCTCCCGCACCTGTTCTTCGCCGCCGCCTTCGGACCTTCGCTTGTGCCGGCGGCTACAACCGACGGCGTCGCTTGATCGGAGTCGCTGTGGTTATGGATCTCCGGCTTCGGATTGAGAGACTTTTCCACGGCGGATTTGGCTGAATTGGCTTGCTCTTCTCTGATCCGGAAGTCTCTGAAGCACTTCGAGCAGAGGTTCATTGTCGCCGCGCTGCCGAAGAACCCGCAGTTGTTGGCGCACGGCTTCGGCTCCGTCGGCTGGTACTCGTTCTGCTCCGAACTCATGCTGTTTGTTTCTCGCGACTTTTCGATTTTCTCGGGAAAATTAAACTTCTGCCGTCAAATAAGATGATGATCACATTATTTATACACAGTAGGCTTGCCGAAATTTAAAAATAAATAAATAAAAGATTCAATTTTTTTTTTAATCTTTCACCCTTAAAAATTCTCTCCAACGCACAGAATCTAAAATGAAAACAGAGAACCTAGCAAAATAACAACAATAACTAATAATTTCATAATTTGAAAGGAGAAAACTTTTTTCACGTACGCAAAGTAATAGAAAAATTTCCAAAATTAAGTCAGACGGTGGAGAATATAAACTTATAATTTAGAAGTAGCATTAAAGATAATAAACAGTAATTATATAAGGACTAGATTAGAAAAATGGAAAAGATGAGTGACAATCAGCGATAAGCAACGCAGTGGGAGAGAGTATTTTATTTTACCTCCGGGTTTATGGTATTTCCACGGCACCCCCAGTTTTTCCTTTTCTGATCTTTTCTGAAATGTCGGCTTGGAGCTAACGTGCATGGAGCATTCGGTGAGTCTCCCTGTTTGTTGCTGTCCGATGACCGACGTGGTCTCATCATCACGTCATCCCCTTGCAATCTGACGGTCAGTTTGTGCAGTGTTTCGCTGTTGGCCAACGCGTGGGACCCTTGACGGTCAAGAACGACTTTTTATCTGCTCTTTTACATTTTTTATCAATATTTTAAAATGACGTGATATTAAAATTTTTCATTTTTTATTTTTAATTTTTTTTTTAGACTCTTGGTGAACACGACGCTTCCAGAGGGCACGCACGCTTGCGGCGAACCGGCCGGTTCACGAAGAAACGAGCCGGTTGGTAGTCTGGGAAATAGAAACAAATTGACCCGATCTACGCGGTGTGTGCTCCTTTTTTGTCCTACGTCACCCACGAGGCCACCAAGTCGAGCAGCTAGGGATAGTGACGTGGCATTTTGGACTAAATGAGACGATATATCACTTGTTTGCTATTAATATTGTATTTTATCACTTTATTTTCTTCACTTTGATCCATACTACTTTTGTAACTAAAATACCCTTAAATAATATATATTTGTTTATTCTTAAACCAAAATATTTAATAACAACAGTGTTTTTATTTTTATTATAAGTGGTATGTTTTAATTTTTTTTATAAAAATGGTAAATTTGAAAAACAATGCTCTGAACGTGGTGTGTCTCAAATTAACTGGCATTTTGTGCTTGATTTGGGCAAGCAAAAGAAGAGTTGGGCCCATTTTGTATCCAGAGACAACGCGTTCAGTTGAGGGGGAGGGGGCGTTTATCAAAATTTTTAAAATATTATGTAACAACAAAAAAGAATATCATTAAATCATCAACATAACTATTACTATATAATTATATAGTACAAGAAGAGACAAAATTATGATAATTGCTATGTATTTTTTTGTTATTTTTAAAATATTTTGAAATTTTTGTTAAACTTGTTTAGAGTAAAATTTTGCTAAAGTCTCAATTCCACCCTAATAATTTTGTCATTCTAATTGTTGCTTGAGGGGCTGGTTTAGTGGGCCTGACTTGATATGTCCTAAAAAGAGATGCAAAAGGGTTGATTACATAGACATCATTTCTCTTAATGTGAAGAGAGAAACACCATTTATTATTATTATTTTTTCCTTTCAAACATGTAACTTTTACTAGGGTATAGGGCGGGCGGGCGGTTTAGATGATTATTGGACGGCTTAAGCAGTTTTGTTTTACAGTGATTTGAAAAAAATTCAAACCATAACCGCTCAAAATTTAACGGCTGTTTGGCTGAGTGGTGTGGTTCCCGTCATAAATTCAGTTATAAACAGTGTAAAGCTCTCACATGCTACAGTAACAATAAAAAAAAATTGCTACAGTGTAAAAGCTCTCACATATTGCTACAGTATAAAAGCTCTCATATATTACAATAAAAGTGGTTCCTACCACCCTTCCAAACATCCTTTAAGTAGTTTGGGCGGATTTTTTGGTGGGCGATTTAAGCGGCAAATTAGACGGTTTGGTATTTGTATCTATCTTTTTCATAGACTTTTACTAATGTATTAATGTACTTGATGTAACAAATAAAAATAACTTAATATAATTATTGATAAATAAGCATTTATAAGTACAATTTGAATTTTTAACTAAGTATGTCAATACAAAATTGGAGTCCAAAATATATCATAATTTAAAAATACAATCCCAAATATAATCTATCCAACGATAAAAAGCTTAATAAATAAGAAAAAAAAATCTATAATTTAAATTCCAATGCTGAAATTTTAAATTCAAAATTCAAAATATTCCCACAAAAAAAAAAAAAAAACTCTAAAAAAACAAAAATCCAAACTTCAAGCTCATAATGTTAGAAACTTAAAGTCAAACATAAACCTATCATTTATTTTTTTATATTTAAAAGTTTATATTATGCATATATAATATTTAAACAGGCGAGACGGTTTAAAATCTCGATTTCAAACTTCAATCCGCAACTGCCTGTCAATAATGGCAGATTAAAACCGCCCCACCTGCTAAGAGAGTGATTTTGATATATAACCACTTAGAGCGGGATGGTGCAGTGCGGGGCGGGCAGATCGTGGATATTTTTGTACAGCCCCAACTTTTACCATTTAAAATATCGGAACTAACCCAAAAAAACCCTAACCTTGTCTTCCCATCTTCTACTCTATCTCCCTCTTTTCTCATGATGTTACCGTACTGCCATTGGCCTTACCTCGGCTCTAATGCCACCCCACCGTAAAAAGTTGAATGTCGTCATCATCATCAATCTCAACATCGCTTCCTCATTCCAATTGTCGTTCCGGTTGTAGATCCCATAATGTCAATTTTCAGACAATCTCAACGTTCTTTCATGATGTTGGCACGAAAGCAACCATGTCCTTACAGTGAGATACGCAAACTATGGCCACGACGAGTCTTTAGACTCCTTCCAATTCAACCGCCAAGTTTAAAGGGAGAGGCGAGATCAAATTTGGGAAACCTAAATTTTTCGTGATAAATTACAAATTTCACCATCATCAAATTTGGTAAATCCTTGATTTATTCCATAAATTCTAAAACCCAAAATTAGATATTAAGTCCAGAATTTACAGGATTTACTTACATAAAACCTTAAATTATATTTTAAAATAAAAAAAAATACTATTTGTAAATCAGCTATTTAATTACTACTGTAAAATCGTATTTGCAACAATTTTTTTTTCCTTTTTTTGTGATCCAAAGAAATCACGCCTCACCAGATCAATTGCATATGGAACTTGAACTTCAGAAGGGCAACGTTTTTGTTTGGTTTAGAATCTCACACTTAGAATTGGTAGATTAGTTTATGAAAAATACTAGTTCTCCACGTTTTCAAGAGTCATGTCAATGAAGAGGAAAAACACGTGCAAGTCCAAAAGCACGTGAGCCTTTCATGTTTTCTATATGCACTTTGACGAATTGAAATTAGTGAGGTGTAGAGGCCCTCAAAAGAGAGAAAAACAAAATACATATAATGATCTGTTATTCAGCAACATAAAAAATCCACACAGAAATATTGTGAATTGATTTCTACAACCATTTATTCTAGGAAAAATGTTGTATCTAATTTCTTAATGAAATATTCTCAGTGGCGAACATTAGTGCCTGATCAATAGGCAAATTCATAAGTGATCATGAGAGATGCATTTTCATCAAGTGGCTGCACACAAAAAGCATTAAAACGGACTGCTCATATGATCATGTATTCTAAAGTGAATTCTTATGAACCATTACATTGCTCGTAATAATTATGCAGATTCCCAAGAAATACCACAATCTCCACAAAAATGCAATAATCTCCTACAATCATTTTCCAGTTGAAAAACCAATGAAACTAATTTTTTTTTTTATTTTTTCTAGAAACTCTAAAAAATTTATGTGTATATATATACTACAAATAAACAAGCTAAGTTTGTTTGTTTGTTTCCATGATATCATGATGGAGAGCAGCAAATTTTAAATGTTGTTGATGGTGAAGATGCAATCCAATATGAAAATCCAATCGATTGCGGGTTTGTGCTATAATTGGGTGATAAATTAGATACGTAAATCGCCTGGCCAATGGGGCTTGATGACTGTAGGTCCGGACACCAAGAGAATATTATATATATATATATACATATATACATACAGGACCAATGAGAATGGATGATCTTCTCTGGAATCCTTTTTTTTTTTTTAATTTTTGTATATAAAATTTTATAAAAATTATGTCTTGTTCTCTCTTCCCTCTAAAATTGTATACCACTCCCACCCCTCTCAAAAAAAAAAGAGAGAGGATATTTTACACTTTTTAAAACTTTACATCTTTTTATTTGCCGTATCATATCAATTCAGTCACGTCCCTATGCCCTTTTAATTAATTTTTTTTGCTCCGTTCATGCATATATATATATATATATAAATTTACTATTTACTATACATATAAACATATATAATAGTATGTTATGCTGCATAGCCATCATTAATAGTACTTATGTGCATGTGAACTACGTCAAACGGTGTATAATTTGGCTGAGCAACTCAGGCAGGGAGCGTCAGTAACACTTGAGAGGGCGGAGAAAAATTATACAAAAGGAATTATATACGTGACATTCTTTCATTTCTTGGTTGACCTATTTGTGTATACTCATATCCCTTATCGTTCTCTTGTGAAAGGAGAAATAAGTGAGGCTTTGAGTGCTTCTAGCCCTATTCAATGGCTCCTCGTTAGCATTCAAGATAGAATGATTAGAGATCACCTCTAATTTGGTGCGCATACATACATACATAGACACACGCGTATGTATGTATCTATAAAGATAATATATGCATGTTTAATATTTTTTTTAATATAAAAACATGCAATATAGGCATGCACAGTGAAATCCTAAGAAAGCCTTGTTTAGAATATAGTTTGAACCGAAAAAGTTAATTTAAACTAGTTTATAGGGTTTTTCCACACAAAATTTAATTTGTTATAATGTTTTAGATTCAATTTATGTTTCTACACGGGCTCCAAGTACAGGATTTTTTTTTTGGTTTTTTTTTCTGTAATAATCTTTAATTTGTTTTTAAGGCTTGAAAACACTCAATAAATGTAGACTATTCTATCTCAAAAAGAAGAAAAGATAGGAAACACTCACAGTAAGTCAGTGCCCTATATTTAGAGGCCTTATCAATATTAGTGTTGACGAGGAGAATGTACATTTATATAAGTCATGATGAGCACAAATAGTGATAATATTTATTGTGGCCAGTGGTGAAATGGAGACACACACACACACACACACACACACACACACACACACACACACACACATATATGAGAGAGAGAGAGAGAGAGAGAGAGAGAGAGAGAGAGAGAGAGAGATCATAGATCATTATATAAAAAGACAATGGGTTGCCAAAATTTTCCTAGCCCTCAATGTATCAACATTTGACTCTTTGATACTTATGTTCAAAGAAGTATAATGAGAGAGGAAAAGATGAATAAGAAGGGGGTATAGCATGAATGTGTAATGGGACATATAGAGCTAAAAGATGGCGGAGGAAGTATTTAAAAAAAAAAAAAAAAGATGGCAAAGAAAGAGAGAAAATTTGTGTTCTGTAGTCGTCGTTGTACAGGGGCCGCAAAATTATGGAGGCACCAACAAGCCACTTGTGATAAGCTTGCCAAGGCCATCAAATATAATGCCGACCATGAGCGTCCAATATATATATGTATGGTTACCATTGATATTATTACATGTTTAATGATTTTGCCAAGAAGAGCTAGCTCTACCCGATTCAAGCTATAGCTTTGACATGGACGTCTTATAAGGTGTTTAGTATGGTGATAGTAATTATTTGTTAAAACCGTTTTTACTGTAATACATGATAGCTTTATATTGTAACAATTTTTTTAGTTTACTATAGTATGTGAGTTTTATTCTGTTTATAACTGAGACAATGTTCTAATGTACTCTATGCTAAACACTCCTTTAGTCCACTTTTTATTGGATCGATATTTTGGGCCATGTTGAATATTTGAGTCAAAACGTTGCTCATGAATGATTCTCTTGTGGGGCGCTCTTTTCTTTATTTCCTTAAAAAGATTAGGGAAAATTGTTAAAAAATATCTTCATGTTTATAATACTATGATTCTATTTTTTTTTTTAAAAAAATTAATTATTTGTAGTATTCGTTTTGTTTTTTTGTATATTTTGATATCGATAATTTTCGTTGATTATTATAGGATTTTTTGTTCGATTTCATCATATTTCTATTTATAATCAAGCCTTTTTAAAATTTGTAATTTTTGTTTCGTTATCATGAAGTTACAATCTTCTATAAAACTAAAATTTGGAGAGGAGGAGAAGTAATGTTATTATACGTATAGTTTTAAATTGATCTATAATAAAATTAAATTGTAGACGTTTTCTACAAAGTGGACAGTAATAGACACACATGTTATTGACTCAATTGCATAATTTAAATCGAGAAAGTTAAAGAGAGTGTGAAAAAAAAGACCAATATTTATTTTTACCATTTTAAAAAAATCTCATTCACTCAATGCTTCATTTACCAAAAGTACTAGATTTTTTAGACAAATTTACCCTCAAATATGATTTTTCCTTTCTCCCCGCTCCTACCTTCTCTATTTCTGAAGGCACTCCCCACGTTTGACGATGGATGGACAAGGGAATGAGATCTCGACGTATCTCCACGCTGCGATTTTTAAAAAAGGAAGGACAAAATTGAAAATTTTCAAAAATGACCAGAATACTGTAAAATTAAATATAATCCATAAATGTAATTACGGCATTAAGATGTTTTAATCTTGTTTGGCAATTCTAGCTAACAAAAAAATCTTACTTGGCAATTGTTTTGACGAGAATTTTATAATATGACATGAAAAAATACCTTGCGGATGTATTTATAATTTGAACAGTGAAATGTGTATAATAAACAATCAATTTTATATGCTTTTTTTATTTAATGCAATTTTAATCAAATTTAACTTTAATGCTCTGATTGGTATGAGTGACAAATGAAGGGAAACAAACATCGAAAGGATTTTGAAATTGAAATTGATATGATGAGATGTTTAGTAGAAAAGAAAATAGGTGGAAGCAATGGCATGTGGGTCTCATCAGAATTGATCTCTCTAAATATGAATGGATTTTGTGAGGGAAAATTTTAACAACAATGCAAAGAAAGTAAAGTTACCAATTTGTCTTTCTTTTCCATCAAAATTCTAACAAACAATTTGAGTACCAAATTAAAAAAATAGCTAAATAATAACCAAACTAAATGGTAATTGTATTAATAGTACGTTTTTAATTCCTTTAGTTTTTTTTGCAATACGAAATAAGAGAAAATAAAATCATTTTCTTTTCACTATCACATACCAAACAAATAAATAAAATCAAAATCTTTTTTTACTTAAAATTTTTTTTATAGTTTTTTTCTTTTTTTTGATTTTTTTTCTTCTTACCAAATGGAGCATAAAAGACGTGCACAATATACCACGTAAATGCTGTTCTTTTAAACACTAAAAATTCCATGTATTGCCTTTTTTTTTAATAATTTAACATATTACTTTAGAGCTAAGATTACTGAAGGGCATAGCCCTTTCCATATTTAAAGGCTTTTCCCCTCATACATTAACATGGGTTGATGCTTAGTTTTCCTTTCTGCAATCATGAGTTCACCTGCCATCATTACAAGAAGATAAACCTCTCTCTCTCTCTCCCCTCTCTTTCTCTCTCTCTAGCCTAGCACAGGATACACAATCTATTAACATGTAGAAATCATTTACACTATAAAAGGTTAACGTTCCATGCATTCTCAGACATCTCCAGTTAATCATACTCTTTTTCTTCTTACAAATTTCCAAAAAAAAAAAAATGTGCATCGGCACAACAGAAAGAGTCCCATCTGGTATCTTTCTATGCTCTAGAAGATCAAAGAGATCCAAGCTTCTAGTTCACAGACTTACCAAGTAAGTTTTATAGCCTAAAAACATATCCCTACAACACCAACAATATTTTCAAAAAAGACCCTTGTTTTGGTTTCTTTTCTTTTCCCCCTTTTGGTGATGGTATACTTTGTATGTATATTAACATGCATGTCATGATTTATAAGAGTATTCTAATACACAGAAGTTGTGCTTTAGCAGGAGACGGTTCATGGGTGAGGAAAGGGTGGGTTCCACCGATATGGAACTAAGGAATTTGAAGCTATATTTAGAGAACAAAACTATCATTGAAGAGAACGAGAAGCTGAGAAAGACGGTTAATCATCTCCACCAAGAGAACTTGGTTTTGTTGTCTGAGTTGCAGAAGAAGTTTCCAAATTTAGATCGCCAATCCACCACCCTTTTTGTTCTTCTTGGCAAATTTTAGTCAGTTAGTGATATATATAACCGTTGAAGAGAGATATATATAAGGAAATTCTCTCTCTCTCCCGCCGCCGCCGCTCCCCCACCACCCCCCCCCCCCCCAAAACAAGACAAACCTCTAGCGAATAAGAGCTCATATATATATATATATATATGTTTATATATAGCATATCATGAATGTTCATCTTAAGGTCTATATATGTCATAATTTGATAAATTATGTCTCATGCATGCTTCTCCAAGTGTACTAGCTTTTCATAGGTATTTATATTTTCTTGAAGAATGAACTTGTTCTAGAACGGAAGAAATTAAGGAAACATGATATATATGCGTGATATGATAGGTTCTATAAATTATATGTTGTTTTTTTTTTTTTTTTTGATAATGATATATTATATGTTGTTTATGACCTCTTGGGCTTTGCACAACTATATTCCCCCTAATATAACCATAGCGTATAAGCCAGACAATAATTTTTTTTAAGAAAATAATAACCTTTTGTTTTGTCTTAAGTCAATATTTTATGTTCCTATATAACTTTACGGGTTTAAAACCTAAGGTTTCAACTTAAAAAATACACTGTATATTAAACCAGAATCAGCTGTTTTTTTTTTTTTTTTTTTGGGCTATAGGTGTTTTGATCCTATGGAGAAGAAAAGAATTTTTCCTCCTACAATGACATTTCTCAGCGACTTTCCCCCCCAAAAAATCAACTACAAACCTGCTTTCTTCGTTTGAATAAAATTTGTTCATCCATAATTAGGCAAAAGTAAAGTCAGTAAACTCTAACTGTATATTAGTAAGGTTGGTGTTCGATTTTGTGGATATTTACAAACATGCCCATGCTCATAGATATATAGTTTTGTTTTTTTTTGCCTGTTAATCAACAATATAGTAATGATAGACAATAAACAAAGCCAAGAGAATTACATAAATTTCAATGATTGCAATATTGGACATATTGTAAAATATTTTAAAATGTCAAAAGAGTTACGTTTCAACCCAACTGTTGACACTCAGATCAACCTCTTGTTTTATTACTTGGAAGTTGGAACAAAAAAAAAAGTATTTAATTATAATAAAAATTAGCCCAAAAAAGTGACAAAGAAATAAAAAAAAGGCTCCAAAAAAGCTATTATAATACTGAAGACATCTTTTAAACATTTCACGTGCAGCAAAACAAAAAGAAAAAGATATCTCCTTCAACAGGGGATCATAAAAACTCTCTTATGAGGAACCTTCTTGATCTGTCCTTTTTTTCCCCTGCAAGGGCACAAAAAGACACAAGCAAAATTATTACTACTAAGCCCAACTAGTCTTGTAAAATGTAAAGTGATCCTTTTTCCTTAAAGGATTAGTCCTCTGCCAAGGAGCTGCTTACTCACCCAACTAAATCAAACCAATGAAAGACAGATATTCTGTTAAAAAAAAACATAGATTTTCCTTGCTCATGTTTTCTAGTACTAAGCTTGAGTGTGATGGTTTTCAGGCTCGCTTCTAGTTCCCCGAAGTAGTTATGCGGTGCGTGTTTCTTGCTTGTTCGCCGTTGTATTTTGAGAGATAAGCAGCGTTGTATCCTTAAGCGTTGATATTGAGGAGTGAATTTGTTTTAAAGATACCATCTGTTACACGGGCCTGGGTCCATATAATATTTTTGTATTTGCATAATTCAAATTTAAGTTTTTGTTTCTATTTTCAGTTATTCGTTTGTCCATTATATTATGCCATTAACATATTCTTCCATTCAATTCTTTTTCTTTTGGTAGAGAGACAAATATAGGAAGTTCATAGATTATTCTTGGATTGATCTTCTCATGTTTTTCATGTACGAAATGAAACATAACACATTGGAGCGTTGCCCGCAACTGTTGGCTGCTTGAAGAGCAGACAAGACTTGCAAGAGAAGATTACCAAGTCATCATTTTTATTAGGTCTTTTTACCACCATGAATCGGAGAGAATAAACAGGATAAATTTATTGTCATTGTTATCTTATATTTACGTTGGGAAAAACAATAATGCAGAGTATGTGCAAATATTATAAAGTAAATTCATCAGTTTATCTTTCATATGAACAGTATTTTATTGTTACACAATTTCTTAAAATTTTGCCAACGATTTCTCACTTTAGAGCAAGAAAAAAAAATACTTGGAATGTAAGACGTTTCAATCACTTGCGTCTATTATCCCAAGAATCATAATAAGATAGTAAATAAATAAATGAGTTAAAATGCAAAAAAAAAAAAAAAAAATCACGCATATATGGAAGCAATTAAATTAAGCGTTCTTAAAAGCAATGCAATGTACATGGCAACACGCAAATGCTCCATCTAGTATATGAGGGTGAGAAGGGAAAATGCAAAATAACAATAGTGAAACAACTATAAAACCACTGAAAAAAAAAAAGCACATTCTTTTTCCTTTTCAAACGGAAAGAGTTTTTTTCCCCTTCTTTTTGCCTTTTTTGAGAAAAAGGAAAACAAGGATGGTGAAACAACAATAATGAAAGTTTCCCTTTTCTTATTTATCAATAATTTTTGGCACACTAATCACTCAATCAAGAAAACAATAATCATGTAGACATAAAAAAGTAAAGCTTTTTTTAAAAGACTGATGGAAGAACAACTCACCATACCCCAAAAATGCCCCTTCTTTCCAAGACACATTTCAAGATTTTTTCTGTATTTCCTTCAATGGGTGGCTTTCTTTGACCAGATTTGGGTAGTCAAAGAAAACGACGGAGAAGACATGGCGTTTTGTGTAGAGGGTCCTAAGAACAAAAAGGGTGTCTGTTGCCATGGTTCAGGGCTGGGAAATTGTTTTAATAATTTCTTGCTGTGATCTTAAGAAAGAAAAAATCAATTCTAGGATATATATATGCATATATATATATATATATGTATGTGTGTGTGTGTGCGCGCAGAAAGGATTTTTGTGAAAGATATGAAGGCTTTTAAGCAGTAAAGGAAAGCTACATTGTTGATATGATAGGTTTTGATCATGAATCACTCACGATAAAACGTTACTTCTAAGATGGTAAGAAAATGACAATAAATGCATGCATCAACACCAACTACTATTACAACCATTAAACGACGTCAAAGTAATAAAACGATAAATTCTCATTAAACAGCAAAACTTACTAGAAACGACAATACACTATGAGGATATATGCTTTAACAAACGACGGTCAAATTTTTGACGAGGGCAATCGGTAAAACAAACATAAAACACTGCTATGGAAGATGATGACCCCAAAACGCTCTGAACGCTTAAATCAACAAACTTTTCTTTAACCCAAAAAACGTAATAAAAACCGACAACTGTTAACTAAGAACGAAAATATGTATATCGTGAGAATAAGTACTATTTTTTTTTAATCAAATTGGACACAAGGATCAGGGGTGCACTAGAGAATCCCAACTAGGTTGGCACTCTCATAGCACCCTCATTGTTTACCGGTCCCTAGCATATTATTACTAAAATAAAGAAAAAAGTTAATGAGCAACTATTTACAAGCCTATCCGTCTTTCCTACTTTTCTTTTTTCTCTCACATGAAAATTATGGGCCAAGGGATGAGTTACAAAATCTTGCCAAAACATAAAAATACAATACGAACTAGAGTTGAGAGTTCGGCTACTATAGGATATTCATCAAGTTTGTCCACGGGAATATTGAGGATAAGTTTGTTGCTTCTTTGTTTGCTTCTTTGGAGCATAAAGAATAGTCGACGGAGGTGTTAATGTTGTTGACAGGCTTTAAGCACATAAAAAAGTCCCTTGCTCCCAAGTTTATCACCTTCTCCTTTTCATTCAAACCTACACAAATTTAGAAGAACAATCCATAAGAACAAGAATTAAAACTACGATGTTAAAAAATAACCATAATATTAAAAAAAAAAGTTTCTTGATAAACAAGAAACGGAACTGAACTAGGGCAACTTACTTTCGAAGCTGTAGCTTGAGTAGTGAAGCTCGAAATGGTGAGGATCAGTCTCCGGCAGCAGCGGCCTCCGTTTCTCCGCCACGTAAATCTTTAGCACCGTCTTTATCAAGTCTTTGACAGTCTCCTCCGTCGGTATAACCATCTGTACCGCCCCGAAGCTACCATTCACTGTCACCTTCACCAGCATTTTCGTCAGCCGCCGCGATGTCGTTTGAGGAATCATAGTGACAAACTAGGTACGTCGTTTTTCTTTTTACGGAGAGAGGCTGTTAGTGTAGGAAAACTAAAGAAACAAGTTAGATGATGGATTTTTAAAATTCATATAAAATTTTATAATATAGATCTGTCCCCAATTGAATGTTGCCACACATATATACAAGAATTATTAATTAGACAGAAAATTACATTAATTAGTCTTTCGTTAATTTGTTCTTGTTTTGCAAAAACTTTCCACGCAGTAAAACCCTTTTGTAGTGATAGTAGTAACAATAACAAAAGAAGGAAAACGTTGAAAAGTGAATTTTCTAGTAGGCAAAGCCTTGTGATTTATATATATATATATGTATATATATATATTTCTTGTTTGGTTTTATTTATTTATATATTATTTCATAGTTTATATAGTTTATTTAATATTCTTGTTCAAAATAAATTTTGATGATTGGACAGAAAATCTTGTTGGTTTAGTTTGATTATCCATACCAATTGATATTTTTTATTATTACTTACAGTAAATCCACTTTTCATTTTAAGTCCAAAACCAATAGTATAGTAGGAAAAGGATTTTTTAAAAAAGTTAAAGAAGGAATAAAAAAAACAATAGAAACAAGTTTCTTTTAAGAACCCGAAGATAGATCCTCTTGGAGCAAAGTAATTGAATCGGCTGAGCTTTCTTTGTAGAGTAATGATGAGTTTTCTAAAATTAACATAAGTGATGTTAGGTTTTCTTGAAGCAACTAACGTCTAAACTCTAATTTGTATCAATGTTTGATTGTTAAACAACTATTGAAACAAGAAAAAAAAAAAAAAAAGAACAACAGATCTACACCCAAAATTAAAGTATACGCATCTTTTGGTATCTGAAAGACCAAACGATACGATGTTGTAGAATTCTAAAGAAGAGAGAGTGCTTACATATTTTATAGTTTCTCTCTAATCATGACAAAATTTTAAGCGTCTATACACTACAAGAAAACTACATTTAACGACATATTATTTACGATATGTAGTTTTTGAACGTTATTGAAAAGTACATACAATGACATCTTCAACAAAGATGTCATTAATGGCATTTGAAACAATAATTAACGATGTCGTATTAAAGGTCTCCTTTTAACGACAATAGTTTGGTGTTGTTAAATTATTTAATGACAAGTAAGAGATATCGTCAAAGCCTTGGAGATTCTACAACACCCCTTATAGACAACATTGGTCAAGATGTCGTCTATAAGGGGTGTTGTGCAATCTTCAAGGCTTTGACGACATCTCCTACTTGTCGTTAAATAATTTAACGATACTAAACTATTGTCGTTAAAAGAAAACCTTTAATACGGCATCTATATAGATGTCATTAATTATTGTTTTAAATATTATTAACGATATGTTTGCTGGAGATATCATTGTATGTACTTTTCAATAACATTTAAAAACTACATGTCGTTAAATATAGTTTTTCTTGTAGTGATAAACTTTATATAGATGCTTGGACTACAATTAATTTTAAAAGTGGGTAATTAAAATTGTCCCTTAAAAAAAAAATCAAATTGTCCCTTTTTTAAATGACGCTCTTGTTGATTTTATCCAAAATTAAATACAAGTGAACAAAAGTCACTTTATCACTTTTTTTTCTTTTTTTATATTAGTAACACTGGTTCTTAATTACTTTCCTATTACGTATAGATAACGTTTACCTTACCCTTATCTAATGAGTTGAATAAAGTATTAAGGGTGGTCTAAAAAAAAAATACAAATCAAGTCCAAGTCGAACTTTAAAAGAATAATTAATTACAAGTATGTCTCTATTTATAGTAGCTAATCATACTCATTAGTTCTCATTCTCTCTTTCTCTGATCTCATTCGCAAACATTTAAATCATGATTTCTGTCATAAGATCCGACCCCGGACTCAACAACTATGATCACACTTACGTTTTCGCAGAGAATATATTGATGTCCCAGACGATCAAACACTTTCCATGCTAATGTTCTCCATTGTTTTCTGCGTCTTAAAAACTTTTTGATCAGCTAGAAACAGAATCATTTTACACGACACCAAGCACGATTTTGAGTACCCGGTTCACCGATTATGGTCTCCGTCAGACTCAAAATCCACCATATCGGAGATGCTATCGAGTCTGTTCCATTGGGACAACAATATCTTCTGGAAGGACTAGCAGCGCAACGGTGGAGTACTCGCGCTGCAGCTGAACTGCGCCACCGACATGGTAGCTAGGGTTTTGGAGTTCGCCCGCCTAATGACCGGCTCGGAGGCAGAGACGGGACGCAAGAGGCTTCGCATAGCAGTCACGATCGCAAGGTGAATGATCGTCCCGCGCCGAGATTATGAGGTGATGGTTTCTATAAGACAAATCATAGAGAACTTGCGGGGTTTTCGAAATTCGTCGCAGGCCTTCAAGGCCGTTTTCGATGACAATTGGATAGAGTTTGGATGGAAGCCGGCTGCTAAATCGGCAGTGGAGGCGTTGAAGAGGCGGATTTGTGATGATCAATCAAAGGTGGCGTGTCCCATCTGCTCGGAAGAGGCGATGAGTGGGTCCCACATGATTGGCATGCCTTGCTCTCATATGTTTCATGGCAACCGCCTTCTTGAGTGGTTGAAGAAGAATCATACTTGCCCATTATGTCGTTTTAGTTTGCCAACCGATTGATAGTACAATATGGCTAGTTTGTTTACAATGAAACACCATTTCGGTACATTAATTAAAGTACTCTAACTTTGTAGACTCTAGCTATTTTATGTAAATTATGATATAATTATTTATGATTTGTTCTTGATTATCAATTGAATTATACATAATCTCTTCAAATTAGTTTGTTCTTTGAACGTCGTTTATGCGTAGTGCGCGATAATGTCTGCAAAAATATATGTGAAATTGTATCACACTTGCTTGGTATGTGGTTTCACCTTTAATTTGCTTTTGAAAGAGAACAAGAGACTACAAAGCCCTATTTTATATGTTATGGTTTAGATTAATCTATTATACTTTTAAAGGTTTTTGAGACAAGAAAACTTCCTCATGCCGCTTATATAATAGGATGACAAAACATGAACAAAAGTATGTTCAGTGTGGAAACTTCAATACATTATTTAGAATTTTTATGGAAGCTCTCTGGGTTTCAGAATTTATAGTTAGCAAATAGTTGGTTAGTTAGTTACAAGGCTATTAGTATTCTGTTAGCTGCCTAAATGTAACTTAATTAGTTAAAGTCGGTTAGTGCATTTTGACACATTTTTACTCCCTGAGGCTCACATGTATATAGTGAAGCAAGCTTTGTATTCAGATATAGATGAAATGAAATAACTCTTCAATTTCTTCTTAATATTTCTTCACTCTGAATCTTTCTTCAAAGAATTCATTCCAGTTTCAACATGGTATCAGAAGATTTTTTTCGTTGCTTGATTTACTCTGCTTTGGATCTGCTGATTCAATAATGGATGCTCCACGATCTGCTAATTCGATTGTCCCTGCTGCCCCGTCCACCATTGATGATCCACTGAGCCCATACTTACTCCATCATTCAAACAGTCCTGGACTGATTCTTGTTACGCAACCTTTCACCGGGGACAACTACGCTTCTTGGAGCCATGCGATGATTATTGCTCTTTCCGTCAAGAACAAATCGTCTTCATTGATGGTTCGATCCCGAAACCAACAGGTAATAATCTCAATCTTGTTCATTCTTGGACTCGAAACAACAATATCGTCATTTCTTGGGTTTTGAATTCTGTGTCCAAGGAGATTTCTGCTAACATTCTTTTTTCCGATTCTGCATATGAGATTTGGTTGGATCTAAAGGAATGTTTTCAAAAAAGTAATGGCCCTAGAAGCTTTCAACTGCGTCGTGACCTGCTCACTCATGCTTAAGATCAGACTTCTGTGAGTGTTTATTTCACCAAATTAAAAGCTCTTTGGGAGGAATTAAGCAACTTTTGACCTGTTTATAATTGTGGAAAATGTACTTGTGGAGGTGTGGGAGACCTGAACTCCTATTATCAAATGGAGTACATCATGACATTCCTCATGGGATTGAATGAGTCCTTTGCTCAGGCTAGGGGACAGATACTGATAATGGACCCTTTACCTCAAATCAATAAAGTTTTTTCTCTGATTTCTCAAGAAGAACGCCAAAGGAAAATTGGCACACCTGCTGTCCTTGATTCTGCTAATAGCATGGCCTTTGCTATTAAGGCTGATTCTTCCAAGAAGGTTGTTACCATAGGCCATGTGCTATCTAAAAATCAGAGGAAAGACAGGCCACTCTATACACATTGCAATTTTCATGGTCATACCATTGAAAGATGCTACAAGATCCATGGTTATCCATTTGGTTGCAAACAACATCCAAGAAACCTGTTTCAACCATCTACTCATCCCAATATTGTAGTTAATCAAGTTACTGATCATTCCATTGCTCACGACAATGTGCTATCTTAAAATCAGAGGAAAGACAGGCCATTTTGTACACATTGCAATTTTCATGGTCATACCATTGAAAGATGCTACAAGATCCATGGTTATCCATCTGGTTGCAAACAACATCCAAGAAACCTGTTTCAACCATCTACTCATCCCAATATTGCAGTTAATCAAGTTACTGATCATTCCATTGCTCACGACAATGGAAGCAAAGAGCTTGGCAGTATGGGAGACTTTCTTCAGAATCTTAATACTACTCAATATCAACAATTAATGAATTTAATATCTTCTCACATGTCTGTTTCAGCCACCAATATAGATTAACAAGGCAACTGCAGTACTTCATACTCAATAGATACTTGTTTTTCTATCTCCTTACATGATGTTTCTGTTAGACATGTATGCTCTAAGGAGTAAAAATGTAATAAGTTTTTGGAGACATTTTTATCAATAAAGAATTTATTCATTATTAATATACCAAATCTTATCCTCATTATATTCATATTTGTTAAATGTATGTTAAGCAAATAATAGTCTGAGACTGTCAGTCTAAACTTTAAGAATTGGGCCTATGATGGACAAATTATGCGAAAGACACGATTCTTAAGATGACAGTCTAAATCATAAAATCTGCAATCGAGAGAATAAAGTTGGGTACTTTATTCATGTAAAGATTGTTATGTTGTATATATCCTTATTGGGAGATGGTTTGTCTTGACCATCGGAGGTGGACTCCATGAATAGAAACATTGACACGTTGTCATACGACGATATGTTGGATCGAGACATAAAGTAAATTAATTTGGATTAATAATTCTATCTCGGCAAATTGATTCACTTTAGATAATCATTTGTATTGTATCTTAATCCTGAGATGAATAGTGGGCCCGTTGTCTTAACTGTGTCTTTTAATATACTAAAAGGTGACACCCACATCTTAATAGTGGTATGCATGACGGTATGTTAGAGGCATGACTCTTGATAGCGTAGACTTGTTATTCATAGATATGGAATCCATAGCTCCTCTTAAGGAGTAATGATATCCTCTTATATACCTTATCCTGTAATTAGAAAACTGAAGCGTTTAACCATTTGGATACATAGGTGTAACCGAATGGTATACTATCTTTAGATAGTAAGTTTTTTGATGGTGAGATAATAGAATGTAAGATAAAAATAATCGGGAAGGTAAGACATAATTTATCCTTAAGCCGATTATAGATAATCATATAGGGATGCAATACATTATGATATGTCATGGAGACTTAGCTATACGGGCTTCGTAATTCTATGTAGTTTGAGAGTACAGCTCTAAGCTTTTAGTGGAGTAGCGTTAGAGTTGATAATTATGAAATGTATATATGGGATATTAGGTTTCATAATTATCGGGAGCTTGAACTATATAGATCTATTTGGTCCCCTTTGCTAGCTCACAATATTCTATAACGATATGGCGTGCTTTTCCAATAATTGGTAACTTATGTTGGATTTATTAGATTGGTTGAAATTAGAAGAATTAAATAATTCATGTCTGTTTATCAGTTGAATTAATTTTGTGATAAAATTGATTCAAGATAAACTTGTTGAATTATAAGGTTCGGATAATTCTTGTCTGTTTATTGGTTGATTTAATTTTTGGATAAATTAGATCAAGATAAACTTGTAGACTTATTAGGAATTCATTTATTTTCTTAGAGATTATCTAGATAAAGTTGTTTTGATCAAATAACTTCTCTATTGGGTTATTTAAATTAAAACTGAGACTTATCCTATAGAATCTCAGGTGGAAAATAAAATATTCATTGAGATTTTCATTCGACAGTTTGGCCTACCGATCCACGTGTTCGGCCTGTCGATGGGGCCTGTTCGGCCTGCTGATGAGCGAAAGATAAGATTACGTGTTTTTACGCGGATCTTATCATATATTGATCCGAATTTGATTCTAATCCAAAATTTTAAGACCTAATCTGATAAGGACTGACCCTAGACCCAATCTCTACAAATAGGGAGTAAGTCACATAAGTTATTAAGATCAATTGAGAGATTAAGAATGATACTCTGCTGGTGAGAATCTAAAAACTCCCAGAGAGCTTTTGTTCATAAATCACGAACACTAGCTTTGGGTTCTCTCGATTGGTTGAAAGGAGAGTCACCTAGTGGAAGAGCTATACGTGTGAGCCCACACTCACTCTGGTCGTGGATAAAGAATAGCAAAGAAGACCAGTTGGTTGAGGCTCTTCTAAAACGTTACTTCTCTTCACGTTTTGCGAGGGTTCTTCGGTGATCAAAGGTTAGTAAGATCTGGTTAATTTATGCATATAGCATGTCAAACTTGTGTTTTAAAAAATATTCTGATATAAAATTTTAAAAATTCTGTTGTGCATCATTTTTCCAACAATTGGTATCAGAGCCATGGTTTTTACATAAATTTACGAGTTTGTGATCATACTATATGTATAAATTTTGTGATCTTAATCTCTCCTATGCTTGAATTTAATTTTATAGAGAGTTGGCACTCTAGGTTTCTATATATTTTATATATTGTCATGGATTATGTGGTGAATGTTTATTAATTAATTATGGTTGATTCAATTGTTATTTAATTATTAATTAATTAATATCAGTTATGGTTCCTTAGAGGTTAGAATGTGTATCTAGGTTTTTCATATAATTAGATAGCAGATTATCATCTTTGTCTAGGAATTGTTATTTAATTTTAAATTTGTAAGAATTTTGTAATTAAATAATCGTTCGAAAAAGACGAATCTAGAAGGCGGATCTAGAAGATTGATGATGGCGCTCTAAGGTATTTCCTGAGTCTCTAAATTTATGTTTTTGAATTGTTGAAAAAAAATTGATAAATTGTATTTTCTGGAATGAGAGATTTCTGCTCGGTCGACATGCCGAACCCTCTAGTTTGGCAGGCCGATGGTCACAGATCGGCAAGCCAGACATGAGGTTCGGCAGGGCGTCAGTGGGGCAGAAATCAGGTGGCTCTGGCGGTAGGCCAAACTTCTAGTTCGACAGGAAAATCTTTCATGAGTTGGCAGGCCGATCTTCAGGATCGATAGGCCAATGGAGCATAACCGGCAGGCCGATCACCCAGATCGGCCTGCGGACCGAGAGCTGTAAATTTTTCTAGAAAAGGTGCAGTTTTCAATGTAGTTTTAATTTTGTTTTTGAGACAATTCTGAGAAACATTAAATTTGGATATGACCAAAAATATGAAGTATTTGATTCAAACAGGATTGAAGACTTGAAGATAGGCGTTACATGAAGAAGGATACAGCTTGAGAATTCAAGGATGAAGAATCGATAATATGTCTCGATTATTCTCTTGTAATCTTAGTTTTCTATTCTCTAAGGTAGAACCATAATATTACGGTTATTTATTATTTTGCTTGTAGCTTTGCTTGATTGCTTTGCTTGTCTGCATTATAATATGATTTACCATGTATATTGATAACATGTCATATAGAATAGGGAGTGCCACTCATATTAAAATTTTTCATGTATATTCTTAAAATAAAACCTTGATATCAAAAGATTGAGTGGGAGAAGGTTTTCGAAGAGAGAACCTAAGGCCTCCATCGTTGGTCCATAGGCAGAACATGGTGGTCCCGACCCCTAAGAAGGGATTTCTATCATGTACCAGATTGGATCTCTAAGAGCATAAGGTATTTTAGTATGATTTATGGTTACACACCCCTAGGTGGTGATTATAAATCATGGATAAAATATTAAAACGACGGTTATACACTCACGTTAATTTTATTATTAACCTCCTTTAGGAGCTCTGTTAATAAAATTAATGGCCAAAGAAACGATTATTAATATATACTGGATCATACGGGTCTTGGATGGTATATATTAATCAAGAGGGGATCTGTATTTCTGATTGAATTTGGCATGACTCCCCTAGGAGCTTGTTGAATTCTAAGTTGGGAATTATCGTCGTAAGGTTATTATATTTTTAAGGTTTTAACACATAAACACATTTGTATACTTTTACATGATTGTGTTATCTTACTAAATTATTATAATATGTTTGCTTATGTTTGGTATGTGATTCTTTATTGTAGATTAAAAATGTTTAAAAACGCTTTACCATTGATACTTGACAAAAACCTATTAACTGGAGAGAATTATAATGATTGGAAACAGAACCTAGATATTGTCCTCTCCTTTGAGAAACTAAAATATCTACTAACAACCCCTTATCCTCCCGAGCCCATGGGAGACTCAACTAATGAGCAATTTCAAGTGTACGATCACTGAAAAGATGCTAATGATCAGGCCCGCTGCTATGTTATGGCTAGCAAGAATAACATGCTGCAAGCTCAACATCAAGATTATGAGACTGCGAAGCAGATCTTGGATAATCTTGAGGATATATTTGAAGGCCAGGCCATAACAAAGCAGCAAGGGGCGTTTCAAAAACTCTTAAACTGTAAGCAGAGACCGGGGACATCTGTAAAGGAGCACATGATGTTGGTCATGGGTTACTTCGCTGAGGCTCAAACCTATGGAGCCAACATCGATGTTGAAACTCAGATGACTATGGTATTTGAGACTCTGTCAAAGGAATTTATTTCATTTAGAGCTACTTTTAATTTAAGCAATAGACGGGATATGACCTTGACGGAATTAATGAAACATTACAAGAGTTCGAACTGCTGATCAGGGAGTCTCCTGCGGGAGGTGAGGCCAACATGGTACCTGCTTCTAGTTCCAATCTCAACTTTGGGAATGGAAAGAAGCAACGGGCCAAGAATGGGAAGTCTTCTATTCTTGCTACTACCAAGAGCAAGAAGAAGAAGAAGAAGAACCCAAAAAAGCTTAAGTGCTTCTTTTGTGGGAAGGTGGGGCATATCAAGAAGCATTGCAAGGACTTCCTTTCCAAAGGAGGTAGGTGTGATCATCTATATTTAGAAACTTGTTTGGTTGAAGAATCAAGTGACATTTGGGTCATAGATTCTAGTGCAACTAATCATGTTTGTGTTTCTCTGCAGGGGTTCAAAGAAACGAGAAGTTTGCTTCATGAGGACTTCACGCTTCGGATGGGCGATAGATCCTTGGTCTCAGCGGAAGCACTGGGAGACGACAATCTTTATTTTGATAATTATAGGAATTTATTTTTGCAAGATTGTTTTTATGTTCCTAAATTTAAAAGCAATTTAATTTCTATAGCTTGTTTATTTAAAGACTCCTATTTGGTTTCTTTTAATGATAAAGTTGTGATTCGTAAAAACAAATCTTTTATCTGCTTTAGATGGATGCAAAAAAATCTATATTTTATCAAACCTAAGATGGACTTATTGCTTAATGCTGAGATGAATGATAATAACTCTAAAAGACTTAAAACTTCTCACTCTAATAAGACTTATCTTTGGCATTTGCGCCTTGGTCATATTAACCTGAATAGGATTCAAATGTTAGTAAGAGATGGACTTAAAGCTAGAATCTATACCTCAATGTGAATCTTATTTGGAGGGTAACATGACCAAAAGACCATTCAGGTCTAAGGGCAATAGGGCTGAAGGGGTTCAAGAACTTGTGCATAGTGACGTTGCAGACCGATGAACATCTGGGCAAAAGGAGCGTATGAGTACTTCGTCACTTTTATTAACGATTACTCAAGATATGGGTATGTGTACCTGATGCACCACAAAAGTGAAACTTTTGACAAGTTCTGGGAGTTTCAGGCTAAAGTAAAAAAGCAATTAGGTAGACCCATAAAGGCACTTCGATCCAATCGAGGTGGGGAATACCTTTCTGATGAGTTTTTGGGACACTTATTAGAGAATGGGATTTTATCCTATTTGACTGCGCCGGGCACTCCGCAACAGAATGGCGTAGCAGAGAGAAAGAATAGGACTTTATTGGACATGGTCAGGTCCATGATGAGTTATTCATCATTGCCTTTATTCTTTTGGGGATATGCACTACAAACCGCATGTTATCTTTTGAACAATGTGCCTTCAAAATCGGTCCCTAAAACTCCCCAAGAGTTATGGACGGGTAGGAAGATATCCTTAAACCATATTCGCATATGGGGATGTCCAGCTCATGTCCTGTTTAAGGATTCAAATAAGTTGAAAGCACGTTCGAAAGTTTGCATGTTTGTAGGATATCCAAAAGGAACAAAAGGGGGTTATTTCTATCACCCAAAGGAAAATAAAGTCGTGGTTTCAAGTAATGCAACTTTCCTTAAGGAAAGTTACATGAACGACTTTAAACCTCAAAGCAAAGTGGTGCTTGAGGAGTTAAGGAGTGATCTGATCACTCTGGAGGTTCCGAATGAAACCATTCTGATCAGTGTAGAAAAATCAAACAAACCTTAACAACAACCTCAGGGGCTTCGGCGTAGTGGGAGGATTGGGCATCAACCTGAAAGGTATATGTTCAATGGAAAAGTCTTCTTGGCTGAATCGGATGAACATAATAGGGATCCTTATACTTACGCAGAGGCTATGGAGGATATTGATTCAAAACTCCGAACAGAGGCCATGAATCTAGAGATGAAGTCTATGGAGACTAATCAGGTCTTTGAGCTTGTGGATCTTCCCAAAGGGGTAAAACCCATAAGGTGTAAGTGGATCTATAAGAGGAAAAGAGAAGTGGATGGAAATGTCGAAACCTTTAAGGCTAGATTGGTAGTTATAGCCATATTTAAGTCTATCTGGATTCTCTTATCCATAGCTGCCGCTCTCGACTACGAGATTTGGTAGATGGATGTCAAGACGACTTTTCTGAATGGCTATCTTGATGACTCCATTTTTATGGAACAACCAGACGGATTCAAGGTCACGGGTCAAGAGGGTAAGGTTTGTAGGCTACTAAAGTCAATTTATGGACTTAAGCAGGCTTATTGTTCTTCGAACATAAGATTTGATTAGGTGATCAAGACTTATGGGTTCTCACAAAATGTGGATGAACCATGTGTTTCCAAACATATTAAGGATGAGAATGTGATTTTTCTACTACTCTATGTAGATGATATTCTACTAATTGGCAATGACGTTGGGGCGTTGTCATCTGTCAAATTATGGTTGACCAAGTAGTTTGACATAAAGGACTTAGGAAAGGCTAATTTTATTTTCGGTATCTAGATCTTTCGGGATAGGAAGAACAAAATGATAGCTTTGTCCTAGGCCAGCTATATAGATAAAATTCTCATGAGGTTTGCAATGCAGGATTCCAAGAGATGTGGGCAACCATCTAGGTCTGGAATTACTCTTTCTAAGAAAGACTCTCCAAAGTCTTATGAAGAAAGAGAATACATGAAGAAGGTGCCTTATGCTTCGGTAGTGGGTAGTCTCATGTATGCTTTGCTTTACACACGACCGGATATTAGTTATACGGTTGGGATTGTAAGTCGATTTCAGGTGGATCTAGGACCAAACCATTGGGTTGAGGTAAAGCATATTTTCAAGTACCTAAGAAGGACTCGAGGGTATATGCTTGTATATTCGGGTGAGGACTTGACTCCTCTAGGATATACTGACTTAGATTTTCAATCCTGCCTGGATTCTAGGAAATCGACTTTGGGTTTTGTGTTTACTCTGGACGGCGATGCCATCAGTTGGAGAAGTGCCAGGCAAGATTGCACTTCAGATTCAACGATAGAGGTCAAGTATGTGGTAGCTAGTGATGCTTCGAAAGAAGCAGTGTAGCTCTACAAGCTCCTTGGGGATCTTGAAGTAGTTCCTAGTATGGATAAGGCGATGTCACTGTACTGTGATAACAATGCGGCAGTAGCTAATGCTAAGGAACCAAGATTTTACAAGAAGAGTAAGCCTATTGATCGGAAGTATCATGTGATAAAGGACTTCGTTGAGGGCGGGCATGTTGTGGTGTGCAAGATTGCATCAGACGACAATTTAGCTGATCCATTTACGAAGACACTTACTAGGAGAGTCTTTGAGAAGCATGTGCAAGCTATGGGGATGCGAGATTTGTCATATTTACTCACTTAGTGCAAGTGGGAGATTGTTAGACATGTATACCCTAAGGAGTAAAAATGTAATAAGTTTTTGGAGACATTTTTACCAATAAAGAATTTATTCATTATTAATATACCAAATCTCGTCCTCTTTACGTTCATATTTGTTGAATGTTTGTTAAGCAAATAATAATTTGAGACTATCAATCTAAACTTTAAGAATTGGGCATATGATGGATAGATTATGCGAAAGACATGATTCTTAAGGTGATGGTTTAAATCATAAGATCCGCAATCGGAGGTGGACTCCATGAATAGAAACATTGGCACGTTGTCATAAGTGACGATGTGTTGGATCGAGACATAAAGTGAATTGATTTGGATTAATAATTCTGTCTCAGCAAATCGATTCACTTTAGACAATCATTTGTATTGTATCTTAATCCTAAGATGAATAGTGGGCCCGTTGTCTTGACTTGTGTCTTTTGATATACCAAAAGATGACACCCACATCTTAATAGTGGTATGCATGCTGGTATGTTGGAGGCATGACTCTTGATAGCATAGACTTGTTGTTCATAGATATGGAATCCATAGTTCCTCTTAAGAAGTAATGATATCATTTTATATGCGTTATCTTGTAATTAAAAAACTAGAGCGCTCAACCATTTGGATATATAGGTGTAACCAAATGGTATAGTATCTTTGGATGGTAAGTTTTCCAATGGTGAGATAATAGAACGTAAGATAAAAATAATCACAAAGGTAAGATAGAACTTGTCCTTAAGCCGATTATGGATAATCATATGGGGATACAATACACTATGATATATCATGGAGACTTAGTTATACGGGCTTCGTAATTCTTTGTAGTTTGAGAGTACAGCTCCAAGCTTTTAGTGGAGTAGCGTTGGAGTTGATAATTATGAAATGTATATCTGGGATATTGGGTTTCATAATTATCGGGAGCTTGAACTATATAAGTCTATTTGGTCCCCTTTTCTAGCTCGCAACATCCTGTAACGATATGGCGTGCTTTTACAATAATTGGTAACTTATGTCGGATTTATTAGATTGATTGAAATTTGAAAGAATCAAATAATTCATGTTTGTTTATTGGTTGAATTAATTTTGTGATAAAATTGATTCAAGATAAACTTGTTGAATTATAAGGATTGGATAATTCTTGTCCGTTTATCAGTTGATTTAATTTTTGGATAAATTAGATCAAGATAAACTTGTAGAATTATTGAGAATTCATTTATTTTCTTAGAGATTATCTAGATAAAGTTGTTTTGATCAGATAACTTCTTTATTGGATTATTTGAATTAAAACTGAGACTTTATTCTATAGAATCTTGGGTGAAAAATAAAAGATTCGCCAAGATTTTTATTCGACAGTTCGGCCTGCCAATCCATGTGTTCGGCCTATCAATGGGGCCTGTTTGGCCTACCGATCAAGCAGTTTGGCCTACCGATGAGTGGAAGATAAGATTACGCATTTTTACGTGGATCTTATTAGATATTGATCCGAATTTGATTCTGATCTAAATTTTTAAGACCTAATCTGATAAGGACTGACCTTAGACCCAATCCCTATAAATAGGGAGTAAGTCACATAAGTTATTAAGATTAATTGAGATATTAAAAGTGATACTCTGTTGGTGAGAATTTGAAAACTCCTAGAAAGCTTTTGTTCACAAATCACGAACACTAGCTTTAGGTTCTCTCGATTGGTTGGAAGGAGAGTCACCTAGTGGAAGAGCTGTACGTGTGAGCCCACACTCACTTTGGGCGTAGATAGAGAATAACAAAGAAGACCAGTTGGTTGAGGCTCTTCTAGAACATTACTTCTCTTCACGTTTTGCTAGGGTTCTTCAGCGATCAAATGTTAGTAAGATCCGGTTAATTTATACATATAGCATGTCAAACTTGTGTTTTAGAAAATACTTTGATATAAAATTTTAAAAATTCTGATGCGCATCGTTTTTCCAACAGTTTCCTCTTGTCAAAATTTCTGGATCATTGATTCAAGAGCTTCTAGGCACATTTGTCCGAATGTTCATGCATTTATGACCATGAAACCTATTAAGCATTCCACTGTCAATTTACCAAATCACACGAGCGTTAATGTCACTTTCAGTGGTGATATTAAGCTCTGGTCAGGAATTATTCTCAGGGATGTCTTGTTTGTTCTCCATGTCAAGTTCAATCTCCTATCAGTGAGTGCTCTTACTACTGATTCACAGCTTACAGTGATTTTCTTTCCTGATTCATTCACGATTTAGGACATCAACACCAAGATGACGATTGGCAAGGGTAACGAACTCAATGATTTGTATATTCTTGATAACAACTCCTGGAATAAAGCTTCTACAACTCATATCAATAATGTCACTGCTTATGTTTGGCATAATAGACTCAGCCACCCCTCTTCAAAGTGACCGGATATTTTGCAAGATCAGCTACAGCTCAATGGTTCCAAACTTAATGATTTGCATCCTTGTTATATTTGTCCATTAGCCAAGCAAAGAAGATTACCATTTGTATCGAACAATCATTTGTCAAAGTCTCCATTTGACTTGATTCATTGTGACATTTGGGGGCCTTATCACATAACTGCTCACAATGGTTCTAGATATTTTCTATCCTTGGTTGATAATTGCACTCGTTTCACTTGGGTTTTTATGCTGAAACAAAAATCTGATATGACTATTGTCTTTCCCAAATTTTTCAACATGATTACTATTTCGTTTAACAAGAAAATTAAAAGTTTCAGATCAGACAATGCTAAGGAACTTGCCTTCGTTGATTTTTTTAATCAACAAGGAGTCTTACACCAATTTTCCTATGTGGACACCCCTCAGCAAAATTCTATTGTGGAGAGAAAACATCAGCATTTGTTGAATGTAGCTCAAGCTCTATATTTTCAGTCCAGACTTCCCATTTGTTACTAGAATGAATGTGTTTTGACTGCCACTTTTTTTATCAATCGAACACCTTCACCTTTACTTCAAAACAAGACACCTTTTGAAGTTCTATACAAATCCAAAGTCGACTATTCTCATTTCAAGGTATTTGGTTGCTTAACTTTTGCTTCTACACTACCTTCTCATCGCACAAAATTTCATCCAAGGGCTCGAATGTGTGTTTTTCTTGGGTACCCCCCTGGCATCAAAGGTTATAAGTTGTTAGACATTCAATCTAAACAAGTCTTTGTAACTCGTGATGTCATCTTTCATGAGGACATGTTTCCGTTTCATTCCATTATCCCAGTAGATTCATTAGTAGATCCATTTCCTGACTTTGCGCTTCCTAAACCTTCCTCTGACTTCCTTGGGCAGCTCACCACTGAGCCATTACCATCCTCCCATTCTTCCTTAACCATAGGTTGCATTCCATTAAGAAGATCCTCTCGTACCATTAAAGTTCCCTCTTACCTTAGAGATTTTCACTGTAATCTCTTGAAATGTTCAGGCCATCGTGATAATGCTGTTTCTAATACTCTATATCCTTTATTGCAATTTCTTTCCTATAACTCTCTTTCACTATCTTATAAACATTTTGTGCTCACTATATCTTCCCAATTTGAGCCTCAATTCTATCACCAGGTTGTTAAGTTTTCCCATTGGCGTGATGCTATGCAAGTAGAATTAGATGCTTTGGAACTCAATAATACCTGGACTCTTGTCCCTTTGCCTCAAGACAAGCACACTATATGCTGTAAATGGGTTTATAAAATCAAGAATAAGGCAGATGGCTCCATAGACAAGTACAAAGCTTGCTTGGTTGTTAAAGGCTATACACAACAGGAAGGTGTGGACTTTATTGAAACCTTCTCCCCTGTGACTAGTCAGTCTTGGCACTTAATGCAGCTTGACATTAATAATGCCTTTTTAAATGGGGATTTGTTTGAAGAAGTCTACATGGATCTTCCTCTTGGTTATACACCTAAGGGGGAGGGTGTTCCCCACGATGGCAAGCTCATTTGCAAACTTAACAAGTCTCTATATGGTCTCAAACAAGCCTCTAGGCAATAGAATTCCAAACTAACAAGTTCTCTTATTCAATATGGCTTTACTCAATCTAAATCTGATTATTCTCTCTGTACTAAAGGGACTGGTTCTTCCTTTGTGGCTTTGCTCATATATGTTGATGACATTATCATAGTAGGTCCTTCACTTGAGATTGTTGATCATTTTAAGTCTTTTTTGCATCAACAGTTCAGACTCAAAGACCTTGGTAAGTTGAAATATTTTCTTAGTCTAGAGATTACACGATCAGCCATGAGACTTGTCCTTTCATAGCGCCATTATACTTTGCAACTCCTTGAAGACACAGGTTTCTTAGGTTCTAATTCAAAACTTAATCCATCAGATGGTGACCCCTTTCAGGACATTTCTCAATATCGAAGACTTATTGGTCGTCTCTTATATCTGACCTTATCTAGGCCTGACATCACTTTTGCAGTTCATAAACTCAGTCAATTCTTATCCCAGCCTCATCTTCCTCACTTGCAAGCAGTCCATCATCTTCTTTGCTATCTCAAATCACATCCTGGTCAAGGTTTATTTTTTCCAGCTTCTTCATCCTTGTAACTCAAAGCTTTTTCTGATGCTGATTGGGGTTCTTGCTTGGATTCTCACAAATCCACCACTAGCTTCTGCATTTTCCTTGGTGATTCTTTGGTCTCCTCGAAAGCCAAGAAACAAAACACCATATCCCGTTCCTCTACAAAAGCTGAATATTGAGCTTTGGCTACCACCACAAGTGAGTTGTTATGGTTGCAATCCTTATTAAACGACTTTTGCCTCAATACATCCCAACCAACTTTGCTCTTTTGTGATAACCAGGCTGCCATTGACATTGCTTCTAATCCTACCTTTCATAAGCGCACAAAGCATATTGAAATTGATTGTCATTTTGTTTGTGAAAAAGTTGCTGCAGGTTGCATCAAACTCATGCCCATCCGTTCACAACATCAACTTGCAGATGTTTTTACAAAACCTCTTCCTTCCTCCTTATTGTTCTCTTTGTTATCCAAGATGGTTGTCAAAGATATTTACGGTCCATCTTGAGGGGGAGTTTCAGAATTTATAGTTGGTAAATAGTTGGTTAGTTAGTTACAAGGCTATTAGTATTCTGTTAGCTGCCTAAATGTAACTTAATTAGTTGAAGTCGATTAGTGCATTTTGACACGTTTTAACTCCCTGAGGCTCACATGTATATAGTGTTGCAAGCTTTGTATTCAGATATAGATGAAATGAAATAACTCTTCAATTTCTTCTCAATATTTCTTCACTCCAAATCTTTCTTCAAAGAATTCATTCCAGTTTCAACACTGGGCCTGTTTGGCGAAAATCAAGAATTGGTCCCCCTTTTAAGATTCCAAACAACTATGAGATAATAACATAAAATCTCCATTTAGAGTAAATATCCCAAGTTTGCTATTGTAGAATTGTAATTACTGCTTAAAAGCATCGGAAATGTTTGTTGAGCTTGATGGCAAATCCTTGGAAAGTAGTCCAAAACGGCAATTAAATTATATTAATCTAACGTCTCTTTGTAATGTAGAAGGGTTTTTTTTTTTTTGTCAACTCTATGTAATATTTGGTTTAAGCAGTAATAACTTTAAAGCCGGTTTTGCAAAAATGGTTCTAACCAGTTTTAGTACTATTTTCTCTCATAAAATTTACACCAAAAAATAAATATAAACTATAAAAATAGGTTTCAAACTGCTCTCCCAAATAGATGCTTAATTTTTATTAATGGAGTTTGCTTATGCTCAACTACATATCTAGACTGAAGATCTCAATTGCAAACATTTATTGAAATCAAATATAGATAAGGAACCCATTTCACCCCCAAAAAAAAAAAAGATTGGGACAAAGTCACATAGTTGGCTCAAACTGTTGATCCATCTTTTTTTTTTTTTTTCCTTTAGCTCATTTTTTTCATCTTATATAAGAATTTGCCACAAACAGTACATAAGTACACACAGAAATTAAAGAAAAAAGATCATATATCACACAGATAAAATATATGAATAAGGTAATTAATCATGCATGTAACAAAAGAAAATATTGACATCCGTAAAAACAAGGTGCACAAATCTACTTATCAGTACTAAACTTTTTTATGAAAGATATGAAGGTTTTTTAAGCAATAATGGAAAACTACATTGTTGATATGATAGGTTATGATCATGAATCAATCACGACTAAACGTTACTTTTACGATGGTAAAAAAATGACAATAAATGCATGCAACAAACACCAACTGCTATCACACCCACTAACCGACGTCAACGTATGAAAACGACAAAGTCTCCATAAACAACAAATATTACTAGAAACGACAATACACTGATTATATATACTTCAACAAACGACGGTCAAATTTTTGATAAGGGCAATGGATGAAACAAACATCAACCACTGTTATGAAGACGGTGACCCCCAAATGCTGTGAAGGTGTGAATCAACAAAATTTTCTGTAATCGACAAAACGTACTACTTAAAAAGACAACTGTTGACTAAGAATGGCAATATATATATATATATATATATCATGAGGATCATTACTATTGCTTTTTTTCAAAATAAAGTTGTTGGAACACGAGGATCAGAGAGTACACCAGAGAATTCTAACTCCGCTGGCACCTTCATCATTTACCTGTCTCCAAAATATTATTTATGACGTAAATTACAAGAAGTAGATGCATGAGTCCAGCTATTTACAAACCTATGCATCTTTCGTACTTTTCTTCATCTTTTCTCTCAGGACTTGACAATTATGGGCCAAGGGATCAGTCACAAAATCTTGTCAAAACATAAAAATACAACACGAACTAGAATTAAGAGCTCGGCTACTATAGAATATCCATCAAGTTCGTCCACGAGAATATTGAAGATGAGTTTGTTGCTTCCTTGTTTGCTTCTTTGGAGCATGAACAATCGTCGACGGAGGTATTGATGTTGTTGACAGGCTTTAAGCACATAAAAAAGTCCCTTGATCCCAAGTTTATCACCTTCTCCTTTTCATTCAAACCTACACAAATTTAGAAGAACAATCCATAAGAACCAGAATTTAAAACTACAATGTTAAAAAATAAACAAAATATTAAAAAAAGAGTTTCTTGATAAACAAGAAACGGAACTGAACTAGGGCAACTTACTTTCGAAGCTGTAGCTTGAGTAGTGAAGCTCGAAACGGTGAGGATCAGTCTCCGGCAGCAGCGGCCTCCGTTTCTCCGCCACGTAAATCTTCAGCACCGTCTTTATCAAGTCTTTGACGGTCTCCTCCGTCGGTATAACCACCTGTACCACCCCGAAGCTACCATTCACTGTCACCTTCACCAGCACTTTCGTCAGCCGCCGCGATGTCGTTTGAGGAATCATAGTGACAAACTAGGGACGTCGTTTTTCTTTTTACAAAGAGAGGCTGTTAGTGCAGGAAAAATAAAGAAACAAGTCAGATGATGGATTTTTAAAATTCATATAAAATTTTATAATATAGATCTGTCCCCAATTGAATGTTGCCGCACATATATACAAGAATTATTAATTAGACAGAAAATTACTTTAATTAGTTTTTCATTAATTTGTTCTTGTTTTGCAAAACTTTTCACGCAGTAAAACCCTTTTGTAGTGATAGTAGTAACAACAACAAAAGAAGGAAAACGTTGAAAAGTGAATTTTTTAGTAGGCAAAGCCTTTTGTTATATATATATATATATATATATATATATATATATATATATACATGTTTATATATTTCTTGTTTGGTTTTATCTATTTATTTCATAATATATATAGTTTATTTCATCTTCTTGTTCAAATTAAATTTCGATGATTGGACAGAAAATCTGGTTGGTTTAGTTTGATTCTCCATACCCAATTGATTTTGTTATTATTTACATTAAATCAACTTTTCATAATTGAAAACCCAAAACCAATACTATTGATACTAAGAAAAGGATATTAACAAAATTAAACAAAGAAAAACAAACAATAGGAACAAGTTTCTTTAAAGAACCCGAAGATAGGTGAATTGAATCGGCTGAGCTTTCTTTGTAGAGTAATGATGAGTTATCTAAATTAACATAGGCGATGTTAGGTTTTCTTGAAGCAACTAACATGGGTTTGTTACTAAACTCTAATTTGTATCAACGATTAATTGTTAAACAACTATTGAACAAGGAAAAAAAAAGGACAATATATCCTCCCTCGAAATTAAAGCGGATCGAAATATACGTACCTTTTGGTATCTTCTGAAAGACCAAACGATTCCGATTAATATGTGCACACGTTGCAGAATTCTAAAGAAGAGAGAGTGCTTACAAATTCTATAGTTTCTCTCTAGTCTTTTCTAGTCATTATAAAATTTTAAGCATCTATATTATAGATGCACTAGATTTATACTTGGACTATAATTAATTTTAAAAGGAGGTCGTTAAGATTGTTCCTTTTAAAAAAAATCAAATTGTTCCTTTTTTAGGCGATGCTCTTTGATTTTATCCAAAATAAGATGCAAGCGATCAAAAGTTGCTTAAAAAAAAAAAAAAAAAAACTCAGCAAATAAGTTAAAATTTGACTTGGCCAGTATTTCTAGTCATAGGAGGACTATGACTTTTCACTTCTTGTCATTACTTTTTTTTTTAACTTGATAGATCATGTGGTTTACCAATTATATTAACTATACAGAGTTTATATTATTAACAACTGGTTCTTAATTACTTTCCTATTACGTAGAGATACGGTATAAGTTGAATAAGGTACTAAGGGTTATCTCAAAAAATAATATAAGCCAAGTCCATTACTTTTCTTACTTGTTTTTGAGTGCCCATTAACTTTTTTTTTTTAATTATTTTGGTTAGGAGAATATATACATGAAAAAAAAAATAATATAGTAAACCCAAAATAGTATTATAGTAATTTTTGAATTTAAATTCCCTCTAAGGAAACTAACGTGGTTTTTGAGAAGATTAATTCACGGAGTTTTTTTTCTGGAAAATTCTTCTCCTCCCAAGAAGCATGAAGAGGGCACGTGTAGCGCACGTGACTATTAATGATTCACTCACGTGTAGTTTCAAAATCAACAAACGTAGCGTTGCGTGGAAATTGTGAGGACTTGGTTTTGGAAGGAACGTCGGTGACGGAGGGTGAGCATCTTGACAGGTTTGTGGAGCCAGAAAAAGAGATTATTTTGTTAGAAACCAAATCAAACCAAAATTCTATCAACATCGTTCATGTTAAATCATTAAGAGAAATAATTTTAAATTGTAAAAGCGTACCTTGATTCATGATCTTGGATTATTGTGGGTTATTGTCATCCAATCTAATACGTATTCCTTTTGAAACTTCAATGAAGATGGAATTTCAGAGAAGCGAATGTCTATAAACTTTTTGAATTGAACGATACATATGAATTGGGAACCATAACCAGAATAAATAACTTTAGTTATTTTAGTGTATTTTCAGTTTTGTTTATCATAAAATCTGGAAATTACAAATTGTATCTACACATATAATATTAATAATAATAATAACCCATACATTATTTTAATACCCAAAAATAAAACCTTTCAACTTTATCTTAATTATATCACTTTAATTTAGGCTTTACCTGAAGATAACATTAAACAATATATTTAAATACATATGTAGGCCCACATGAAAAATTATTTTCCAACAATCCCCCACTTGGGCCACATATGTTTCTTTGCAAAAAACAATGTGTTAACCTTAGTGAGCTCAACATTTGCTATCACACATAAGGGTATTCCTAAACAATCTCGTCCATTGATCATACCAACATAGAACCAAAGCGGTCTTTGTCACAAATATAACATGACTAGATCCATCAATGATCACATATATCGATATAACCAAATGACATAGATCAAGTATAGATGTGTAGCATGAAAATTACATGCAAAGTGATCTAAACATGTTTATTTCCAATTGGTCCAACCTTATACCTGAATGAGATCAGAACCGTACCAAAATCAGAGTGTAAGTAAACTGTATTCTTTATTTCTGCAGAAAACATATACAAACACACAACGTCTATATGTAAAGAAAATTAACATTCAAATACAAACTCCCACTAAAACTGCATATCATCAAATAACTGAACACCCATGTGAGCAGCTGTGCTCATGAAAGACCTTGGGTGGAAGCCCTTTTGTAAGCGGATCCGCTATCATGGAGTTTGTACCAATATGCTCTATAGACACTTGACCACTCTGAACTCTTTTTTTAACAACAAGAAACTTAATCTCTATATGCTTTGACTTTGAAGAGCTCCTGTTGTTGTTGGAATATAAGACTGCAGATTTATTGTCACAAAACAACTTAAGTGGTCTTTCTATACTTTTCACAATCCGCAGCCCAATGACAAAGTTTCGTAGCCATATTCCATGATTGGATGCCTCATAACATGCTATAAATTCTGCCTCCATAGTGGAAGAAGCTATGAGTGACTGCTTGGCACTCCTCCAAGAAATAGCTCCTCCAGCAAGCAAAAAATTATAGCCCGAACTGAATCGACGACTATCTTGACATCCAGCAAAATCTAAATCTGAATAACCAATGATCTCGAGTTGGTCTGACCTTTTATATGTAAGCATGTGACATTTTGTTCTCTGTCAATATCGCATAACCCGTTTGGCTGCTTTCCAATGATCCATTCCAGGGTTACTTAAATATCTGCCCGACAATGTATGCTAGATCTGGACGAGTACAAACTTGAGCATACATTAGACTCCCAACAGCTGATGCATATGGGATCTTTTCCATTTCCTTAACCTCAAGGTCGTTCTTAGGACACTGACTTAAACTGAACTTATCTCCTTTAGCCACAGGGGTATCTCCTGGTTTACAATCCTGCATGCCAAATCTTTTAAGCACCTTTTCGATATAGCTCTTTTGTGATAACCCAAGTATACCCCGAGAGCGATCTCGGTGTATTTTAATTCCTAACACAAAAGAGGCATCACCAAGATCTTTCATTTCAAATTTCTTTGATAGAAATCTCTTGGTTTCGTGCAATAAGCCTATATCATTGGTGGCAAGCAGTATATCATCAACATACAATATTAGGAGAATACTCTTACTCCCACTGAACTTATGGTATATACAATCATCTACAGTGTTCATCTCGAAACCGAATGAGACTATCACTTGATGAAATTTGTAATACCATTGACGAGAAGCTTGCTTAAGCCCATAGATGGATTTCTTTAATTTGCAAACCATCTTCTTTGGGTCTCCCGACTCAAAGTTTTCTGGCTGCACCATATAGATCGTTTCATCAATGCCACCATTTAGAAACACCGTCTTAATATCTATCTGATGTAGCTCAAGATCAAAATGCGCTACAAGTGCCATAATTGTCCTAAAAGAGTCTTTTATTGAAACCGGAGAGAAGGTCTCTTTATAATCAATGCCTTCCTTTTGAGTAAAGCCTTTAGTGACAAGATGAGCCTTATATCTCTCTACATCACCCTTCGAATCCCTCTTGGTTTTAAATATCTATTTACAACCAATGGGCTTCGCACTTTCAGGCAATGGAACAAGATCCCAAACTTCATTGTCCTTCATAGACTTTATCTCATCTTTCATGGCATCCATCCACTTTTGAGAGTTCAAACTATGCATGGCTTAATGGACATTGATCGAATCATCATCCATCAATCCAACACTTTCCTCATGTTCTTGGAGAAATACTATGTAATCATCCAAAATAGTACTTCTCCTCTCTCTAGTGGATCTCCTTAATGACACAAGTTCTTGAGGTTCTGGTTCTTGAGGTTGTTGAGTTTGTACTTGAAGAGGTTGAATGACTATGTCTAGTTATTCTTGATATGCAACTTGATCAATGTCAAGGATAGAAGCCTGAACATTATCAAAAGCAATTGTAGGAATAGGAACCAATCCCTCTTGTACAAAAGGAACAGGATCAAATTTATCCTCAAAGACAAAGTCTTTAACCTTATTTCTCCCCCCAAACTCAACATCCTCAAAGAATGTTGCAATTCCTGTCTCAAAAATAGCCTTAGTAGTGGGATCATAAAATTTGTAACCCCTTGACCGTTCAGAGTAACCAATGAAATAACAGCTTACTATCTTGGAGTCCAATTTCTTTTCATTGAGCCTATAAGGCCTTGCTTCTGCTGGACAACCCCAAGTATGTAAATGCTTCAGACTAGGCCTTTTACCAATCCAAAGCTCATAAGGTGTTTTAGCTGCTGCTTTTGTTGGTACTCTGTTGAGAATGTAAGCTGCAGTCTTTAGTGCTTCACCCTAGAAGGATTCAGGTAAGGTGGAATGACAAATCATACTCCTTATCATGTCCTTAAGTGTCTGGTTTCGTCTCTCAGCTACACCATTCATGCTTGGTGAACCTGGCATGGTATATTAAGGGACTATCCTACATTCCTCTAGGAATTTAGCAAAAGGTCCTAGACGTTGTTCACTTGATCTGTCATATCTGCCATAGTACTCACTACCACGGTCAGATCTGACGTCCTTAATTCTTTTACTGAGTTGAAGCCAAACCTCAGCCTTATATGACTTGAACACGTCCAAAGTCTGTGACTTCTCATGTATGAGATATAGGTAGCCATGCCGAGAGTAATCGTCTATAAACGATACAAAGTATTATTGACCATTCCATGAAGACACAGGAAATGGTCTACAAATGTCTGTATGTATCAATTCTAAGACATCCATAGCTCTATTGGCACCCAATCCTCTTTTGTTTGTCTGTTTCCCTTTAATACAATTAACACAAGTTTCAAAATTTGTAAAATTGAGGGAATTAAGAATTCCATCTGACACAAGTGTTTCTATCCTTTTTTCTTGAAATATGTCCCAATCGCTTATGCCATAATACAACGGAATTCTCATCGGTTAATTTACGTTTTATGCCATGAGAACTAACATGCAAGGTTTCATTATAAGAAGCAACTGTATCAAGCAAGTATAAGTTATCTTGAAATAATAAAGATCTGGTACCAATAACATTTGAATTTAAGGAAAGACTAAACTGACTATTTCCACATGAACAGTAGTATCCAGATTTGTCCAAAGCAGAAATAGAAATTAAATTCTGCCTAAACGATGGTACAACAAAAGTGTCTTTCAAATCCAAATAATAACCAAAACTTAATAATAACCTAAAGTGCCCTATTGCTTCAACTTCTACCAATTTGTCATCTCCCACATAGATGAATCTTTCAACATCAATTGACTTTCAGTAGCTCAGGCAACCCTGCATAGACACACTTATATGAGTAGTGGCACCTGAATCAATCCACCAAGTGTGTCTTGTCACTGAAGTTAAATTAACCTTAGAACAAACCAAATTGAGAAGCATACCTTTTTTTGCACGCCAAGCATGATACTTGGTACAGACCTTCTTCATGTGTCCAGGTTTACCACAAAAGAAACAACTATGATTTTCATCTTTATCCTTATGTTGTTTCTTTTGTGATGGATCTTTAGTAGCTTCATTACTTTTCTTTCTTTTCTTCTTCTTGTCCTTAGAGGTGCTAGCCAAGTGAACACTTTCAGTCTTCTCTTGCTTCAGTCTTTCTTCCTCTTGCACACAATAAGAAATTAACTTATTAAGAGTCCATTTCTCTTTCTGGCAGTTATAATTGATCTTGAATTGGCTGAATTGTGTAGGAAGAGAAATCAAGACAAGATGCACTAGAAGATCCTCAAAAATTTCCAAATCTAGTGTCTTTAATCTTGAAGCCAGATGAGACATTTCCATAATGTACTCCCTTATGTTTCCTTTTGCTTTGTACCTCATTGAAATTAGGCTCGCCAAAAGTATGCTTGTTTTAGCCTTATCATTCTTAGCAAAGCATTTCTCAATGGCCTCAAGGAAACCCTTGGCTGTTGTGACCTCATCAGGCACAGTGCCCCTGAAAACTTATGGAATGCCTCTCTTAATGATCATCTGACTCATTCTGTTAGAACGATCCCATCTTTCAAGTTCCTTTTTATCCTCAGCGGAACTAAAATCCGTGATAATGGGACGTTTAACCCTTATGGCTAAGTCCAGATCTAGGCAACCGAGAACGATCAACACATTCTCTTTCCAGTCTTTAAAGTTAGTCTCATTCAGCATAGGAATGGAATTAACGCTTGCAGATATTGAGGAAGATGGTGCTATAGCTGAACAAAGAACAAAATCACATATTCACATATAAGAGTTCACATAAAACAACCAATAAAATTCAAACAATGATTAATCTCATCACAAGAAACCTGTAACAACATTAATATTTAGTCTTTGGACAAAAATATTAACTTGTAAGTGGTATTCTTGGTGTAATGATCAAATATTAACAATAAATTATATCAAATAATAAGCTAATCTTTGGATCTACTTATTATTTATATGCCAAAAATAACCATATAATTGTTACATATTTATCACCACAGGTATAAATTTAATTCGGCCAAATATTAAGCTTCCTTTGGGTCGATTAATATTCGCATGAATTAAATTTACACAACCATCTTAATATCACAAATTAATTAACATCCACAAAAGAGGCTACTTTGGCAGCTTATTGGTTCAATTAATTAATTTGATAATATTAATAATCTAAAAGCACAATTTGAATTTTAAAGTTGCATACAAAATTGACCCAAAAAAAATTTGTGAAAAAGTCAACTAGATCAAAGTCAATGGTCAAAGTCAACATTGACCGTTGACCATGACCGGGTCAGGTTTCCCCAACCCAGTTCCAACTCCCAGCCCCCCGCCCCCCCCCCCCCCCCCCCCCCCCCTTTTTTTTTTTTTGGGTCTGGTCACCCAGGGGTTGAGCCATTGGGTATCCAGTTGGTCACGGGCCTCTGTGGCCCGTGTAAATTGATGCAATTTTGGGCTTTAACCCAGAATGCATTTTCTTCCCAGGGGGTTCACGACCCTTGGTAATCGAGGCCAGGCGGTTGGCAGAGCGAACTGCCAAAGATATTGCTCAGGGCAGCCGCGGCTCTGCTCGCAGACGGGACATCATGGCCCCACCCAGAGGGCATTGGCGTCGGCGGCGGAACAGCAAGCCGCTGGTGAAACCCAAAAAACAGCCGCCTCTCTCCCTTTGGCAAAACTCAGCAGGGCCGGCTGAACAGCCGCTTTTGGCCGCAGTTTCCTTGCATCACCGCCGCCAGAGGCCATTTCTTTCCTTCTCTAGTGAGGCCTGAGGGTCTCGGCCGGAGTTCCTTGCCCGCGGCAATGAGATTGTCGCCGGTAATCCCACGGGTTATTGAATGCCTTTAGAAACAATTTCCAAATCGTTTATGCAAATTGAATTAACTGTGACTTTGTTTTTTTTTTTTTAATTGCAGCCATTACTCGAAAGAAGGAAAAACAAAGTCAACAATTAATTCCACAGCAACCATAATTAATTCCACAAACGTACGTACACGTATCCATATTGATGAATCCATATTGAACAAAAAACTGAATGAACCTTACAAATTTATAATTATAAAACCAAATTCAACCAAAACTTTGAGAAATATTTCTCAATGATTCAACATGAAATGGCTCTGATACCACTTGTTAGAAACCAAATCAAACCAAAATTCTGCCAAGATCGTTCATGTTAAATTATTGAGAGGAATAATTCTAAATTGCGGAAGCGTACCTTGATTCATGATCTTAGATTGTTGTGGGTTATTATATTCCAATCCAATACGTATTCCTTTTGAAACTTCAATGAAGATGGGATTTCAGAGAAGTAAGATGTCTGTAAACTTTCTGAATTGAACGATACGTATAAATTGGAGACCATAACCAGAATAAATAACTTTAGTTATTTTAGTGTATTTTCAGTTTTGCTCATCATAAAATCTAGAAATTACAAATTGTATCTACACATATAATAATAATAATAATAATAATAACAACCCATATATTATTTTAATACCCAAAAATAAAGCCTTTCAACTTTATCTTAATTATATCACTTTAATTTAGGCTTTACCTTAAGATAGCATTAAACAACACATTTAAATACACACTACAAGAAAAACTACATTTAATGACATATTATTTACAACATGTAGTTTTTGAATGTCGTTAAAAAGTACATACAACGACATCTTCAACAAAGATGTCATTAACGATATTTGAAACAATAATTAACGACATCTATATAGATGTCATATTAAAGGTCTCCTTTTAACTACAATAGTTTAGTAAGAGATGTCGTCAAAGCCTTGAAGATTCCACGACACCCCTTATAGACGACATCTTGACTAATGTCATCTATAAGGGGTGTCGTGGAATCTCCAAAGCTTTGATGACATCTCCTACTTGTTGTTAAATAATTTAACGACACTAAACTATTGTCGTTAAAAGAAGACCTTTAATATGACATCTATATGATGTCGTTAATTATTGTTTCAAATGTTATTAACGACATGTTTGTTGAAGATGTCGTTGTATGTATTTTTCAACGACATTTAAAAACTACATGTCGTTAATAATATGTCGTTAAATGTAGTTTTTCTTGTAGTGACATATGTAGGACCACATGAAAAATTATTTTCCAACATATTTTTCCTAAGTCCCTGTTGTTTTCACCGGTAACTTGTATGAAGGATATCTTAGACGAAGCTTTTCACTTTGAGGCAGTTGCACCTGCAATCTCGGCGTTGGAAAGTAAAGCTCGGATGGAGACGGCGATAAAGAAGAAATGGACTAAACTGGAAAAGACTAAAAAGGATGCTGAGTTGATATTGATGAAGAGGAAAATAGATGTTCTAAGGAAGATTCTGGGAGAATGGCTTTGGGCAATGTCTCTAACTTGCTATGATCGGTGGAGTTTACACCCCGCCGGGTCCAATGAGTGCCATCGTTTGGAATGTTCGTGGGTTGGGGAAACCACGAGCGTTCGATAAACTCTGGATGATGGTCCGGAGTTTTTTTACCCAACCTTGTCTTTTATTTCCTAGGCCAGACTTAAAGGTGTTGCTATAAGTGCTTTAAAGGATAGATTGGGGTTTGTCGGAGGTTTTCGTGTGGATTGTATGGGTAAAGTTGGAGGCCTTGTATGACTTTGGACAAGGAATAGGACGTCGAAGTAAAAAGCTTCTCTAGATTTCACGTTGACAGTACTTTTATTAAGATGCCAAATGGTAATCTTTGGCATTTTACGGGATTTTAAACGGACATCCGGAGAAAGCTCAAAGACATCACTCGTGGGAACTACTTCATTGTCTTCGAGGTACGTATACTTTGCCTTGCATGGTTGTCGATGTTTTTAATGAAATCTTCTATTTATCGAAGAAGTCGGGAGGTAATAATGTTGTTCATGGGAGCATTAATAATTTTCAAGAAAATGTTGGTGAGTGCAGGATTAATAAATTTGGGGTTCCAAGGACCAAAGTATACTTGGAAAATGGAGTGGGGGAGGCGGTGTCGTCAAAAGGAGTAGTTTAGGAGATTGTGAATAATTTTGAGGAGATTTTTTCTACCAATCTCCGGGTTGAAGCGGCTATGGAGGATGTTATTCAGAGTGTGGGCTGCCTTGTTTCACAGGAGGTCAGGGATGCGCTGGATATGCCTTTTTTTGTTGAAGACGGTAAGGGGGCTTTTTTCTCTATAAGTGCATGGAAATCATCGGGCCTAGATGTTTCACCCGGGTTTCTTCCAAGAAAACTGGGAGTTAGTTGGAAGAGATGTCACTCGGGTATGTCTTAATGTCCTTAATGGGCATAAATCGGTGCGACAGATGAATAAAACATGTGTGACTTTAATTCCTAAAATAAAGGCCTCTAAGAAGGTGTCAGATCCGACCCCGAACTCAAGGACTACGATCGTACTTACGTTTTCATAGACAATATCAATGTCCCAGACAATCAATCACTTTTCATGACGTTGTTTTCCATGCTATCGAGCATCAAAATCCTGTGCTGTTGGGATAATTGACAGGATTGGCGGCTCAACGGCAGAGTATTTGCACCGCCAACACGGTTGAACTACGTTTGTGAGTGCACCGCCAGCAGCTTGGCCTTTTCATGTTTGGGCGGGCAAGGGCGATGGTGTTACAAGATTGTTGGGTGTGGGGAATGGTTGTCACGCATCGAGGCAGGAAGAGGCGATGTAGCCACCGTCTAGATGAGGTTAGGGATGGTAATTTTACTTAGGAACCCATTTATCTACAGGAATCCAACTTAAACGGGGAGGGCAAAACCCATTTATAAACGGGTTAGGATTGTAAACGGGTTAATAGTGTAACTCGTCATGGGTTACAGGTTGGGGACAAGTATAAAGGTCACCGACCTTATTCCCCATTTGCCCGCCTCGTTTAATTTATTTACATTTTTAAATTAAATATATTACATATCATATGCTATAATATATATATATATATATAACTTTAAGTATAATATTATACTACGTATTATCTATAAAATTCAAGAAAATATTTTTTTTTTATTTTTAACTTATAGTCTTATATAGGTGTCTCAATTACTTAATTATTTTATTATAAAAATAATTAATTAGGTAAACGAGGTACTATGAGTATCCTAAACTCGTGACATGAAAACCCGCCTCATCACCTGTCAATTTATGCACGCTGATGAGGTGGGATGGGGCTTGTTTTTGTTTGTGGGACAGGTTGATGAGAAGACTATCTCGCCCTAAATTCGTGCCGTTGTCATCCTAGGGCAGATGCTCTTTTTTTTTTTTTTTTTTTTTTTAGGCTGGGGATGGGGAAGGGATGGATTTGATAGCAATGGAAAGAAATTTTTACTTTTTTTAAAATTAATTAGCGTTTTATTTTCTTTTTCTCTTTCTTTATAAGGATGTTGTGGTTATACTTTTAGGTCAAAATTAGCTACAAATGCCCAAAAAAAAAGGGCTACATATTTACTTATTAAAAAAAACCCTCATGATATATGCTTGCAGGAAGAACATACATTTTAAATGGAGGAAATAAATCTAAAATGCTGGCGCAAACAGTGGGCCCCCTTCATTTGCCGACCATCCCCAATCAAAAGTGTTATTGGTTAAATTTATTATTCTGGAACTTGTCATTTGCTAAGATTTGGTTCTATCAACCGCCAGGACCCAGCTGTCCATCTTTATATATATGTGTGTGTCGACCGATTTGAAAGAATATCCTTAATAAATCCTTTATTTTAGATTTTATTTATAATATTTTTGTAATCACTGCTCATTGGCTACAGAGGATATGAACGAAGTCATCATCTCTTTGGCTTTTTTACTTTATAACCGGTTTGACTGCCGGTTTGACTGCATGCGAGGTACCATTAAATTGTAATTGAAGTTTTTATAACGTAGTTTATGAATAAAAGAATTAATAGAATAAAATTTTTATTTATAGATTGACGAAGAAAAATTACACAAATAATTTATTAAGATATGTATTTGTTTTATTTTAACCATTAATATTCACTTTTACACCTAACTACCTTAAGATTTATAAAATATACGGTTTGTATCTAGTTTATGAAATAATAATTTTTGATATGAGTATATTAGTATTTTAAGAGAAAAAAAGTAGTAAAAGAAATAAATAAATTAAAAAATATTTTTTAAAGGAAAAAAATGTGACTAATTTAACTTTTATTTCAAATATGAATTTGTTTAAGATTTGTTTCAAGATAATTTTTTTTTACATACTTTATCTTTAAAATTCTCATAATATATGCCATGTTAGTATCTGTCTAAAAATAGATAATTTATCAATCACGAAGTAAAAACTATGTATTTTATTAATCAAGTAAAATTTTGATTTAGTTTTTTAGTTCAGACAAATCCAAAAATATAAAGGTACATACATACATACATTTGACCGTGATAGACATGAAAGGAACAAACCATAATATAAGTCAGAAATTGATTACAAGCAATGAGATTATCCTAAAAAGATAATTGATATTTGAAGCTTAAGAAATCTACAAGAAAGATGAACATAGTTGAAAAAAAAAATCAAAAGGAAAAAGACGAGAGAACATTAATATTACATTAAAAACAGTAAACAAATGGAAAAAAAATATAGAGAAAAAAAATAAAACAACAAAAAAGTAAGAAAGAGTGAAAAAAAATGGAAACGCAATAACACGAGCTCAACTCGGGTGTCACACACTTGTGAGGTCAGCAATACTTGAAAAAGTAGATGCATTGCTTTTAATACACATCATCCACTATTTTGTGCCTCTTTTGGTCCATTGCTTAGACATTCCAGCTCAACTTTTTTTTTTTTTTCCTTTCTCAAAGTAGTTTCCATTTTCTAACGGCTTCAATCTTCTTGGATTTTTTACATTTTACATTTTTCATTGTTATTTCATTTTTTTATTTTTCAATCCCTGCGCTCATCTATTCAATTATGTCTTTATTGTGTATTCAATTACTGTGTAGGAAATGCTCCAAAAGCTTTGGGTTAAAATTAAATTGAAACTTTTGTTTTCAACAGCAATTAAGATTCAAAAGAGATTACATTAAACTTCAGCTACACACTTTGAAGGAAACCAATGAGAAAAATTGGATTTCCTTTTAGTACTTAAGCAGAGTGCAAAGCAAATCATGATCTCACGGAGGTAATCAATATGTACAAAGTACAATATTGCTTCACTAAAAGGAAGTTTTGTGTATAATTTATAATGAAAAAATAATATGCCTAAATGGCAAGAGAGTTCAGAGCAACACTACCTAATATGCTGTGTTGCTCCAACAAATTGTGCTTGCAAAATGGTTGGCGATGTCCTCACTGCGAGCAAACCAAGATCTTCCAAAGCTTTCGCGATCTTCTTACAATCTTTTGGATTTTAAGAGCCAAAAACGATGGAAGTAAGAAGACACGACGTGGAGGAGAGGTTGCACTTTCAGGAACGATTGCAGAGGTAGACGCTCCATTGTTGCTGCTGTTGCGGCTGCTGCTCTTTCGGAGATAAAAACTTCTACTCCCTACATCCCCTATTATCTCTGCCTTATCCAAACCTGTCCAATTAAGAGATTGTTGTATTTGCTATATTAAAACAAGCAACAACTTTTGCCTAAGACAAAACAGGCAACAAGCAGTGAAATGAAATGCTTAACACCATCCTTGGTAAAACTAGGGTTAGTATTTCGCAATGGAAGAAACAACTTCTTTAGGTAGTTCAATTTTTTTTATATATATTATTTTTTTGCTCTTGGAGGATAAGATCTTACATTACTTTCGATCGTATATGCAACGATTAAAAAGTCTAGAAATGTGGCAGAAAAAACCAATCAACATAATCAGCATATATGACTTTATGTGCCATTTGTCATCATTCTACAGGGGACCATATTTTTGGCATCAATTTTCCCTTGGTAAGACTTAAAAAGAAACCTCAGTCCCTAGCCAATTCTACGAGCAAAGTGATCATCAAAGCATAACAAGAAAAAAGAAAGCATATGTAAGGTTTTCCCCTAAGCCTCTTTTACTCGTTAAAATGACTTCTATCATGTTTAAGGCAATTTCTTTGGTGGGAAGAACCCAAAAAGACACCCACCAACAAGTATCTGTCTTTCAACCGATAAGTTCGTAGAATAAAAAGTTTTGATCAGATTTAACGGTTTCAAAACTCTCTAATATTTAAATGGTCAGGACTATGACCTTTGGCCATTTTATGTGCGTGTAAAAAGACACAAAAAATTTAAACAAATCGGTAGAAGCTTGGCTTACTTTGAAGGCTGAAATAGGAATGGTGCAATTCAAGAGAAGATGAAGCATCCTTATCAAGCTTAGGAGTTCTGCCTTCTTCATTGTATTTGTCAACAACATGCTTAATAGTCTCTTCCACACTTGATCCTAATTTGATCATAGTCCTTAATGGTCCAGGACTTCCCTCAACTGTCACATTAACAACCACTTTTGCATCTCTATTGTATCCCAAAATCTGCATTTGCAAGTAATATTTCACCCAAATTTAGCTGCTTCAACTATCCTACACATGCCCATTATGTCAAAATCTTATGAAAGGAGCCACATACACCAATAATTATTAATAGGTCTAACCCAAAAATTGACAGAATTAGAATCAGCATTATATCCAATTAATTCATTGTATTAAGATGTCAACATCTACTATGCACATATTCAATTATTAGTGTAAACGTTACTTCTAAAACAATTGGGATTTTCTTTTTATTCTTATATTTGGAGATCATAAAATTAAAAAGGTGATTATGTTAATTAAACGAGTGAAAGTAAAGTTGATAAATTTATGCAACACTCTGTTTGGTTTGTCTTCCAAATAGTGAATAAATATAGGAAAAGAGGGTTAAACTCAAACGTTCGTGGTTTCCAACTACCAAACAATCCCTTAGATATTTTCTTTAAAAAAAAAAAAAAAAAAAACCACAAAGTTTGACTTTTACCTCCTTACTCTGCTGAGGGGAGAAACAGAGCAAAGAAGGAGAGGAAGCGAAGACGTCCGCACAAGTATGTGGCCGGAAGAGGAAATTCTCCGATCCCAAGAACCGGCGGTGATCTTCGTCTCCGCCGTCGCTTCCGGTGGTCCAGAGCACCGGCTCCGACGAGCAGCGCTTCAGAATCTTGATGGGCTTGGAGCGCTTCATCGATCGGCGAGGCGCCGGCGGGGTCCTCCGGAGAGGCGACGGCGATGGGTGCGGCGGCCTACTTCTCCGGCCGCCCGTTGCAAGTGCCCTCCGCCGCGTACCCCTTTGCGACATATAACTATCTATGTATCTATATATATATATATATGGATCAAAGAACCAAGATGAATAAAATTAAACTGTTGAAAAAATAATTTGTAGATTGTAGATGATCATGAGATAGTTTTTTGAGTTTAGTTAAGAGGATTCCAAGAAATCTAGGAAGAGTTTTGAAGAGAGAAGAGGAAACATGAACTGGTGAAGGGAAGTCAAAAAAAAAAAAACAATAAATAAATAAAATAATAAAAAAAAGGAAAAAGGCAAAAGCAAAGTAGATGGATGTGGTGGGTTAGCGTGGCAAAGCAGGTTTGGTCGGTTTTTGGAGGTTGGTCTTTCCAATTAACTAGTGTCTTATTATATCATTTTTTCACTTAAAAAAAAACCTTATTATGTCATTTCACAAGTAAATTTAAAAACAATAAAATAAATTTATGGTATTTTCTTTGCCTTTTTTTATTATTATTTTGTTTTTTTTTTGTCTTTAATTGTATAATGTTTGACAAATTAATTTAAACTAAAAAATTAATTGATTAAAAAACTGATGCTATAACAAATTTTTATTTTACGTTATATAGGCTTTGTACTTTGTACTGGTATTGGTTCTCTTGATTGGTCAACTGTTTTACCAAATAAAAAAATAGTTTTATTTTATTAATTTTATAAGAATCCTTTCATTATTATTATTTAAGAGAATTCTAAACTAAAAAATGCTATTAAAAAATAATATCTGTTAAACTGTCAAACTATTATTTGATCTTATCAACCATCATACTCACACGAAATTTATGACATCTTATATTTTATATTTTATATTTTTTGAGAAAATATTTTATATTTTGATTATCCTTTTTTTTATAAGCAATTATAGTTTGTAACTTAATCTAACAACAAAAAATAAAAGAATAATAGGGAAACAAAAACTTTGATTTCATATATTAATTGCTTTACGTGAGCAGCTTTTTTTAATTTATTTTGTCGGTGTCTTTATGCATTGGATTTGGAACAAATGGGAGATTGATTATGGGGTAAGGCAATAAGTTACTCCCTCGTTCCTTTTTTATTCAATTTAAGGCACGCTTTTATCTCTCTCTCTCTCTCTCTCTCTCTCTCTCTCTCTCTCATTTTTTTCCCTTTGTTTTCTATTCGGTCTGTCCCTTTGCATGTTTATGGGACACTGTTTTTTCTTTTCCGGCTAAAATGATCTTCGTCATTAAAAACTAATAATCGCACCAAATTCCGTATTTCTGTCTATATATTCTTCCTTCGTTTAGAAGCGAAATTACTTCTTTTGGCTTTTCCTGGGTGTGCTTTGTTCGCTTTTTTTGGTGCCTCTGTGTCACAATTATTGCTTCACGAAAGGGTTTATACTTGGCTGCATTGTTAATATCAATAATATATATATAAATATACACAAACACACATCATTACTTTACCATGACTGTAAAATTGGTCATTCCAGTGGTGGATTTCATGATAATGAATTAATCTAACGTACTTACTAGATATCCTAGTACTAATTGTAGGCCTTTTCAATCATTATTATTGTTATTATTGATTTATTTTTTTACTCTTGAAAGTGTGATCCATTTTTGGTCTCATAATAAAAGAGGAAAGTGATTCGTAGGAGATGGTCTAAACTCTAATATTCTTTCACTTATATCCCAATGATTAATGTCATCGTTGCTTCACCTCATCGTTGCTTCACCTTTAAACAAGGCATCCTAATTATGTCAGCCATACAAGAAAGTGAGATCTATAGAAGTTGATTACCATAAGCCGTCGTTTTAGCCTTTTAGTGCAAGTTTGATACCCATGATTACATGAAGGATTGGATTTGATTAAATCTCAATACTTTATTTGGTAAAAAACTTTAAATGATTGGATTAGATAAGAGCTTATCCAACGCATGCTTGAATCCCCTTAGAAGGGGATTATGCAATACCTTGCTAAAAGCATGAATTAAATATAACCTTTGTTCATTTCGAAAATCTTCAAGGAAATTATATTTTTTAAAAAAAAAAAAAAAGAGGTCAAAATATAATTTTTATGTGACAAAAATAATTTTAATAATTATATTTTTGCTTCTTTAATATTAAAAAATTTAAATTTGACCCAAATTTTTGAAAAAGTTTTACAAAAAGGCCCTTATCCTAATAATACAACACTAAAACATGAGATTTGTCAATACTCGATGTAACTCAATAAGGATATGTTTGATACACCATATTAGTCTTTTGTATTAAGATATGTAGAACTAGGTATGTAATATGTTTTGAACGGAATTATGATACACTATTGAAATATGCTGAATTTTGAAAGTCTTCTAAGACAAACTCAATAAAGGGTGATTACAAGACCTGTTGTACACGTTAAGGCCAACCTAAAAACAGAAACACCAAAGCTGCAACAACTAACAAACACGACAGAGCCAGCAAAAGGAAAAACAATTAACAAAAACGACAAGAGAGATGAATTATTGATATTAAAGAAACCATTATTGATCATGACATGCAAAATGTGCGCGATTATTGCCCTGGGCAAGAGCTATGCCTATTCCCTTTCTACTTCAATCAATGACTATTGTTTCAGAATGTTGCGAGTGCTAACTAAAAATAAATTAATGATGCAATTTTTAGCCTTTTTTATTTTCTTTTTTTGGCAGACGAATATTGCTTTTTATAAGTAATGATGTTGCAAGGTAAGTTGTCGTTCAGAAAGCGCTTGTAGCTTTCAATGGAAAGAAAAAGCCTTTGTGGCTTGTCGTTTGTTGGATCATGGATGATGTTTAGAGTATTTGATAGGATGGTTAAAACCGTTGATTAGAGCTATTTTTATTATAGCATATGAGAGTTTTATATTGTAACGATTTTTTTATTGTTACTGTAACACATGAGAACTTTACACTATTCATAACTAAGAAAGTCGTCTGAACCATTCTCTGTCAAACATCCTAGTTATCGATTTACATGTCACTTTAGATACGATGTCTTTAATTGATTTGTTGTAATTTTCATTTCTTTTTGTCGTTATGAGCATATGATTATTACCCGCGGTTCGTATTTGATGGTTCCTCTTACTGACACTATTGTCTCTTATTGACGCTATTGGTGCATAAATTATTGTTTTATAGGAGAACGAAGGACATATTAGATTTATAAAATTTTTAAAGTATATATCAGGTTTTAAAAATACTTATAGTAAATGAGAAATATACAATGTAAATAACTTATTTACTATGTAATTAACTTATTTACTATGTAAATAAGAAATATTTACATTGAAACCAATTTGTGAATATATTATTTGCACTATAAATTATTTATTGTACAAATAAGAATTATTTATATCATAAAAAAAATAGGTAAATAAATTATTTACACCATAAAGTTAACATTTACTATAAATATTTTTAAAATCTGCTATTTACTACAATTAGTTTTAAAAAAATAACATTTCTTACAATTTTTATTATTTTTATAAAATGTAGGAAAATGCTTTAACATCTCATTATCAGGAACCATTTTGAGGTCAAAATTAGAACGGGACCTACTTCGTACATGCGACAAGTCTTGATGGATCTACGAAGAACCGTAATCATATATTCACTCGCTTAAAATGATTATCAGGTCAATGAAAAATTGATGATGATCAAAGTTTACTTATTAGAATTGATTTTTTTGATGAAAAGAATGCTAAAAATTGAAAGTCCCACGTGCTTAGAGAACTTGTCTTGAACATGATGTCATCGTCTTCAATATGTGTCGTTCGTAAGTAAAGATGTTGTCGTTTGTAAGAAAAGTTGTCGTTCTCAAAGGCTTTGTCGTTTGTAACGCAGGTTGTCCTTCAAAAAGCGTTTGTAGTTTTCGATTAAAAAAAAAAAACTTTGTGGTTTGTCATTTGTTGGATGATATTCTTGTCTTGTGTACTTGTTGTTTTAGATATGGTATCTTTATTTGATTTGTTGTCGATTTGTGTATATGATTATTACCGGCTGTGCGTATGCGATGATTCCTTTTGCGGTTTTACATCATTGTCGTTTTTAGGTAAGTTGTCGTTTTATAAAGTTGTTCTCCTCTGTTGGATATAAAATCATTTACAGGATAAATTTCGTGTTTTCTTGTCATTTAAAGGAAAGTCGTCTTTTTGTGATTTATTGTCGTTTTAATATAATATCATTTGACATTTATAATGGGATGTTTCCAACTCCAAGTGTTTATTAACCAAAAAAAAAAAAAAAAGAGAAAAAAACCAGTGGGGATGTCGTTTTGTCGTTTACGAAATTGTCCGGTTCACATTTAGACTTGCATGTGAGCAAGTTGTTTGCATACCTTTTGTCGTATTCTTATTTTATCGTTTCCTCTTATGTTCATAAGATGTACTATCGTTTGCAAGACGTTGTCGTCTTATTGGCAGCTTCGTTTCTATAGTAAATTGTGGTTTAATAAATTTATTATATATTCGTCACTTTTATTGTTTCCAGGATTTGATGCTGTTTATAGTATTTTTTTTCCTTGTGTTTTTTCTATTTATTAAATGGTAGTCCTTTGTAGAATAAGTTGTCGTTTTCAAGATATCCCTTGTCGCTTAAACAGAGCAACGGGATGTCCCTGCAAGCAAAACTTAGATTAAAAAAAAGAAGCTATCCAATGTAATAAACCAAAGGGTTTTTTACCTTTTTATACTTTATATTTTATGTTTATTCAAATAATATACTTTTGGTTTTGATCTCATCGAATTTATACTTTCAGATTAGATTTAGTACACAAATCTATATCTTACCCAATCAATAGTTGATTTTAACCTTTAAAATAACAAATCATCCTTAAGTAAAAGAGAAAAAAACAAAAACTTTCAAAAAACAAAAATAAAAACACAAAAAAAACCTTATTTTGAAGATATTCTATGCATTTTTAAGGCAAAAACCTTATTATATAATTTTTTTTAAGTATTTAAAGTTATCTTATTTTTTAATGTGAATGTATTTTGAGCAATTTCTTAGGTCAAAATCTAATTTAAAGGTATACATTCGATGAGGTCGAAAACCGAAAGTAAAATTTTTGAATTAACCTAAAACAGAGGGTAGCTAAATATGGCTAAACCAAAAGAGGATAAAGAAAATACATTGTACTAAATAGGTGTCTGAATTAGGAGCTAAGATGAAGTAGAACAATTCAATAGTAGTATATCATATAGATATATTTGTTGGCAACAATGCAATCCTAATATGCTAAAAATAATATGCATATCAACATCACAAGCAGGCGCATAGAAACGACATACCTCCAACTAGAGTTGGTAAATCGTGTTATGTGTCGTGTTCGTGTCAACACGACATGATCACACTAAATACGAACACGACACGATTAATAAATATGCCTATAACACAAACATGAACACGACACGCTCGTAACACGCATAACACGACACGATTAACACGATTATTAAATAAACCATAACAATTTAACACAATTATAACACATTTATAACCTAAAAAATTTAAAAAAATAAAAAAAAATTAACATCATGTTCTATTCAATTTCCAATTCAAAATTCAAAACACCAAAATGTTCCTAATGTTCTGATCTTTCCTATCATTAAATTATTGAATGCTTTAAACGATATTTTTTCTCCAATCTAACCTTTTAAGTCAGATTTGAAAAAATTACTTTAAAGCTATAAATAGCTCCAATAATAGATGACAGTACAGGGGAGAAATGAGTCCTTATATAGAGGATTTGTGACAAAAGTTTTTGTTTCTTGTCGATGTGGGACTTTTGAACAAAAACGTAGGAAAATTATAATAAATAAAATAGAAGCTATTACTTTACACTAGCAGGTCATCAAGCGTGGCAGAGGCAAGCATTATAATGCTACCAACGGTGGGAGTTTGATTCTTTATACTTGCAAAATCATTAAAATTTTTATTTTAACCTTCAAAAGTGTTAAAATCATAATAAATAAATTAAGAGCTCTTATTTTACCTTATATGATCATTTAGTGTGGTGGAAGCAAGCTTAATAATACACTTTAGGTGCCAGGTTTGAATCTTTAAAATTGCAAAATCATAATTTTTTTTTATTTTAAGTTTAAATGTGCTATAAACGAGTGGGTCATGCCGTGTCGTGTTGACACATTTACTGCACATTTAATTAAACGTGTTAAAGCGTGTTAAATATGCTAGCATGAATCCAACACGTTTATTTTTGTGTTATTCATGCCAACCCATTTATGGCCCAATTAATAATTGTGCGGTTCAAACCTATTTATATCGTGTCGTTTTCGTATCGTGTGATCGTGCCGTATTCAAAATTGGCGGCTCTACCTCCAGCCATTGGAATATTCCCCTGTATGCAATTCAATGATCTAGCTGCTGCCTTATCTTATTTGGTTGCTTCTATCACTCAAACACTCAATACGATGGTGTATAAAACTAGATATGAGAAAGAGGTAATAGGGACCAATTGAAAAAATGTTCAATGTATGAACAAAGTTTTCTCTGTATATTTCTATTCTAGTGTAAAATGTTCTCCCATCAAGAACCTAGTTATATACCAAAAAAAATATGTTACCATTGGATTCAATTTAATTCTGATTTAACGGGTAATATGAGACCATTTATGTAAAACCATTATAGCCAATAAATTGGTTTCAAAATTGAAACCGTTGGTAATGTATAAACGGTTACATTCTCTCACTTGGTCTCCATATTTAACCATTAAATGCAACTTGCAAGAAATAAATACATGAATCATGTCGATAGTTCCTCTAAATGTGAGTATTATCTTCCATGTATTACTATATATTATTTCTCAGACTTTATTCCATATATGATAACCTAACTTTATGAATAAACCCAATGTTTATTCTCGATCTTGCTAAAAGTGAATTTTCCTCTAACAACTTTATGCACAAATGAAATATGAGAAAACATCACAACTGAATAAGAGTTTCATTAAGACTGTAAATAATATATACAAACAAATTTACATTGTGGAACCAAGTCCCATCTGAATTACATGATCCTTAAATGACTTTGGTGGTATTCCTTTTGTCAAAGGATCTGCGATCATCAATTCAGTGCTTATATGCTTTAAGACCACTTTATTTTCCTTAATGCGTTCCCTTATGGCTAAGTACTTATGTCGACGTATTTATTTCGACTGCCACTCTTATTATTCTTAGTTATAAAGATAGCAGCTGAATTGTCACAATATATTCTTAATGGCCTAGACACAAAATCTATAATTTTAAGGCATGACATGAAACTCTTCAACCATACACTATGTGAAGTAGCCTCAAAACATGAAACGAATTATGCTTCCATAGTGGAGGTTGCAACTAATGTTTGCTTTCCACTCCTTCAGGATATAGCTCCTCCGGCTAGCATAAAGATATAACCAGACGTTGAATTCCCTAAATCAACACAGCCAGCATAGTCTGAATCAAAGTAGGCAATCACTTCCAAATTATCAGTTGTCTATACATAAGCATATATTCTTTGGTACCTTGAAGGTACCTCATCACCTTCTTTGCAGCTCTCCAGTGGTAAATGCCTGGATTACTCTGATATCTGCCCAACATTCCTACAACAAATGCAATGTCAGGTCTTGTATAGACCTGAGCATACATAAGGCTTCCAATAGCTGAAGCATAAGGAATATTGCTCATTTGATTTTTCTCTAAATCATTCCTTGGGCATTGGTTTAGACTAAATTTATCACCCTTTACAATTGGTGCTATGCTAGGTAAACAATCTTTCATCCTAAATCTTTCTAAAACTTTATTGATATAGGTTTCTTGTGACAGTCCCAAAATACACCGAGATCTATCTCTATGGATCTTAATGCCAATAACATAAGATGCCTCATCCATATCTTTCATTTCGAAACTCTTGGGAAGAAATTGTTTCACCTCATACAGTAACCCTTTATCGTTGGTTGCAAGGAGGATATCATCCACATATAAGACAAGAAAATAGATTTTGCTCCCACTAACCTTCTGGTATATACATTGATTCATGATATTTTCTTCAAAACCAAATAAAGTGATAATATTATGAAATTTTAAATACCACTGACGGGAGGCTTGTTTCAATCCATATATGGATTTCTTAAGTTTGTAGACCAATTACACACCATCACTAGAGGAAAACTCTTCAGGTTGTTTCATGTAAACCTCTTCCTCTATATCACCATTAAGGAACGTCGTTTTCACATCCATTTAATGTAACTTAAAATCAAAATGGGCTACTAATGCCATAATCACACGAAGGGAATCCTTCTTAGATACAAGAGAAAAGGTCTCGGTGTAATCTATACCCTGTATCTGAGTGAACCCTTTAGCAACAAGTCTTGCCTTATATCTTTCAATGTTGCCCAATGAGTCTTTCTTTGTTTCGAAGACCCATTTACATCTAATGGCTTTTTAGACAACTTGAAAAGATCTCAGACTCCATTAGATGACATAGAGTTCATCTCTTCTTTCATGGCATCATACCACAAGTTAGATTCCTTACAACTCATGGCTTGTGAAAATGTTTTTGGATTATTTTTAGCTCCAATGTTGTATTCAAACTCTTGTAGATACACAATATAATCACTTGGAATTGCTGATCTCCTTACTCTAATAGACCTCCTTAATGTTGGTTTAACATTCTCCTAAGAAGCATGTTATTCAATAGGTTGTTCAACATGTTCTTTTATCTGTTGTTTATTTGGATCTACTATTTCTTGATCAGCGGTCTTGGAAACTGGAATGACTGGTTGTTGTTCATTATGCATTTGCACTATAGGCATATTGTGTACAACAATCACTCTATCACATGATGTGGAAGGTTAGGCATCTGCATGATCTTTCTCAAAAACAGTGTTCCAAAATCAATTACTCCCACTGATCAAGTCATTCTCAAGAAATTTGCATTCCTCGATTCCACAAACCTAGTAGTATGTGATGGACAATAAAATCTATACCCCTTGGATCGTTTAGCATAACCTACAAAGTATCCATTTATGGTCCTTGGGTCTAGCTTCTTTTCTTGTGGATTATAAACTCACTTCAGAAGGGTATCTTCAAACGCGTACATGTCGCAAACTTGGTTTCCAACCTTTCCATAACTCAAATGGTGTCTTTGAGATAGCCTTGGTTGGAACTCAGTTTAACATATATGCAGCCGTCTTGAGAGCCTCAGTCCACAAGAACTTAGGAAGCTTGGAGCTGCTAAGCCTACTCCGTACCATATCCAACAATGTTTGATTTCTTCTTTCTGCCACACTATTCGAGTCTGCAGTACCAGACATTGTGTATTGGGCAATAATTCCATGTTCTTGAAGAAACTTAGCAAATAGACTAGGCATTGGTCCATCTTCAGTGTATCTACCACAGTATTCACACCTTTGTCAGACCTCACTATCTTTATTTGCTTACCGCATTGTCTCTCTACATCTACCTTAAACACTTTGAAGGCATCTAAAGCTTCATTCTTATTATGAAGCAAATAGAGATACATATATCGTGAGTAATCATCAATAAAAGTAATGAAATACTTTTGACCATACGTGTCCATATCCGGACAACAAATCTCTGTATGTATGATCTTCAATATGTCTGAACTGCTCTTAGCACCTTTCTTTAACTTATTAGTCTGCTCATCCTTTATGCAATCCACACAAGTGTCAAAGTCAGTAAAATTAAGAGTACTAAGTACCCCCATCATTTACTAATCTCATTATTCTTTTAATAGAGATATGACATAATCTATGATGCCACAATATTGAGGATTCTTCATTCATAACATATATCTTAATGCCAACATTATCATGAACATGCATAGAAGTATAAGAAGTTTCATTTTGTAAATTAATTTTGAAAAGACCAACAGACATTGTACCATTTTCAATAAGTTCAGATCTATAATATAAACTAAATATAGTATCTAAAAAATTAAAGGAAAAACCCAATAATATAAGTCTTGAAACAGAAATTAAATTCCTTGAAAAACTTGAAATATAAAATGTCCTTTCCAATTCTAACACAAACCCACTACTAAAAACTAATTTGCATGTTGCAACTGCCTCCACATGTGAGTGTATCTTATTGCCTGAGTAAATAAACTGCTCACTGGCTTCCTTAGGTTTTGCAACCCCTGCAAGAAATTAATGACATAGATTGTAAAACCAGAATCAATCCACCATGTGTTATGACCAACATCAACCATATTAGATTCAAAACAAATAAATGAAAATTGAGTACCTTTCTTCTTAAGCCATTTCTGATATTTAAGATAATCCTTCTTCATGTGCCCTTTCCTTTCACAAAAGAAGCACCTGGATTCCTTAATCCTTCCTCATGTTCCCTTTCCTTTCACAAAAGAAGCCCCTAGATTCCTTTTTGATATCAGCCTGTGCAGACAATTTGTCTTTTCCCTTATTTGGCTTGTCCCTTATTCTTCCCTTGAGTTGCTAGATGCACTTTCTCTCCTGCCTCCATAACAAGTCTTCCTTCTTCCTAAACACACATGGTCATCAACTCGTTGATGGACCACTTATATGTGTTGTAGGATATTTTGAAAGGTTCATATTGTTGTGGAAGAGTGTTCAAAATGTAGTGCACAAGGAAAAACTCAGACATCTTAACCTCAAGAGTTTTTAACTAAGCCACTATATCCCTCATTTGCATGATGTGCTCACGCACACCACGAATTTCGATGAGCTTCATGGATGAAAATTTCATTATTAAGGTGTTTGCAAAAGCTTTGTCTGATAATGCAAACTGCTCATCAATTGCCTTTATCAAAGCTCATACATTGTCATACTGTTCCAGTGAACCATGAATACCAGCTGAGATTTTAGTTTTAGTAAACATGACGCAAAGACGATTAGATCACTCCCATTTCTCATATTTATCAACATCATTTGGTTGGCTGGTTTCCGTAATGGCAGGTGGTTCATCTTTACGGATAGCATGATCAATGTCCATCCAGCCCAAACGAAGAAGAATTCTCTCCTTCCACCCCTTGTAATTATCACCCTTAAGTTTAGGAATGTCGCATTTAAAATCAGAGTAGTTCATAGTTTGTATTGCTACATAATTAAACATATATGCTCTTGTTACTAAATTGTGGCTATAATGTTATATGTCATGTTTTACTAATGTAAATACATGCAATAAAAATATGTATCAAATGATATTAAAAATTGCCTGTGGCCTAATATTTAAATTCAAATAGATACATATCTATTCATGACGATACTATCAAATTATATTCCTTTATCTTAACTCCTGTGGGTAAATTAAGAAAAATAATTTGATACATCATCCTAACTAATCATATTAAATATAATAAAAATTCTTGTGGGATAAAATTTATCATATTACATATGATTAATCACAATTTAATATCCTTTTATCATATGTGATTCAAACACTTAATATAATTTTGTATAATCAAAGATGTTGTAGCTACTCTCTAATTATTCAAAATTATATACATCACTAAACATTTATTCTAAAATTTTGCTCATAAATAAATTGCATTTACATAAAGCAATAAATATGAACAAAGAACCAATAATTTATGTACCAATATTTATTATGCATAGATTAAAATTATACATTCAAAAACATAATTTTAGCACATTATTGCACACAATTTAAATGTACTAAATTACTTAACTTAATATTACATGCATAATTTAAATCACAAATTATACATAATGAACATTATATGCACATAAATATACAAAATTATATCCACACCAAAACTGTATAATATTCATAACAAATACCAAAAATTATGAATATTCAAGAATATGAATTTTTCATAAATCTATTCCACAATATGAAAAATTTCATAAAATACCAAAATTATGGATATTATGAAAATCTCATAAAATTATAAAATCTAAAAATTTTATGAAAAATTTCTCAAAAATATCACTTTATGAATTTGGGAAAATATCAAAAAAAAAAGTTGGCTTTTTTTTTTTTTTATTTAATTTTCTGCCCATTGAAAACGACATGTTGTTTTAGGCATTAAGCCCAAAAATGACGTGTCGTTTCATTAATTGAAGGGCAGCCTCCAATGGTCCAAACGACATGTCGTTTTGGTCCTTATGGTCTGAAATGACATGTCATTTCTTTGTGTTGAAAACACTTTTTCTCTAGTTGAAACAACATGTCATTTTTGGTCTCAATACCTGAAAATGACGTGTCATTTTTTGCTGGCAAAACGCCCCATTCTCAGCCAAAAATGACATGTCATTTTGGCTGACCCAAAGCCAAACGACATGTCATTTTTATGTCGTCTTCAACCTCTAAATAGGGTCATTTTGTCTCGGTTGACCCAAATTTTGACCCGGTTTCAGACCTGGCTTGTTTTTCACCATTCGAACACCGTTTTCAACGTTTCAAACTACAGAATTAGTATCCTAATGATTTCTAATCTTAGTTTTCATTAAAAAACTCCAAATTAAAAAACCCAATAATAAAAAATTTTTCCAACAGTTATGTGCCACAAACTGTATATTCAAGGCAGAGGTAATAGATTCGCTCTGACACCAAAATGTTAGCAACAATATAATCCTAATATGCTAAAAATAATATGCATATCAAGATCACAAACAGAAGCATAGAAACGACATACCTCCAACCATTGGAATTTTCCCATGTACACAATTCAATGCTCTAGCTGCTGCCTTCTCTTAGTTGGTTGCTTCTATCACTCAAACACTCAATACGATGGTGTATAAAACTGGATATGAAAGAGAGGTAATAAGGACCAAACTGAAAAAATGTTCAACATATGAACAAAGTTTTCTCTGTATATTTCTATTCTAGTGTAAAATGTTCTCCCATCAAGAACCTGTTTATATACCAGAAAAAATATGTTATCATTGGATTCAATTTAATTCTGATTTAATGGGTAATATGAGGCCATTTATGTAAAACCATTACAGCCAACAAATTGGTTTCAAAATTGAAACCGTTGGTAATGTATAAACGGTTACAATATTGCCCCAAAAACAACTATATTAACCGAGAACAAAAAGGAAAAAAAAAACACCTCGGTCTTGTATAATTTATAATGATAATAGTCATAAATCTATGATCAAACACTATATGATGGGTAATTATTGGTGTAGAAGCCTCTAAAATATGGTTTGGGATTGAGGGCAACTTTAAACTAGTCTTCCTTAACCTAATCCGTCATAATTTTTGTTACATATGGTGCCAATAGAAGAATTTCAATGAGAAATTTTGAGATCTTATCTCCTTGGAATATAAGAGTTTCAACATTCGACCTTAAATTTTTGCGGACTTGCCAACCTAGAGTATGATTCTTTATCTTTTTTTTATTCAAGTTTTATTTGTTAAGATGTGATTAAGTATTATTTATGATGGGATTAGCACGGTCAAACCTACTTATGTTTAGCCTTTTGTTTAGGTATATTCCATATGTTGCATCTCTAATACAATGCTAAATTGATGTATCAATAACAAATTTAACATTTGGTTGTAAAAAAAAAACTCTCCAAGGTAGTGTTATTTTTTTATGCCAAATTTGGCATATATTAAACTTTGTAACAAATTTGCCACTAAGTATAACATACGACAAATTTGGCATTTGATTTCTATTGATTGATATTTATATTGAATTTTTCTTTTTAATCATTACAACATTATCATTTTTGAATAAATATAATATTTAAAGTATTTTTATAAGTTTTAAGGTTTAATAATTAAGACAAAAAGTAAAGATAACATTATAAATAGCATAATGTATTTGAGCACAAAATAGTTTAACACATTAATAGGGTGTTTGGAAGGGTGCTAGGATCCGTTGGTTAGAACTACTTTTACTGTAGCATGTGAGAGCTTTACACTGTAGCAATTTATTTTATTGTTACTGTAACATGTGAGAGTTTTACACTGTTTATAACTGAAAAAGTGGTTCCCACCACTTTTGCCAAATAGGAGGTAAATATGTTATCTCTACACTTTTTAATGGCAAATATAATATTGGTATTAGCATTTGTGTTACAGATGGTTAATGAAAATTCTAACATGCAGATTAAGTTAGATTAATTCAGTGTTTTAAGTATTTATTAAACATCACTAGCACAAATAAGAATGTGTATAATGTTCGGAGCACAAATAAGAATAACTCTAAAAGTTTTCTTTCTGAAAGTTGTCATCCTATTATCAGAACTTATCGTTTTAATATACATGTGTGTGTGTGTGTGTGTGTATTGTCATCTGTCTTCTATATTTTTGTTGTTTCTTGAATTTATTTCATTTGTCTTCAATTGTCCTTTTTTCTACGCTGATATGATCATTTCATTAAACTCATTGTCGTACAGAATAGATATGGTTCTATTGTTAAAAGTAATTCTTATTTTCCCAAATATTGTCATGCTTACACTTACATGGACAAGTGGCTTTCAGGTTCTTATCGTTTCCAAAAGTTGTTGTCGTATGCAACGGATGTTATTGTTTTAACATATAGTATCGTTTTGAAGTTATTTTGTCGTTTCGAGGAAGTTATTTTCATATTGTTGTTATTCCTATCTTGATGTCGTTTATAGTCAATGTCCTGTGGCACATACGCCACAGTGGCTGAAGAAATAATTGTTTTCTTTGATGCCGGATTAGTGCGTCTTAAATATATGATGTAGTTCTGTTCACATAATTTGTTGTTTTTAATAAACTTCAATAGTCGTGCATAAGAGATGCAATTTATTTTTTATTTATTATTATTTTTTTTTGAAATGGGTGCAAATGTTATTTGTTGTTCTCGAAAGTTGTTGTCCTATTGTCGTTTTTGGAGAATTATTCTTTTTTATACTTTTTAGCAAACGTCCTCTTTCTTTTTTTTTTTTTTGTTTACCAAGTTAAAAAAACTCCTTTTTATGAAAAGATATTTCTGCACACAAATATCCTCCAATGATTTATCAAAAAGCAATTCCATAAATGATTCACCAAACTCAATCAATGTTAACCAAAGTCTTCTTTTAAGAGGATTTTTTTTATATATAATTTAACAAAAGCAGAAACAATTGCTTATAGTAGATTTTAAAATCTCACCGCAATTTCTCAAAAATATCAGACAATAATAGAATTAGAGAGAAATTAAAGGAAAGGATAAATTCTATAGAGAGTGGTCACAGTCAATTCAGAAAGTTATCAGTTAATCAATTCAAATTCAAAATAATTTATTTAATATACTGATGAAATTCTGTCGATGTGTGCGCTCAAAAATAAAGCTTATCTACTGATTTTTTTTAAAAAAAAAAAGAGTAGAATTCTTGATCATATTTCAGGTGTAAATCCCTTAAAAAAAGTTCAAGTTGTAAATTTATAGTTTATCTATTTAAAAGAAAACATATTCCATGTACAATTAAATTATACTGAAAAATATAATAACAATAGTGCCTCTATGGAAAAGAGATTATTCGTTCCTTTTTATAATTCCATCAAAATGTTTTTCCTCTAGCTTTCCATTCATGTTTAAAAATAAAGAAATAAATAAACAAACATAGTATTAATAATAAACGACTAATATATATCAAGAACGACAACTCAAATACGAATCAAATTCAATAAACTACAGTATTGTTTGTTTCTTTCTTCTTCTTTTTTTTTAAAGAATATCCTCTATTTATACTACTTGTGATCACCACATAATATCACTTTTACTGAATTGTTTTAATCTCTCTTTGATTTCAACACGTAGCGACAATGTCTAGTCCTTACATCAATGTCAACGGTATGATTAACTAAGGTCCATAAGGAATCGTGGTCCCAGAAGTTTTCTTATTACGTCACTTGGGCCATATATTAACGTAACGCCGTTGGAGGAAGCTGGTGATTATGATGATCAGCCATATGATCAGTTCAACATGGCAATCGATCAGAGTTTCTTGCATTCGGCGGCGGCGTTTAGGATGGTCCCGGCGGCTAAATCGCGGTGGAGGCGTTCGAGATGGTGCAATATTAAGGAATTACTTATGGTGATGGTGATCACGATCATGAAGCGTGCGTGATCTGCATGGAAGAGGGGATGGTTGGGTCCCACCTCACTCGCATGCCTTGTTCTCATCTTTTTCATGGTGCTTGCATTCTGCAATGGCTACGTAGGAATCACTCCTCTCTGTCGTTTTAATTGCCTACTAATTAATGTCAATATTTAGTTGGTTTTTTTATCATTATTTAGAATTTTATTTTACATCTATGGAGTTGTTGAAGGAAAGACAAAATTCATGTGAGAAATTTTAAAGATATTTTTAAGTTTAAGTTTTATTTTTTTTTCTCTTTTTAATTGATTGTTTTGTTCAGAGTTTGATGGAATTAAGCTAGTTACGTTATGAAGAACAAAAATTTCTAGTAACGAAGATGAAAGTATTTTATCAGATATTTCATGTAAAATTGATCTCACTATGTTTTCTAAATCATGTTTGATTCTAATAAGTTCTACTTAGTTTAATTTTCGATAAATTAACATAAGTTTGGAACCTTAATAAGTCCATATGTTAGATTATGTGAATTGTTCTTCAACCCCAAAAAAAAAAAAAGATGGCCAATTGTTGAAAGTTGTACTTGCTTTCTTAAGTGTTGTCAGGTTTACACATACACGCACAAGTTGGTTTCAGGTTCTTATTGCTTCCAAAAGTTGTTGTCGTATGCAACAGATGTTAACATGTGTTTTCTTTTTTTAATCAGATGTTAAGAATAGAGCGTAACACACCTTAAAAAATAAATAAATAATACAAGAAGGAAACAAGTCTGTTGAACGTGATATAAACATTTGATGCCTCCAAATGCTTTCATCCTTAAGTGTCCCAAAAATATGATTAATATGTCATGATTATAAATATAGGATACTAAGGCAAAGTATGTTCCAAACATTCAAACAACTGTAACTAGTCATCTCATCCAATCAGGACACATTATCAAGAAAAGTTAAATGAAAATAATGTAGAATTTTAAGGGTACGGAATATAATTTTTAGAAGGACGGAAGCTAATTTTCATAACATTTTATATAAAAATTAAAAAGAAAAATGTTTGTATGGGGGGAGCTGTCCACCCCTATCCGTCTGTGGCTACACTCTTGCATCTAATGGAAGCAAGAGAGATTAAGGAAGGATGATATGTATGTTTCCTACTAGAACTGCCGCTCTCAACTAGGTAAATCATGGTAAGTAAATGAAAAGAATATCAACTCTATAGCAGAAATATCGCTGGAAACATCTATTTGCAAGGGCCAGAAGACTACTTTACTTTCCTGATCAAGTGATAATAAAAAATAATTGGACACTGAGAAATTTTGCAAACTTTACGCTGATCTCAGGAGACATAGAAGAGAAATAACCTGTTGCACGTACCTTGTTGGATAGTTTTTTTTTTTTTAATAAAACAAAAATTTCTATACTTTTTAATTAATCTGGTAATTAGAAAAATTTGATATAAAAGATTAGTATTAATAAGGTTTTCTTTTTTTCTTTAACCCTGAAAAAAAGTATTGTTTTTGGACGAACGAAAATAACAAATCCCCCTCAAATTTGATTTAAATCTCGAAGTATCATTATATATGTAGATTTCTTTTCTCACTCAAAAAAAAAAAGAAAGTAGAGTTCTAGTTCTAAAAGGAGTCTAAGATTATTCTAAACCTGATAAAAAATAAGATTACTAGAGTGTATATATATGTATGTTTATATGAGAAGTAATTATAAAGAATAATCAATTAGCGACAACAATATGTCTAGTGACTTCAATATGCATCCTATAGAAAGTAACATATACGTCTCGACATGGCAGAATATTTACAGCTTAGCTGACCTAAATCTTTCAAGCGGTATTAGGTTTAGGTTTAGTTTCAATATCCAAGTCAAGCAAATTATTTATGACTCTGACGCCCAGGAAGACGTCAGTATAATACACTATTCTTCCGACGATTTCTCTCACCAGTTGGATGACAGATTACTCAATTCCGACGAGGAACGAGAGGCCGTGGTGAAAGACATGTTATTCGACACACAAATCCCGTTCTCCATCGACGTCGATAATCTTATTTGGATATCTGGAGGTGAACAGGAACCCTTGCATAATGGCCTCAATGACCTGGTGACAAAGATATCAGAGCTTGTTGCATTAACTGCTGCTGATACCGCATTATCCGGATGCAATCGGGCTAAGATGATCATATGGATTGAAAGGCACTCGACTGTCCCACATCATGAGTTTGTACCGTTGGCTTCCAGATATTCAAGTTTTGTCCCATATATTATTGATGATGATGATGATGATGATGATGATGATGGTGATGGAGCATTCAACTTGGTAGTTGACCAGAGTTTTCTCGAGTCGGCATCTGTTGTGAAGGCGGCGAATGAATCGGCGCTGGAGGGATTGGAGAGATTGAGATACGAGGGAAGTAGTGGTAATGATGATGGTGAATCAAAGGAATTATTGACGTGTGTGATTTGTGTGGAAGAAGCGATGATTGGGTCCCAGCTCATTCGGTTGCCTTGCTTTCATATGTTTCATGAAGATTGCATTCTCAAGTGGCTGAAGAACACCAATACATGTCCTCTTTGTCGTTTTAGTTTGCCTTCTAGCTAGTCATAATAATACTATTTAGTGTCTTCGTTAATTTTCCAGATTTGTATTGTTATATTTTGTGTTTGGACTTCCCCATTTTTTTTTATATTCTAAAAAAGGTGCAAGATTCTCGACCTTAAAGACATAGACATTATTTAGATTTAATACCTTAATACCATAGTTATTTCCATTGAATTATCTTATAGTTGCTTTCACACTATGCAATCTTAATTAATTCCTAAAAGAAGGGAATTTTTTATACTCTAATTAATAGACAGTTAAAAATACGTATAAGTTCTCTGGGTAAAAAAATTGTATAGTTGTTTTCCTTAAAACTAGTCATTTAAAAAAATACCTTTTATGATGTTAGATATAACATCCTTTTACAAAAATTGTAAGAAATGTCATGTAAAACCCATGGTTCTTATTTGAAATGAAATTTAAAATTTGGGCCATTTTTGGATTTATAAAGATTTGTGGGAAAGAAATTAATTTTAGAACATTCTAATAAAAAAAAAAAAAGGAGATAACTTAAAAATATCCCCCCAAAAATCATATTTTTCCACTCTCTTTCTTCCATCTTTTCCTCTCATTTTCATGCCCAAAGACGTCACCTATTGCCCATATCCAGCAACCAACGTCCAGCCACCGTTGCTTACACACGCCAGCCGATCAGGAGTGCCGCCACCCCGTCTCCAGTAGCCAGAGCTGGGCTAGCTCACTAGCCACCAGCCGCCATGGAGAAGCCCAAAAAGTACACGTTTTCCTAAGCTTCCACGCGTAATTCTAGTGTCATTCTGCTCTGCCACCTCTAAGCAACCACATCTTCGTGTTACCTACGTTGAGAGGAGTAAGAACTACCCTCTCACTGGTCTAATCATCGACGGATTTTTTGGGCCCACAACACCTCCCCTTTTTGATGGTTTTTACCAAATTTCCAACGAGCTAGACACCATTTAGAGGACCAACCACTGGAAACGTGCTTCTCTCGCCGAGAGCTTCATTTTGGTACCTACCTTAACCACCACCTCCTCCGTTGACGTTGGTAAATGCTGGCCAACTCCTGATCAATACCGGTCAAACCATTGACTGTCTATCCGATTCCGAAGAAAGTGCATACCAACCTTTTTCCAGCACTCTAGATGTGTTTGTGACGTCAAAATTGTGAGGCAGAATTCCCGAAGGTGGGAACAACAAGCAAAGTTTCCAGTTTTGAGCTTAATGATTTCAATTTTTCAAACTAGAGAATTTTTGCACCTCATCGGACTTTTCAGTAGGAATTTCGACTACCCAAAACTTTAAAAATTTTTAAATAAATATTTTTGTGAAATTTGTGATATAATTCAGTTTCGTTGATCATAAAGGTTGAGATGAATAATTAGAATTTTCCAATTGATTGTGATGTTGATTATTGATTTAATTATATGTATTGGTTTATTTATTATTCATATTTATATGCTTTGGATGGCATTCTTGAATCTATGGCATGCCACAACCATTCTGTGAATTGTCTCTTGCAGGTTTAAATTTTTGGTTTCAATTGAAAAGCAGCCGTTATGCTGCAAATTTTTGTTAGAACTAACCTGACTAACGTCATAGTAATTTTGAGAGTTTAAGGGTCAGTTTGGTAAATGGATCAAATTGTGTTGATTTAGATTATTTTGATTTAAATTATGATATTTGAATTGCTATCCAAATTGACGTTTGGATATGCATTTAAAGTGCTAATCTGAATAAGAAATAAAATTAAAATTTGTGTTTGAATAGATAATGAATTTTTTTTATTATTTAACAAATCTAACGAAATCTTAATATTCATGATTCTAAAAAATATGCAATATGGATCTAAATTTATTTCTCAATTCATTAGGAATGCAATAAAAGAAGAATCATCTCAATTGGATATCAAATGAAGAAGTTATGTTTTTTTCCCTAAAAAACAGGAGAGAGAATTTCAGCTTTTATTGTAGTAAACTATCTAAGTCTAAAGAGTTTAAGGAGGAATAAAACTCTAAAAATTTAGATTCAAATGATTCGTTAGATTTGATTTTTGGAGAAATAAACACGTATTTAGAAAATTCTAAACATTTGAATGGAAAAAAGTTGGCCGAATATGTAAAACAAACGACCGCTAAGAGCAACTTGAGATAATCTTTGTCCGTAAGTTGTCATGACTCTACATGGTGCCGTTGGATTAAACTATGACTATCTAGAAAATTCTTTGAAGACTGTTAAATTTACATTACTTACGGGGCTCATTTAGGGCACAACGGATATGGGGTGCTCATTTAGAGCATAGCGGACATATTTATACTTCTTCCTTTCCTTCTTTTGCTTCACTAACAACCGGTACTTAAATGTTAGACTTAATGGCAAGTTTTTAACTCTATATAGGTTTAGATTGATGTTCTTTAAATATTTATTTATTTATTTATTTATTTACAAATTATGTTAGAATGTTAATTTGTTTAGTTTTATTGGAATTTTACTTGGAACCATAAAGACTATATATATGTTTTCTTGTAGAAATAAATGAATTTTGGTTATTTATTTTTTTATATGGATTTACAAACCGAGTAGTCAGTATTCTTATTGGGCTCTAGTTCACCCTTCTTTTCTATTGGTGGTGTTCAGTACGAGCTTGACTGAGAAGCTTGCAACTACATCCTTTGGCGGTGCTTTTGGAAGGATCATCATATTTTTCTTTATTTGTCTCCTTAAACATTTTGTATAATGGTGAGGGAAGAATTGAGATTTGGGAGCTTTTGCATTGAAAATATGTTAAATGTGATATGGTAAATAAGTGATGCATGACAAACACTCTTTTACGATGATTATGAAAATTTATATCTGTATACTATATGGGTTTGATGAGTGGATGCATCACTATAGGTTTAAGGATTAGAATAGAAATGTAGATAAAAAATTATCTAAAAAATTAGAGTTCTCACTAAAACCCAACTTTCACAAATCTTTAAAGATTTATGATCACTAGCCCTACTTTTGGGTCGTGACATGTCACTTTTTCAAAACTAATTGTAACAAATAACAAGTTTTAAAATTATTTGTAGTAAATGTCAAATTTATGGTGTAAACAATTTATTTACCCCTTGTTTACTATGCAAATAATTTTTATTTACACAATATGGTTGAAAATACTCATGATATTTAACTCGGATGCAGAAGACAATGTTGAAGCTTGGATGCGCGTCAAGTTTTATTTGAACAAAGATTGTATTTTCATTGAAATATAAAACTAAATACACCCTAGTCACCCACTTAGTGACTAGAATCCATATCATGTATTTTCAGCCATTTAGGGTGATTATCTTTGATTATTTGAACATGACAATGCAAGTAATCAAAAGGATGTAAATCAAAATTAAAATATGTATGTATTAGTTTTAAATTTAAGCTCAAAAGTGTGACACCCGTCAAAATTTCTCGCATATTTCTCACTAAACCATCCAAAATATTATTCCTAATTAATGCATTATCAAAAGGTTCATCAAACTTAAACGCGCGCGCGCGCGCACACACACACACATATATATATATATATAAAAGATTACTCCTATAACACATGTCACAAACAACAATATAGTATTAATGATTTATGACAACCGACTTAAGACAAGAACAGGCAAATGATGGGAGAGTGCCAATGATTGCGTGATTAAAAATTAGATAGCGCAATAAGAGAATTTGTTAATATATTGTTTAATACTATAATCTGCATTTAGAATTCGATTCTTATTTAAGCGCTCATAATAATTACGTCCACTATTAGTACAACCGCTCCCAGTATGCAGTGAGGAAAAACTATATAAATTATTTTAATTAATATCGATATTCAGTAGGCTTTTTATCATTTAGAATTTTATTTTATGTCTGTGGAGTTGTTGTTGAATTTGTTGAAGGAAAGACAGAAATCATGTGAGAAATTTTAAAGAGATTTTTTGGTTTAAGTTTTATCCCTTTTTTTCTTTCTTTTTTAATTGATTGTTCTGTTCGGAGTATATGCGCTGATTATTTTTTATTGCACTCATTGTCTTACAGAATAGATGATGTCAATTGTAATTCAACCAAAAAAAAAATACAACGTCAATTCTTGAAACTAATATACTTGTTTTTATCAAATATAAAGTATTGTCAGGTTTATACATACACGCACAAGTTGGTTTCAGGTTCTTATTGTTTCCAAAAGTTATTGTCGTATGCAACAGATGTTATATTGTTCTAATACATGTTTTCTTTTTCATTAGGTGCGAATAGAGTGTAACACGCTTAAAAAATAAATAAATCTATAAGATATATAGAAGAGGGAAAACCACCTCTGAAAACTACGTGATTAAAACTTTTTAAAAATTTTAAAAATACTTGTTGTTAATAAGTTGATTCGTTATACTATTTACTTACATTAGTGTTCAAAATATGTTATTTCATACCATTTTTGAGGGAAAAAAAAAAAGAATGAAGTAATAAATTGAGCATAAAATATGATTTACATTTAATACAGCATAATCAGCCCTTTAATTTCTCTTAAAAAAAAACCTCTTTAGTTCGTGAAGTTACTAATAGTAAAGTTTTTGAGTAAATTATGTGGTATACCACTTATTTCCTGCCACTATTGTGTTCTATTAATTTTTTTATCTTCCTTTAATTCATACAATTTTTTCTAACAAAAAATGTTAAAATACTCTTAAATAATATATATTTGTTTAACCCTAAAAATACTTATGATCAAATATATTTTTATAATCTTCGAAACTGGCACGTATTAAACTTCCTCATAGAACTGGTCGAGTCGAGGAGGGCCTGAGGACGACCTCAAATGGACGGGCGGCCAAAGTTGGGGGGTGGGGGTTTTGAAGCCGCTGGTGTTGCAGGATCTTGGTTTTGAGGATCATGGCAGAGGCAGTGCTCCTTTTGGTATTTTGGCTTTTTGTTTATAGTTATTGTTTTTTTTTTTCCCAGGTTGTAATAAAGGAGGAGGTCTCCACACCTCCTATTATTTTTTGTATGCTCCTCTGCCTTATAAGGGTGGAAGATTTGCATATGTCTGGTTAGACGATAGTCTATGCCGGTTGTATGTACCCTCTGTGTGATAAGTTTGGTTAGGGTTCATGGGACTAGAATATGGCTTGTGTGGTAAAATTGATACTGCCAACCCACTTACGAGTCATGGATGCAGTTAAATTGCCTAGTCACGTGAGTGGCACCCTTTGTGGCTCTTAATTAAAACTTTCATAGCCGATTTTTAAAAAAAAAAAAAAAAAAGTTAAGTTGTCATTTAGAAGGTCCAGGCTGTATAGCACATCAAAAAAGCCCCTTAGATCTATATAAATTCACAACTTTGTCCAGTCAAATTAGTTAGAGAACAAGAACAAACCGATGAACTTTATAATCATTTTTCAATTAATAAATTGACTATGTCTACATGCACCTATACGGATGAACTTTATAATCATTTTTCAATTAATAAATTGACTATGTCTACATGTACCTATTAGCACATAATATAGCATACTTTTCTCACCAAGTCAATTACTTTTCTCTCCTAATTGCATGACACCTTATGGATAAAACTTCCATTCGGATAAATATTTAGTTTTAATTTTTTTAATTTTTACAACTACAATAACGAGTAGAAGTAACGTTATCTCTAAACGGATCATATTATAACGTTTTTAAATGTTTATTAATATAGGCCAAATTTTAAAACAAGTCTAATTATGCTCAAACTAAACCGTGAAGAAATCCTTATTGTAGTTGGCTTACAATTGTATCCAAGTCAAAACCCTAGACGCAATTTGCCTATAAATAACTAGATACATCAATTCGGAATCAGAAACATTATTTTACTACTTTGTTAGCTGGCTTTCAGATCAGTTACAATAATGGAGAGGAATTTGAGCGATGTTATAGATTCGACGGCGATGGAGAGAAACATATACATCACATCAATTAAGAAGACCAACCATTCAAGATTTACCGGGTTTTGCCTGGCTTTCCGTTTCCTCCACAGAACCCGCTGCTCAGACGCACATCATTCCAGCAGTGGTGTCCACATCCTCAGGAGTAACAGGGAGTTCTGTCACCCCTTCCACCGATTCGCTTCCGTCGACGAAGCAGAGTCCGTGGTGGCAACAATTCTTTCCGACCAAGAATTTGTCCCCTTCTCCGTCGGTGGAGAGAGAAGTCAGGGTTTGCACTGGCAAGAGCTTAATCATAACATTACAGACAACCCATCAGAAGAACTACTAGAGCAAGGAGTACCGTTGCATGGCTTTGATGACGTTGTGGTGAAGATTTCTGAAGCCGCAACGCGTGCCGTTGGCGAGGCGTTGGTGTTGGGACACAGCGTGGTTGAGATGGTAGTCACGATTCATAAGCGCACAGTTATCACACATGAAGAATTTATAAGATTTTTGCCCCATTATGTGCATTATCATGATCCAGAGTTGGACAGAGCAATGGCGGGACAGAGCTTCGGGGACGCATATGCTGCAGCCGTGCCGGTGCTGGCGGCTAAACCGGCAGTTGAGGCATTGGAGAAGTTTAGATACGAGAGAAGTACTAGTAGTGTTGATGGTGAAGATGATCAATCAGAGTTGTTGACGTGTGCCATCTGCTTGGAGGAGGTGATGATTGGGTCAATCCTCACTCGCATGCCTTGCTCTCATATTTTTCATCATATTTGCATCTGGAAGTGGCTAGAAAACAGACGCAGTTGTCCTATCTGTCGTTCTAAATTGCCTAGGCAGTAATGTTAATTTTATGTTAGTAGCATTACTATGGTTTATATGTAAACATATTTAGTTTGTAATTTATTTATTTAATTAGTTTGTTGATGCACTCTTTTTCTCTTTTAAATTTTTCTTAAGAAAGGTTTGGATGGGATCCAGGTTGCAATCGATATTAAATTTATAGTAGTCATTTTTTTTAAGTAACATATTAAGTGGGAGGTTTTTTTTCATTGGAAAAAATAATGTGCATAATTCTTTTATTTTTCTTAATATCAAATGGTGCAAACGCAACTGTGGTTGATTTGAATTTTTCTATAATCTTTGAATTAGTATGGTAAATACAGTGGCCAACTGATCGGATGCCGTTACTTCATTACATAATAATATTATTGTCGTTTTCAAGCACAAGTACATGAGCAGCCTCTCACATTGTCATTAACTAAAAGGATGCAACACTAGTTACTAATCTAGAACGTTAGAACACATGATTAATTAGACGCTTCAATGAAATTTTTAAAACTGCTTAAATTGTAAGGTTGTTGGGTGTGACTTATGATGACCATGGTCGTATTCGTGTTCGTTCTCGTGTTCTTATTGATCATGAACGTGAAGGATCGGTGCAGTCGGCGGTAGAAGGATCGGGGAGGTTGAGATGTACAGCGGAAGTCGTGATCATGATACCATGATCCAGAGTTACATCGGGCAATAGAGAAGTCTGTTGGAGTCAAGATTTGTGCTGAAGTCGGCAGTTAAAGGATTGGAGAGAGTGAGAAATAAGGGAATTAGTAGCGAGCAAGATGATGATAATGAATCATAGATAATATTGATGTGTGTGTTCTGCATGGAATAAGCAATGATTGGGTCCAAACTTATAATTCGGATGCCTTGCTCTCATATGTTTCATGAAAATTTCCATTCCGCAGTGGCTAAAGAAGACAAATGCATGTCCTTTGTGTCGTTTCACTTTGCCTTCTAGCAAGTCATAATATTTACTGCCTCTAGTTAGCTTTGTTATATAATTTGCGTTTTGGACTTTCACGGAGTTTTATTAGTTCTTATTATTATTGAACTCAACTAGCGTAATAAACACTTGAAATCTAACAAATTGTGAAATATTTTTTCCTATTCATCAGATGTTAAGAACAGAGTGTGACACACTTAAACAAATTTATAGAATATATAGAAGAGGCAATGTCGTTGTACTTTTTGTTCTTCAACATGTTTATGTGCTTGTTTCACCCTTGTTTGCTTGCTCTTTTATTCATTTGCTTTTCTCTCTAATTTTTATCTTTTTGAATATTTCTCATAAATATATTAAATTTTATTTTTTTCAAATACATCATTCCTTAAACATTTTCTTAGTAGCCCATTAAGATATTATTTTCTCAAATATGGCTATAATAAATACCTTTTTAAACTATTTTCCCCATTAAAACAATTTTTTTAAAAAAATTTCAAAGTTTTTTTTTTCTTGAAATCTTATTTTTAAACATAAATGCAATGCCTTTACAAATAAATATTTGCGAAATTAATACAAAATAATTAGAAAAACAGTAGTTGAATTAAAACAACTGGTTGTCTATTTAATTTTACAATGATAAATAATTAAAAGAATTGTTTTTTAACTAAAATAGCATACATACTTAATAATTTTAGATGATTTGTTTTGCCAAAAAAAAAAACATAATATAAAATAAAAACAAATTTACTAACGGAGGATGTACCTAGGCAAATCCCTCATATCGTTTTCCAACAGTAAGTACCTCAAAGATTATACACATGCCTAAATATTTACTCTGGGACTTATATTTTATCACTCTGATTCAAAGCAATAATTGATCAATAATTAAAATGCTTTAAATTCTCTAGCTTAGCTCAATTTGAATCACAATCTGTGGAATACATTCTAGACGTCTACTGGTGAACTCCGATTTTTTCTTGCCAATACATTTTACTCACTTGTATATGACTATGAGGCAAAGGCGTGGCTCAATGTCTTTTTTCTCTATGAGGAAACGCCAATTCTTTTTTTTTTTTTTTTCCCCTTTTAACTTCACTAGTGAAAAGCACGCGCCTGCGTTTTTCGTATTTTCTTGATACAAAGATAATGTATATATCTTATAAAATTAGCTTTATTTTATTACTCTTTGGATCGTTTAGTTTAGTTAAAAAAAAAGGTTAAGCAAATAATTTTTAAAAGGACAAAAAATGTTTTTTAATTGGGAAATTTAAAAGGAAAGCAAGAAGAAAAATACACAAAAATGAAAAAAAAAAAGAGTGAAGGATTAAATATGCAAATAGGAAAAAAAAATAGCACAACAAGGAAAGATAAATAAATAAGTTAGAGGAAAAAAGAAAAAGAAAATAAACCTTATGCCATGTGTCATTCTCACACACAAAAACATGTTCACACACATATATATATAGTATAGAAATGAGAAATCTGATGAAAGTAGTACTCCTGCTTTCTGGAATTCTGAAATTTTATATTTGTCCCACCTCTATTTTTTTTTTTAATAAAATTGTATTGTGTTGCGTATATAGTGTACTTCCTTCAACAAGTGTTTAATTCCACCTTCATTTGTTTGTAATTACTAACATACCATCTCAATTTCTAAGTTGACAGTTAAAAAAAAAAGGCTTTTTATGATAACGCTATAACTAAAACAGAGAGAAGGAGAGACCTTTTTAAGTGTAGTCTTTAACTGAAAGAGGATGTGCTCTCTACTGCAATATTGTTGGATTAATGAAGTTTGATGTAAATTCCCTTGGACCTCTTTCACAGGCGATTAGGACCGAGATTGAAAAATATAAAATTTAGGGATTATTTGTGTAAACTAGCTTATCCACAAAACACTCGTTACTATATAAGGACATTTAGCAAGCCAGTTCGAATCAGTTGTTTAAACCTCAAATACTGTAACAATTCAAATTTTGTATAAAGAAAATACTACGGTTTATTCATCACATAATAATATTGTCATTACAAATTAAGCACGAATTCGTTGTGGCACTTGTTGAGGTCCGCAGCAGACTCTACTTCTCATAAGCAGCACTAGTTACTAATCTAGAACGCTAGAACACATGATTAATTAGATGACTCGATGAAAATTTTGTTACTACTTGCAACAATAATAGACAATCATGAATATTTAGATGTATTAAGAGGCTCAAATAAGAACTCCTCAAGTCTTTAGGGGTCATTTTATTTATCTTAGAGTAGTTGTTAATACGAACAGAGAATGGCTACTTTTGTACATTTAATGTACTCCACGAATAGAAAAATATGTAAAGTTGAAATTGTAAAATATGAGAACTACCATGTTAATTAGTCATATATTCCTAGGAGGGCAAAATAAAAAAGGATGGGTAAAAAGCTTTTTTTTTTTTTTTTTTTTTGCACTCTTGAGGACACCTCAAAGAAAAAATAAAATAAAATAAAAGGTTAAAAAAGCAAAATGCTCCGTTAGGCTGTTTTATTGAGAAAATGGAGAATATAAAAAGAAAGAATACTAAACGCCCAAGCTTTTTTATTTGATTTCCAAGAACCAAACAAATAAAACATGGAGCCCCTAATAAATTACTACCCATTAGTCCAACATGACGTGTGTAAAATATTTATCATGCGATATTAATTAATAACATAATTTGGATTTTTTTTTTTTTTAGGGTTGCTCAGTGCGTAACCAAACACGCCAGCTTTTTTATTTTGTTTTTTTTAGGCGATTCGTTTTTTACGATTTCAATTTTCAAATGATTGGGCCGGGCATACAAAATACAAGAATGAAAAAGGTTAGAAGGAAAAATCTGTCTTGATCTTGATTAAAGAGAAAAAGGTCAGCGGAGAGACAGCGGCGAAGGCTTCAACTATAGAGAAGGAAGTTGAGATAATAATAATAATAATAATAATAATAATAATAATAATCTACTTAAGAAAAAAGAAAAAATAAATAACTTATTTTAAATTCTTTAATAAATAACTAATTTTAAATTTTATAAAAAGTTAGAAAAGGAATCGAAGTTCTAAACCCAAAAGAAATAAAAACAATATATAAAGAGGACCTCTATTTATATGATGACTAAATCTAATTCTAAGCATCTTACTAATTACCTTAAATCTCTCCTTGTTTCTCTATTCTTGTAGCTCAAAACGTACTTGAAGAAAAATCTCAAAAGTAATCATGGCAGGTGCTGAAAATCTCCGTTCCATAGAAGATCACATAGATAATACAGTACAGAATACTACTACAGGTAATAATAATAATTTCTATAGCTCAAATGATCTTCCTAATTATATTATGAAAATTTTCATTTTCCAATTGGTTGTTTTTTTTATCTCATGAATTGTATAATAGAGATAAGATGATGTTGTTTCTTTATCATTGTCGTTTTTAGGTAAATTGTCGTCATATAAGTTGTTCTTGTTTGTTGGATCTATTGTCGTTCTCTTTATATGTCGTTTACAGAATAAATGTCGTGTTTTATTGTCGTTTGTGGGAATGTCGTCTTTTTCCATATTTATTGTCGTTTTAGTATGACAACATAACATTTATAGTGGAATGTTTCCAAGTGGTCATGTCGTTTTGCCATTTGCGAATGCTATCGGTATCAAATTCGAATTCGTATAGGAACAAGTTGTTTTGTATACCTCTTGTCGTGTTGATATGTCGTTTCATCTTATGTTTGCAAGATGAACTGTCGTTTTATTGGCAGCTTTATTTCTATAGTAAATTGTCTACAAATTTATTTTATCTTAGTTACTTTTGTTGATTCCAGGATTTGATGTCGTTTATATTATTTGTTTCTAATATTTTGTTTATGATTTGTTAAAGTATAGTCATTAATTCCGTTAAATTGTAATTTTTGTGTACTGATATCATTTTTTATACTCATTGTCTTTCAGAATAGATATGTTTCGATTGCTAAAAGTAACACCTTTTCTCGAATATTGTCATCTTTACACAACATATATGCACAAGTGGTTTGAGGTCCTTATTATTGCCAAAAATTATTGTCGTATGCTAATGTTTTTGTCTTCATACATGTTGTCGTTTTTTAAAATATGTGTCATTTAATACACCCCTAGTATTGAGCCGGTGGCAGAAATCACAATTGTCACTCCAATTTAATTAGTAGCTAATTCTAAAACTACTCTAATTAGAATCTAATTAATATCTTACGAATTATGAACTTTATTAAACCCTAAAGTCTTTTAATTATAAAATATAAATGAAGCACATTAGCTCGAAGTACGTATATTGACTCTCTACGTTCTGAATAATGATAGTTGATCCCATCATGTTTGGTACCATAGATAGTCTTTATCATAACAATGATCTCTATGTGTACAATTTACTAGACGACGAAGACGACTTGTTTCCGATGAATGAAGACGGTCTTGGCAACGTGAATGAAGAAGGTGATCCGGAGTTGTTGTCTGCAGTTGAGTTGGCGGTGCGTTCTGCACTCACGCCGTGGATAGTTATGAGAAACTCATCAGGTTTAGATCACGTTGGTCATGGTGATCACGATGATCAGACGGAGTTGAACAGAGCAATAACACAGAGCTTTCTAGAATCAGCGACGGAATTCTGGTTGATGCCAGCGGCGAAAGCGGCGGTGGAGGGGTTGGAGAAGTTCACATACAAGAGATCAAGCGATGAATCAGAGTGGATGACGTGTGTGATCTGCATGGAAGAAGTGATGACTGGGTCCCACCTCACTCGTTTGCCTTGCTCTCATCTTTTTCATGGTGATTGTATTTCGCAGTGGCTACATGGAAATCATACTTGTCCCATATGTCGATTCAAATTGCCTACCCAGTGATGTATATATGTTCGGTATGTAGCTTTAATTAGTATGATTTTTATTTACTTCAATTATTTGGACTTGTTTGTTTAGTATGTCCTAAGTTTTGACTTGTTTAATTAATTATAGGTTCCCGGATCGATCTAGTGTTTCTCTCTTTGAGCTTTGCTGGAGTTATCTTCGTTGTGTCAGATAGGATCATCCACTCTTTTTCCCTCTTTCAGGTTTTTCCCTTAGGGTTTTTCTAGAAGAGGGTTTTAATGAGGCAACCAAGTTGAGTGGAGGTTTCAGTATAGAATGGGTATATTAGTAGGTGCTAACCAAGTTAGAATGTGCTAACACGCTCTAATGTTAACTATGATCTTCCTATTTGTAAAATCTTTTTAAATGACTGGACATAGGAAAAAAAGAAATGTTATACAGTGAATGTTAATATAATTAAGTTTTGTTAGAGTTGTTTGATGGTGGTTGCTCTCTCTTTTAATTTAGTCATTGATTACAAAAATGTTTTTTCTTTATTTTTAGTTAATGGTGCAAACAATGTGATTGACTATCAATAATCTTTGCCTGAGTAGTAACTAATTGAATCAAATTCTATGATGTTACAAAATACTTGTTGACGTATATAACCAGTAATTGCAGTTTTTTTTTTTCCTCTTTTGTTACTCACCAGTAGTTGCAGTATATCATACTCAAAACACGTCGATAGTACTATACTGTTTATAAAACCTTTTTTAAAAAAGCTAACAAACATAAGTTACTGTTCGAAAGTACTTAATATCAATAATAGACGACAATAAAGAAACCACTGCATGATTAATTAGTTTTCAAACAATTAATGGTTAAATTTCTCGGCTATCAAAATTGAATTTTTCTAAACTAGACAATGGATTCAAACAATCAAAGCATGAAGAATATAAATAATATATACGTTGAAAAGCTGGTTGTCTTACTACTTTTTTTAAATTAAGAAAGAAAGCAACTAGCATCAAGAGTGAGAAGAAAGAAGAATTGTATTTCTTATTATTATTGTTGAATTACAAGAAGGCTTAGAGCCTTTATTATATTAACACCACCACCCCCCCACCCCCCCCTCAAACTCAAAATGGTAGTGTAGAGGCCAACTTGAGTTTGGAAACTTGGGTCAAAAATTGACCAGGTGGAAGTGACTTGGTGAAGATGCCAGGTTTCTGGCACGTGGTAGCAATGGGAACACGCTGAAGAGTTTGACTGCGCAGATGATGACGAATGAAGTGACAGTCGATCTCGATATGTTTAGTGCGTTCATAAAAGACATCATTATGAGCTATCTGAATAGTACTTTGATTATCGCAATATATGGAAGTGCTAGAATGATGAGAAACACCCATGTCTTGAAGGAGCCATCGTAACCATAGCAATTCTGATGTTGCATCGGCAAGAGCTCGATACTCAGCCTCAGTACTGGAGCGGGAGACAACAGTTTGCTTTTTGCTACACCAAGAAATGAGTGACGAACCAAGAAAGAAACAATAACCAGTTGTAGAGCGACGATCAGTAGGATCCCCTGCCCAATCTGCGTCATAATAACATTCTAAATCCAAAGAGGAGCTAGAGGAAAAATGTAATCCATGAAACATGGTACCCTTCACATATCTCAAGATACAAAGAACGGCAGCAAAATGGGTTGATCGAGGAGCAGAAAGAAACTGACTAACCAAATGAACAGCATATGCAATATCTGGACGCGTAACTGTTAGGTAAACAAGACTACCCACCAAGGTTCGATACAGAGTCAGATCTGGGAGAAGAGTACCGTCAGAAGGAGAAAGCCGTACATTTTGCTCGAGTGGTGAAGAGGCTATCTTGCTATCTGTCAATCCTGCTTTGGCAATAAGATCAGAAGCATATTTTGTTTGTGACAAGTGTAGGCCTGTAGAATCAGTAGTAACTTCAAGACCTAAGAAGTAGTTCAAAGGACCAAGATCTTTCATTTCCAACTGAGAATGAAGAAAATTCTTGAGATCCTGAATACCATCAGCATCATCACCTGTAATAATCATGTCATCCACATAAAGTAAGAGGAGTGTGATACCTCTATCAGTTTTCTAAGTAAAGAGGGCGGAATCATAGGCACTGGATGTGAAGCCTAGTTGTGCAACAATGGTACTAAACTTGGAGAACCATGCTCGAGGAGCTTGCTTAAGACCATAAAGTGCTCGACGAAGATGGCAAACTTTATTGGGTGGTATAGAGGAATCAGGAGGTGGTTTCATATAAATTTCTTCAATGAGGTCTCCATTTAGAAAAGCATTCTTGACATCCATTTTGATATGTTGGCCATGACTTGGTAGCAGCAACAGCTAAAAGGGAACGAACTGATGTAAGACGAGCAACAGGAGCAAATGTCTCTTCATAGTCAATTCCATATTCTTGAGTAAATCCCCGAGCAACAAGTCGTGCCTTGTAACGTTCCACCGATCCATTAGACTGAGTCTTGATCTTGTAGACCCATTTACAATCAATGATTGATTTGTCAGGTGGTCGATCAACAACATCCCAAGTATGAGTTTTCTCAAGAGCTCGCAACTCTTCTGTCATCGCTTGTTGCCACATAGGATTAGAAGAGGCCTCTCTGAAATTTTGAGGCTCATGTAGGGTGGCTAGTGCATAATAACAATGAAAATCATGAAGTTGAGTGTTTGGTTCCCTTACTCAGGTGGAACGACGAAGAGGAGGAGGTATGGATGAGGAGGTCACAGTTGTATCATTAGGAGCCTCGTTCTGATCAAAAATGAAGGAAGTCGGGGTAGATGGATCACTATTTGAGCTAGAAGTTCTTGCAGAAGTTTCATCAGATAGTGACAAATCAAAGGATAGATCCATGAAAATCTGTGGAGAGGAAGGCTGTGCAGGCAATGAGGATATACTGGCATACTATTTATGTTCCCAAAAAACAACATGACGTGAGAAACGAAGACGCTTAGAGACTGGATCATAGCACCTATACCCTTTGTGTTCTATACCGTAACCCAAGAAGCAACATAACCGAGCGCGAGGCTCAAGTTTAGTTCTTTCATGATCGGGTAACAATACAAAACAAGCACACCCAAAAATTTTAAGAAAATTATAGTCAGGAATCTTATTGTACAAACATCATAAGGAGATCGTATACCTAATACTGGTGTGGGAACTCGATTGATGGTATAGACTGCTGTAAGAGCAGCTTCTCCCCAAAATGTTCAGGAAGAGAGGAAGAAATGAGAAGAGCATGAATAGTGTCAAGTATATGCCGATGTTTTCTTTCAGCTCGACCGTTTGTTGTGAAGTATCCGAACAGTATTGATGAGGAAGAGTGCCATCATTTTTTAACATGTTACCAAACTCATTTGATGTGTATTCACCCAGCATTGTCTGATCTAAAAAATTTTATTTTGCTAGAGAATTGAGTTTGTATCATGTTATTAAATTCTCAAAAAATTGGGTGGAGTTCAGATCGTTGTTTAAACAAATATATCCAAGTAGAACGTGAGAAATCATCGATAAAAATAACAAAGTATCGCGAGCCTCCCATGGTAGGTGTGGGGGCTGGACCCCAAATATCAGAATGAACTAAATCAAATGGTGCAAAAAAAGAAGATTCACTTTTATTGAAAGGTAATGCATGTTGTTTTCCAAGTTGACAGGACAAACATTCAGAAATGGTATTTGAAACTTTTCCTAAGGACACTAGTAGAAGCTAATGATTTTATTCTAGAGAAAGATGCATGACCTAACCTAGAGTGCCACAGATCTAAAGAAGGTGAAAATGGTGGTTCATGAGGTGTTTGAGATGTAGCAGCGGTGATCAAGTGTTGTGGACCTTTAGACTTTCTAGTTCAAATAGTGTTCCAATCTTTCTCCCTGTCCCAACTTTTTGACCTGTTCGAGAATCCTGCACAATACAACCATATCGTTTGGAAAAATGTAAATCAAGACAAAGATCACAAAGTTGGCCTACAAAAATCAAATTAAAATTCAGGTTGGGACCAAGATGGGTGGCTTTCAAGGTGGAACCACTAGCAGTGGTAATGATAGAACCATTAGATATAGGTGATCTGTTCTTACATAAAGAAGGATCAGAAGTCATATGATTTCCACATGCAGTATCCAACACCCAAGTGTTACCTGATGTAGCAGCAGACATAGTAGTGGTGTGGAGACTGGGAGATGAGTTGATTGATCAGGGCTTGAAGATCATCCCTAGAGATAGTAAATTTGTCAGAGGAAGACTCAGAAGTGGCTAAATCGATGTGGGTTTGCATTAGTCATGGTGTTCGAAAACTAGAAAGTCGCGTTCCATTACTATGATATGTTGCCTTGCATTGTTCAACATGATGATTGGTCCTTCCACATCGTGAACAAGTTGTAGGTGAGGAAGATGTTGGAGTTGTAGTAATGGCCTGAGAATCGGAAATACGTGTTCCATTAGAATGAAACTTTGCCTTGCAATTGGTAGTAAGATGATTACTTCGACCACATCGACGACAAGACTGAGAAGAACCAGTATGTTGCTTTGGAGTTGCAGCACAACAGTGTCATGAGGATTAGCTCGAGTCATTGCTAACCGAGTTTCTTCAGAGATTAATTCCGTAAGTGCAATATCCATGGTTGGAAGAGGATGTCAGCACAAAAGCGAAGACCTAGTGTTTTCAAAATCATCTCAAAGAGCCATGAGAAATTGAATAAGTTGGATTTGATTTTGATAAGCAATAAAAGTTTCCTGTTCATGTTTGAATTGTGGCTTGGAATTCTCAAGCATATCCCATAACTATTGCATTTTGCAATAAAATTCGTCAATGGACTGACCTGATTCTTGATGTAGTCGAGACAAAGTCGTCATAAGATGGTATTGATGTGAAAGGGTAGTAGAATTATATCGCTTGGCAATAAAATCCCAAGCGTCTTTTGTTGGGGAATTAGGCGACTTCTAATTCCAAGGATCGCAAGAACGAACAATTGCAGAAAATAAATAGGAGAAAAAGAAGAAAAAGAGACACCAATTTTTATACAGGTTCGTCCAAAATTGAGACTACGGTCCTGTTTCTGCCGCTTGCAGATTCCACTATGATGAAGGAGATTACAGATTACAAGAGCAGTTTCTCACACACTCACAAACTGTGCTTACCAAAACTCTCTTCTATCTAACACCCAATGGGAATTTTTCTTCTCTCAAGGATGGAGCTCTCAAGAAGTTTGCCTCTCATTAATTTTCACAACCTTTTCACACAACACAACAACCCTAGCCACCTTGTATCTATTTATAACCAAAGGAGGAGAAAAATAGCAGCTAATGGAAACCCTAGTAGTTTTCCCTTTTTGGGGCGTTTGAGTTCGACTCTGACTCAAAAAACATCGCGCAACACAGCGCTGTCAGCGCCGCGGCGCTCAAACGAGCGTTGTGGTGCTACCCCTGCGGCGCCTAGGTGCTTTGCTCCTGGCGCCTAGGCGCCCTCCACACGACGCCTCGGCCTCTTTGCCTGGCGCCTAGGCGCTCGCCACTTGGCGCCTAGACGCCCTTGTCCCGGCGCCTAGGCGCTCTTCACCTGGTGCCTAGGCGCCCTCACCCCCAGCGCCACGTGTGCTCTTCTGCCAGAGCCGCGGCGCTGGCTCTCTGCCTTCCGAGGAACGTATTTTTCTCCCTTCTTCTTCCTTTGTGCTGGGGTGTCGACTTGATTTGGCTCCACATCTGCAACATCTTTGGCTAGTTCAAAATGCCCAAAGTGTACATTGATAGAAGGAATAGTAGTGTTGGTGAACCATGTTAGGATCCGATGATTTTTACTTTCCCATTCCTCAAGTCGATCAGCAAATTTATCATCAGTTTCTTTGTTTGTGTTGTTGGATTGTTCGTTCGCCTGTAACGACAAGCCATAATTTCATCCCTTTCAAGTAACTACGCATAGATGCAGCCCATCGATTGTAGTTATGCCCATCAAGAATAATTGAGATTGGTTGTCCATTTTCTCTTTGACTAGACGCCATATATATATATATATATATATATATATATATTAACAAACGACAATGTTTTTTTTTAATTAATTAATTTTTTTTTAAAAGAAGAATTGTATTCTTCGTGCCTTCCAGAGCAACAAGAAAATAAAAGAGGAGAGAACCTTGGCGGCGACAACAATGGCTGAGCTTTGGGAAAGTGAGACTCGTGGTCTTGACGGCAACGCAAGCAGTGGCAGCGGCAATGACGGTACCGCAAGCAGTGGCAGTGGCGGTCGTTCAATGTGTTGTCGGAGTCGTCGTCGTGAGCAACTTGGTCGGCAAAAGTGGAATTGGCTTAGAGGTAAGACTTTTCTGGAAATTGATATGTTTGAGTATTAATTTTGAAGTTTTGGTCTTGGGTATTGGAGTTTTGTTTTTTGAGTATTGAAAGGATTGATATAGAGAAATTGAAGAAAAATAGTTTTCCCAAGGCAATTTACCTTCGGGCTAAACCAGAAAAAAGGGCTCTGATACCATGAGAAGAAAGAAGAATTGTATTTCTTATTATTATTGTTGAATTACAAGAAGGCTTAGAGCCTTTATATAGGAATTACAACGAGAAATCAAAGGATTACAACGAGAAATCAAAGGAGAAAAACAGAGCATTTTGAGTATTTTTAGTCAATTATCACACGTATTATACGCACTATACAGCCTGTGTGATTGATCTACATTAATACCCAAAACTGTCTCATTATGCATTTATTATATTAACAAAGAGAAACGAGTACATCCCAACTAAGTTGGTACCCATTAAAAACTCTATGCCATACCAAGCTCTCGACTCATTATATTATTGAAAAAAAAAAAGAAGAAGAGAGAAACCTGAAAAATTACATAACAACCCCAACGGGTAATAAAACCAAAGACAGAGACCTAAACATATCAAAGCCATGAGAGTAAAGACAAGCAATAACTAACGCTAGAAGGAATAGCCTAAAATGTGCCTTTGAAAACCAATTATATAATAGACCTCATTAAAGTAAGTTGATCATTCTATGGAAAGATCACAAATTAAAAGGTTCAAGATGAGAAATAAAGAGTAATGCAACATCACAGATTCGATCAACACAAGATCTCGAGCATTCACAAAAAAGTAAATAGTAATGCAACATCAAAATGGTTTCTGCAAAGAAATAGTGAGTATCTCAAAGATTAAACACACACCTAAATTTTTATTTTGGGACTTAAATTTTAACACTCTGATTCAATATAAAAAGCAATAATTGATCGATAATTAAAATGCTTTAAATTCTCTAGCTTCGCTCAATTAGAATCAAAATCTGTGGAACACATTATAGATGCGTATTGGTGAACTCAGATTTTTCTTGCTAATAAATTTTACTCACTAGTATGTGACTGTGATGTAATGGTATGGCTCAAAGTCTTTTTTCTCTATGAGGAAAGGCAATTCAATTTTTTATCTTTTAACTTCATACGAGAAAAAAGTGGTAGCTCTTGCTTCCTGGAATTCTGAAATTATGTTTCACCTCTAATTTCTTTTTTTTATATATAATTGTATCGTATTGAATATACAGTGTACTTGATTCAACAAGTGTTTAGTTCCACCTTGTAAACAATTTTTTTTCTACAAAATTTTATTTTCTCGACTTGTATTAAATATTAATGAATCGATTTCATTCGCTAGTATATATTTCGTCATGAATATCAAGACATCTCCCTACAATAATGCACACTAGAGAAAAATCACTTTGGCAACATAAATGTATGCATCTGATCTT